>JAPMOQ010061070.1:905434-1047487 GCA_026543055.1 Argiope trifasciata
GAAAAAAATATGATGTAAATATTCATCGTCATGTAAATTTACATGTTAAGCTCAATGCACAATCTTCAAGGGCCCACTTTTCTAAATTTCTCCACTCATTCTCGCTTTTATCATAAAAAATCTCATATTAGTTATAAAAAATATTCAAGAAATCGCAAGTTTTTTCTAACCTCAAGAAACAGTGGAGGTTCAAACCCACTATAATGATTATGACATTTCATTTTTTACAGCTTATTAGACAATAATCGATAAAAAAAAGTTGCTAGCAATAATCAATTTTTCAGTGCATCTATTTTGATTACAATTTTTGTTCACTAAACTCTATAATGAAAATTTCCATCATCGTGCTAAAAATAATTAAATAAGCTGGATAATCGATTTAGGATATTATAATTGTAATTAATATGCTTCAAATTCAATAATTTTAACTTTTTAATTTAAAATTCGAGTATATAAATACTTGGGTTAGCTATTTCTGAAATTACTTTAAGTTTCATCTGTAAAAGAAGTAATTCCCGCTACCCAAGCAAAATTATTTTTATTATTAGTTCTAATAAATAACTAAGTAATTCAACATGACAACTAATTATAAATATTAGAATGTTAATTAATTTGATTCTAAGAATTGAAGTATGATAAGGTTGAAATGATAAAACAAAAAAAAACTATTTTTTAAATCTTAGGACCAGTAAAATCGATACCGCTTTCCCTCTTCTCAGGAATTCTTATCTTGAAAGCGCAAAGGCCATTTTATGAATCCTTTTTTTAACCATATAGATGTTTCAAAAGGCATGAAATAATATACAAAAGGAATACGCATTGAAAACTTCTTCCAATAAAAACATTAAAAAAGAAAATACTAATTTTGGATAATTCAGAAGCTTCTTTGTAATATTTCATAATTATAGAAAACGGTTATATTGAGGGAATATCATTATAAAATAATACATTTTCATAAATCTCAAATATCATCTTTTAAAGTGTCACAGAATCATTTAAATAGAGTAAAAATTCTAATAAAAGCTCTTGAATTGTGAAACACTAGTAATAAATTAAAAAGTTTTACAATCTTCATTAGAAAATATCTCTACTCTGTTATATATATATATATATATATATATATATATATATATATATATATATATATATATGTATGTATGTATGTATGTAATAACACTGATTCTTTAATATAGCAAAAATGATTAATCAATTCTAATTATTAAAAGATCACTTTGCAGTATTTGAAATATTAAATGATCTTTGACGGTTGTATAAAATAGTAAGCTATAAATCAGTTCAAAAATCAAGCACAATGCTTTGAAAGTAAGTAATAAATCAAGCTTAAATAAGTAAAACTATAAATAAATTCCTTCAGGTTTTTTTCTCTAGAAATTGTTCATTTCTTTTTCGATAACTCGCTGCTAGTTAGCGCGTTATTTTAGTTGGAATTATTTCGATTACACCCTCAAAAATATCTCGGGAAATCTAATAACATGATTATCATCAAAAATAAAAAAATAGAAAAATTATTGAAGTTTTCATATTTTATTGTAAATATCAAATAAATTCAATAAAATGAAATAACTTTTTATTAAAATGAAAATGTTATTTTGAAATTATGTGAAGACAGCAAAATTAATATGCTGTATTTCATTTAATAAAACTGTGAATAGGGTTTTAAATTGGTATTTATGAATATATTTATAATGTTTAGAGAAATTGTATAAATTTATCTTCATTTAAAAATTCATTGAGTTTATTTCAGTAGTAACAAATACTATCCGACTTTATAATTAATTAATTACATAAAATTTACCTTATTGGATATATTTTCCCAATGAACGAAAAATTGATTTTAAACAATTTAAGGGTTTGGTGCAAAAAGGGGCCAGTTCCAATTATTTCAAGTTTGCAGAAAACCGGCGGTAGCACAAGGAGCTGCCTCTATATTGCAACTAACCAATGAGACAAACTGCGCCATCACTTGAGTTTTAATTGAGATAACTAACGATTAGAGCTAAACTTTCTGGCACCAAACGAAGAAGTTCTTATTTTACAACATTATAGTAAATATAACTCTAAATCCCTCTAAGTGGAGTTACTTCCTTTTCGAAGCAAATCCTTCAATTATGAAAAAACTCAACAGCTCATCTTATGAAATAAAATTAAAAATCTGTTAAACTAAGTGCGTTGAGCAAAAGTGTAGAGGAAAATTGAAACGGCACTAAAAAGCGAAGGATTTTCAATTCCCAAAATATTTAAATAACTTCAGGGAAGTAAGACTTCTATCAACTGGACTGATCCATTACTATTACTAGCAGTAGATATTCACTGAAAGCAGAACACTTTTTTCCATCAAATCATTTAAACTATAAATTCGTAAGAAACTATTTTCTTCTAATAGTAGATTTCTTTCTCAAACATTGGAAAGTGGAGCTTTGCTTGACAAGCATAACTCGTATTGAATTCTACTATTAATGAAAAACACTCTTTAAACAAACTAATTTTTCCAAAGGAGTCCATGTAAAATAGGACAATGCATTCCATTCTGAAAAAATACACACATTTGTAATAATGTAATTTATTATTTATAATGCATGTTTTTTGTAAGAAAATTGTCTAGGATATTTATCAATGATTACCCTTCAAAATTTGATGAAAATGGAACTTAGCATTATCTTTAAAGGAATTTGTATCCAACTGTCATATCCGGATGATATTTCTCACCATTCAATAGAATAATTTTCTATGTTTTAATCATCTTCTTTATTTCATGTAAATGTTGTTGCTGTATCGTTCCTATCACTTCTTTATCTCCAGACCAAATTCCCTCTGCAGCTTTTTCCTTTGACTCAAAATGCAGCTCCATAAGCTCTTCGGTGGTGCTGGCTATGTTCTTCCACCCGCTCATCGACGTTGTTGCTATTCTCTTCTACTTCCCCCAATCTTAGCTAAAGTCAAAAAATTGTCGTTTAAGATTCCACAGGTGCTTGTCCCAACCCTTCAGAATTGTTGTCAACAAATCTATCCGGTGCAAACTTCCCTCATCAAGACTTTTTTTAAAGGTGTTCAACTCAGATTAGTATAAGTAAATTTAGTACATAGCATCAAGGAGTTTACTCTCCACTCATTCTGCGAAACATCGGTCGTTAAGAGAGTAATTTTTTCACATTTTGTTTCTCTCATTATCGAATAGGCGAATCATTCGTTATGAAAGGTGCTAGTTAAGACAGATTTGCTTATATCCAGTCATCAGGAATACCATTTGAATGAGATATTTACATCTGTTTAAATGGTAATATTCAAATGGTGTTTAACACATACATGAGATACAGTAACATATTTCCTTCAACCCAGAGCCTCTGACGGCAGTTTAATGCTCCTAATCTTTAATCCGAACTTGGGTGTATTTAGAATCTTTGTCTTGGGTCAAAGGTCCTCCCATTTGAGAAATGTGGAAATCTGGTTTAAAGGGTTTCGACTTAGGCGATATCTTCTTCATCTGATAATAATCTGAAACTTAAAGTTAATTCACCAACAGCCCTCCAATATCTTCAGAATAGCATATATTAAATCTGCTAGTGAGTTCCTCATATTAATATTCGCATTAAATAAATAACGTGTTTAGAAAGTAACAAATGAGGAGTGCTACTTTTTTTTATCTTTCAGAATTCAAATGAACTTTTATTAAAAATATAAACCATTCGTATTACCAGTATTTATTCAGAGCGTTTCAAAAGTCATTAGAAAATTTAATGAAACTTATCAACTGCTTAAATTCTTCTGGCAATGATTACAAGTTTTTAAATAAATTCTTTGTCGAAGATAATTTTATGGACTATTTAATCATATAGAAAAATAAATTATTTGGCTCAGTATGGCAAAATGTGTCTCTTGAGCCATTAAATGGCATCAAGCTTCAGTTAAAAGATGTGCCATCTTTGCATCGACTCCACATTCAAACGCAATGTGTTTTATTATGAATTCAACAAACTAGTAAGCGTGTAAAAAGGACAGCGATGAAATATTTATTTGAAACTAAGTAATTAAAGAGGTCATTATTTTTATGGCTTATGAATTTGAATTCCCCTATTTAACCTCTCTAAGCACTTTAGTGCGACATCATTTATAAATGTAAAAGTCATATTCAGTTAAAAATTAAGCAATTCGAAACACCAGTAACGATTAACTCTTATGTTATTTATGATTTTAAATAATTTTTAGAAAAACATAAATTGCATTTTCTTTATTTTTAGAATTAATTAGCATTTTAGGTAAATAGGAATTAAGAATTTTTAAAAAAATAATTATTTATAAAAGATGAAATATTATTACTTATTTTAATGTGGTTTTTAAAATACATGATAATTCTGGCGTCAGATTTTACATTATTATGAACATGATCAAATTTTAAACTAAGAACATTGTTGACAAATATCATATAATTCTCAACAAACCAATTAATTAAATTGTTTCATTCTAGCCATTAGAATTAAATATATTAAATTTCAATATTTTATGAATAAAAAAACCAGTAACTATTCTTCACTAGAAACAACACCAAAAACTGCTATATATTTAAAATATTTTAGTCGCTAATCTAATATAATGTTGCTATATTTATTACATTTTAATTTACATTTTGTCACCATTAGAAGCTCTTAGATAAAGAAATCTGCTGATAAAATCTTGAAATTCTCAGAAAAATACTATTAATGATTGATTTAGTGACATTTAAAAAAATCATCAATTTAGTGCCATTTTTTTAAAATCTTGATTAAGTGCCATTAAAAAAAATCAATGATTTTGTGCTATTTAAAAAACGATTTTAGTTTCAGCACTTCATTATTGGAAAAATTCAGTATGACTTATCTTTAGAAACAGAAACTAAAAACAACATCGCATTCTAAATATTTTGAATGATAATTTACATTTAAAAAATGTATTTTATCAATAGCTTTGATAAGGTCGACCCTACGAGTATTTTTTAAAACTTAAGGAGAAAATGAATTTAAAAATACATTAAAAGCCAAAGTTTTGCTGTTCAAACTAAAAATAAAATAATAAAAAAGTGGTTTAAACAGCTGCAGTAGAATTTACAATCGAAAAGAGTTATATAATTCGCAAACGTAATAGAATTACAACACTCATAATATAATTTTTTTGTCATGCATTATACCAGCAAGGCACAGATAGTCCTCTTACACAATGCAATTTACCGTAAAAAACGTATTACTGAGAGACACGCCGTCTCCAAATATTCTGATTCATAATGGGATTTTTTTTCTGTAAAAAAAAAGGATTACGAGAAAATACACCGTCTCCATGCATGCAAACTCATAACTCAATTCTTATTGAAAATGGATGGCTAGAAATACACCGTCCCCATAGGCTCTGACTTTATGTGAGGGTTAGAAGCGCGGACACACTTTAACTGAGCAGAAGTACCTAGATAGCGCAAAAATATCTGAAAAAAGAAGCGAAAGAAGTTAAGTATTTGAAAGAATGCAAAGGCAGCACCTCCTTTATCACATACAACTGCCTTTAAGGGAAGTTGGGTGAACTTAGGAAGTTTTTAGGACGATCTGGAATACTCTAATTTCTGTCCTGTGTCTACAGTATTGACATGTTAGCATCTTGTCAGAACTTATTGAAAATCTTAGAATTCGCTGAAATGTGAAAAAATTCGAGGATTCAGCTGAAGAATCAGGATTTACGACTTAAGAATGGAGGATTTATTTAAAGCTGGAAAAAAGAAAGAAGAAAAATGGAATATGTTTTCCGCTGAGTCGACAAACGTGATAAGAATGCCCCTTCAGAGATCACTCTTCGTATATGGAGAGAAAATCAATATTTTTTCTAGCATCAGAAGAAAGAATTTGGAATTTCATATGGAATATCCTTCCTCATTGTTTTATATCCTACACCTTTAAGATCATACGTAATGTAACTATGTACTAATTATCTTTTGTGATATTTCTTGAGACTGTTGTGAAAGTTGTAAGAAATTTTTTCTAAAAAAAGTCTGCTTGAATATAATAGCAATATCAGTTGCTTTAAAAGAATTCTTAACTACTTAACTTAGATTTAACGATCTCACATTGTAAGACAATTTATATTAAAAGCAACGGGTTATTTAACAATTGCATATGTATTCTATTTAATAGCAGGATTTTTTATGATATCAAATAATAGTGACATTTCTTGGAAATTGCTTTATTGAAGGAAAAGGAAACCTTACGTTGCCAAAATTTGCTTAAAAATCAAGTGTAAGAATAATACGATAATTTTTTTAATATTACAATATTATTTAATTAAATGAACAAAGTCTATTTAAATATATGCTATCACACTAATAAGGACCTTGGAGTTAATTCTGGAGTGTGATACCAACATATCTAGATATAAAGAATTTCTGCCCTATCTAAAATCTGCTGCTAGATGTAAGCACATATCTGGGGTTCCTGAAAAATTTATTACATTATTATATATAGCTGAAAATGTCAACTTTTGCGAAGAATATTCTAATACTTAGAGAGAGAAGCTATGCAAATTAATTAGCTATTAATTTTGATAAAAATTTTAAGTGTTTTTTTTTAATTTATACAGAAACAACTGTCATAAAGGTTTCTTCAAATATCCACTAAACAGATATAAACCAACATATTTAGGAATACCACTATCTGACAACCTATTTCATTCAACTTATTAGTTAGCTATAAAGTTTTAGAGTAGTTAATATTGAAAAGAAAATTAGGAGCTTCAAATAAAGAAATTCAATCACTAATAGTTATTTTATGATTAAGTTAGCTACAATACGAATTATTGATGCTATCGGCATCATTATCATTATATTTCAGTTCATTCCCGAATAATCAATATACTCAGAATTTAGAAAGGATTTACTTTCCAAAAAGAGAGCAAACATGCATCTGAGTAACGAAAATTGGTCTTCAAAATCATCATTTATTGCTATTTGCTCAGTAGTCTTCCTAAATTCTATGCGAATTAGTAATGGCTAGTACTTACAAGAAAAAATGTAAAGATGGTGACAGCAGAGATTAACAGCTGTTGACTTATTAATAATATAATTTTGAATGGTGAAATTTCTGTAATTTTTTGGAAGTGATTACTTTCAGATTCTGTACCTATAGAATCTATGATTACTTGCAGATCAAATGTTATTTACAGGTACACTGTACTTATGAATTAAGAGGGTTTTTTTTTTTTTTTTTTTTTTTTTTTTTTGCAGATTTTCTCAATTATAATAAATGTCTGCAGAAATCTTTATTTGCTTTTTTTGAATTTGAAGCTATTTAAGAGATTTTTTAAAGAAAGATTAATGCTTATTTTCCAGAATTTTCAACCTTTAATTTTAACCCTGCACAGGTCGCGCGGATTACAATAGTAACTTTAAGTGAGTTTGATGTTTAAAAAATAATTAAGAAGTGCCTTGTTATGATTAAAGTTGATTAAAGAATGTTTATTAATTATTTTGGAGTTTTATTTTGATTTGAAAATGGACTACAATTGTAATCCGCGCGACCTTTTATGTGACTTTATAGAGCGCGACCAGTGCAGGGTTAACACATGTAATGCTTTTTATTTCTATTTAATTTGGTTATGAGTATTGTTGGTTTACAATTTACTTCCATAAAACTTGCTAGAAATAATGCAATTACTGATATTTTAGGATTAAAACTAAGCTTTGATAAATTATAAATAAAGATCACATATCCAATCCTGATTATATACTTAAACGTAAGGGATATCTGACAAAATTTTAAACCACTCTTTGCAGCGTTCGAAAACGCTACACCAAAAATTTAAATCTGCTTGTAACAACATTTAGATAAAATGCATTTTCATTGCATATAATTAATACTTCCATTAAAATTTTTATGAGACTGGATAGTGAAAAAGAAATTGAATTACACCATATTGCTCAGTAAAATGTCTGTCAGGCGGAATCTTGGAACATTCTTGCTGGCATAAAGATCCGTTTTGACTACAGTAAGCAATTTGGATGTATTATGCCTCCTCATTCTTCATGATTAATCGGCTTGCGAAATTGAGTTTTGATTAACTGCCTTTTTAAAAAGAAATGCCTGTAAATTTTTGTATTTTATGCATTTTTTTCTTCTTTTAAAAAATATTAGTTGATTTTCAGATGTATATAAAATGACAATTTTTATTTCCTTTCCCATTCCTAACACATGCATGAGTTTTAAGCTTTACTATCCATACATATTTTTTAGATTTCTTTTCTATCATTTCTATAGAAGAAAAGGAAAAGTAAACAGAATATTCTGTATGTATTAATAATACCTGTAAATTACTTTATAAAACTAAATATCTCTTACGTGTTACTGTTTCTAGCAATTAATTATTGTTATAAAAAGGCAATTAAGTATTTGTAATAACGAGGAAAAACGTTTTAAGCAGAAGCCCAACTATGAAAATATTGTTGAAAATCATATTTTTAACTATTAAATTTAGATTTTTTTTTTAATTCATATAAATTTCAGTTATTCAGATTTGAAATATCTTTCTGTCCGTAACTACTGTTCCTCGTATGAATAATCACACTTGATATTGAGGAAATGACGAAGCTCTTGAGTCAAAAAATTTAAAACGGATACCAACCACATACGGTCACCCTTCCAAGTGTTGGCCGCTTTCGACTTGACTTAATTCCGTTCGTTGGATAAAGCCTTTCCCGTCAGAAGAACCGTGTCTATAGTCAACGAGTAAGGCAACCATATTTAAAATAAAAATAACGCTTTATTTCGGGATATTTTTAACTTCAAATAACTATTTCTTAGATATTTTTAAATACAAGTAACATTATTTTTTTAGATATTTTTAACTGCAGATAACACTATATTTTCCCTTTTTTTATCTAAGCCAACATATAATACGATTCAATATGAAATGAAGTACATTCCTAGATTGCTGTTCAGTTATCAGATAGCAATATCGGAAATACAAAAACCATTGGTCATATTTTGAAGCAATATGTGCATGACTGTATTTCGTGAAGATCTGTTTAATTATCTCTCTAATTTGGCACTCTGCAGGGCATACCACCAAATCTAGAGCAACCAGGTTTCGCATTTAAAAATGCCCCATTTTTGCATTTTTGGCTCATAAAAGTAAGCTCAATTTTTGCATTTTTTCGAAAGTTTTTTACCTATTCAGTAGAATTTAAAAAATTATTTATAAATATGAATCTTAGTAGTATATTTCCTTATCATAATGAAAGTTATCATAGTTTTGTAATTTTTCATTATTAAAATTTTCCTAAAATTATCTAGAATCTTCTCTGTACATTATCTTATTCGTTTATATGTTGTATATAAATCTTACAGGAAACTAAATATCCTGAAAATATTTAATTTATACTGAAAAGAGTTACAAGAGTCGAAATACAATATTCATCAATATTTCAAAAATTTTAAAGACTCATCTTGCTTATCACTTTTTAACATTTCGATAAAAGGGTCTAAATAATTAATTTCATACAATTTAACGCATTAAATACACTTTATGCAAGATAATCAATTAATTTCAAAGCTGAATTAAAGAATTTGGCTCGTATCACATGAGTATGAATTTCTTGTTTTAAAAAACATTTGGTAAAATTGACCTTTTTGCCTTCAGCAAAATTTTTCCAATTCTCAATGAAACTGTATTTTGAATATATGTATGGTATTTTGAAATAGCAATTCAATAATATATTGAAAATTCAAAAATAGATTAAGTTAATTAATATTACACAAAAATTAATTCAAGAGCCTTTAAAAACAGATTTAATTAATTACAAGTTGGGTATATTTCATTGATAAACCTTTAAATCTTAAATCAAAATAAATCTTAACTGGATTTGCTAATTTTTTTGTCTTTTGCAATAAAATACCTTTTTTATTCTTATAACTAAAAAGTTATCCATGATTAAATGAATTTTTATCGAATATTGATATCGTATAAAAGTAAAAAAAATAATAATAACACGTTTAAATCAGAACAACTTTAATCCTAGAACAACAATTTCCTAGGGAAAAGTGTTTCATAGATGGAAACTGCACGAATAAAGTAATATCTTTTATGTGATTAAAACCTAACTTAATAAGCCATTAATTTTAAGATAAATACAAAAATAAAATGTTTTCCCATCTAACCAAAAAAATCTGTTCAGATGATTTTTTGAATATTTCTTCAGTTGTAGATTCTAAAACATTCTATATTCTCTTTCTAAAACACTCTATATTCTAAATTCTTCGTTCTCTTTTTCTGCTTAGAAAAACTTACAGGAGTTCAAGTACTTTTTTTTAAAAGTACTTGCATAATTCTAAGCATTGTTAAAAATGCTTATGCTTAGAAACCACAGTGCGTTTACTTGTAAAGAAGATATTTTTCTAATGTCATAAGAGGTGATTTAAAATATAACTTAGCTTAACAGCTATAATTCCTTGAATACTTCAAATGAAAATTTCAAACTACAGAACTAGGAATGTAAATGAATATCAAATACAATAACTCCGTACAGTTGAAAGATATCCCGATCTTGGCACAGAAAAAAAAGTCTATAACTGTTCGGTATTATTTCACTTACTCAAATTTTGAAATATGCAGAATATCCTACCAAAATATTAAATAGTCAATATATCTCAAGATTTTACTCTTTCCGAGCATTTCAAAAATACGTTTTTGATCTGCGCACTCATGAGCTCAATATTTTTTTCAATCTGCCATAATAATAAACTAATAGTTTAAAATTAAAGCAAAATATACTTATGCTACGAAAGCTCATTAGATATAACAAATATTGAAAAGTAACGTAAAATGTTTCGTGTGACTAATTTAAAACATTTTAAGACAAATAACCTTAATGATAGAAAATTTCTTAAAAGTCCCTATAAAGTGAGTCACATTTAACATATAACTTCAGACCCTTTCTATATTGTCACTGTTTTTAAGCTGGCAATCTCCCTTGAAAAAGAAATAGCTAAAAATTTAGCCAATCGATGTTGAAGTAACGATGCTTCTTCCTTCGTCAATTGCTTCATACGTTATTAGTATCAGAATATATTATTGATATGAGAGGGAATTCATAATATTGAAAATGTGCAATGGAACTACGTTCAACGAATTTCTGAGTAAGACTTAATTTCATGAATAAGATTTTTTAACAGATTTCTAGATTGAAAGTCTTGAAAGCAAAAATCTGTTTTTTATATTAAAATTTCTAGTTTATCAAAAATAAGGGCTCACAGGTTTTAGGCTGTATTCTGCAAAAAAAAAAAAAAAAAAAAAAAAACTGTAAGTGGTAACATCTAAAACTTTTCTACTAAAACTAGCCGAATTCAAACTTACAAGAATATGTTATGAAGCTCTGTCAAAGGAATTTTTAAGTAAGACTTAATTTCATGAATAAGATTTTTTAACAGATTTCTAGACTGAAAATCTTAAAACCAAAATTCTGCTCTTCCTTTTAGTCGACTGGCTTTTGTAGGAGAGTTTCAGATGTTACCACTTACAATTTTTTTTTTTTTTTTTTTTTTTTTTGCAGAATACAGCTTAAAACCTATGAGCATTTATTTTTAATAAACACAGAATTTTAATACAAAAAATAATAGAAATAATTTTAATGTATTTGCTTGCAATATAATGATTGCAATAGCTGCTAAATCTAATGAAATGCTTAGAAGTTAAACCTAATGAGCTTATTTAAATATTCATAAATGTTTGCGTGATTATCATCCCAATATGTTTTTCTCATCATTTATTAAAACACATTTTAGCATATTTATGTTATTCATCTCTGTTGTTTATTGAATTTCTTTGCAAAAAAACTACTTATACTCGAGAAAAAATGCAGTTGAAAACTTTTATGCAATTGATGGTTTTGCTGATGACAACCAGCAGTGTTTATCTTAAAAAACATTACAGCCTTTTAAAGTCTATTTGTTCAAATTATTTTAGTGATTAAACATAATGAGGGTAACTTATTTTTTAACAACCCATCATTATTCAAACCATATTCATAGGGTGGAAGACATTCAACTGCTTATGTAGAATGCAAAATTTTATCTTACATAAAAAAATATTTAAATATTTTGTATTCAAAGTTGAAAATAAGCCTTATAAACAATGAAGCTAGTAAAGAAATGCCCCAAGTTGTCATTTGAACTACGAGTACATCCAGTTTTATAGATCTAAAAAGATATTTTAGCTCTAACATCACTTTTTAGCTATAGTATACGTAAATAAAAAAACTCTCAACAATAATTAATGATAACAATTAGTTATCCTTAACATGACAATCATTCACAAATAGTTTTCAGCCATATTAAAAAGTTTAATACTGAAAAGTGAGCTATTTATTCAAATTCTAACTCTAGAAACTTGCCTAGATGAACATGTCACCGAATATATATTCCGACCATCTACAATCATTAACAGAATTCCGAAGTGGAACTGCACGAATTCGCGCTTTACTATATTGTTTTGATCTAATTGTACTTTGGAGCCACGCCTCCAGTTCACGTACATGCAACAATGCTGTTTCCCCTGACAACCGCTGGATTCTCAACAATTCGAATGTTTTGGAAATCTGTGTCCAAAACAAAGCTCTTGTCGGAAAAAAATGCATTAAGCTCAGAGTCTTTGCATACAAAATGCTTTAGGAGCCACTTCGTCGATTATTAAAATTCTAGAAAGGCATCTCAAAAACGCTCTCGTGCGACGATGTCTTGAAAATAATGGGATTTTATGCAACCCACGTTACACCGAGTTTACATTTTAGATGTCATGAAAGACTGGCTCGCTTTAAACGAAAATTGTTTCCAAAGCGTGATATTTCTTATAATCTCTAGTATGATTCATGCAGCCTCTTATCTATTTATTTTTTGAATAAATAGCAATTGGAAAGATCAATCTATAAATAACTCGCTCCTCCTTTCAAAATATTTTAAAACCGAAGCATTCTAAATTGAAAAAAATGAGTTTTTGAGTTTTAATGTTTGTTATATTATTCCCAAAGTAATTGAGCAAATTTAAGATGAGGTCTGTTGTTAAGTCATGATTAAAAATTTGTTTTTGTTTTAAAAAAATATTGACTAGAGGTATTGAAATATATATGCAAATAAAAAAATAATCTTTTTTTTTTTTTTTTTTTTTTTTTTTTGCAGCGAATTGTTACTGAAAGAGAAAGAAAATAAAGAAACAATGATTTTTTTGAGATACTTCAAATTCATCGACATCTGTTGTGTATTTAGCTCATGTAAGTATCTGAAATAGCCAACAAATATTTATACTTATGTATATTTTCTTTAAACGTAAGAATTAAGAAAACCCTTTAATCACTTTTGATGTCTTTTGAAATCTTTATATTCATTCCATGCTATATATACATCTGCCTTCTATATTTGACAGAATGTCGGCTTTTCCTGTAAATCTTTTAGATAAAAGAATTCAGCGAATATGAGTATGCTTTGATAGATGGTTGATCGATAAAGAATCCTTACAATTTTGATAAATTCAAATTGAATATACTTCATTTCTGATGCAGAAGAGCTTCTATCAATGTAACAGCAAAATGAAACTGCTTTAATAAACAATGTGTTCATTTTGGTTGTCCATTTTTTGGTAAAAGAATTTAGCGAATATTAGTATACTTCGCTAGATGGCTTGCCGAGAAAGAATTATTAAAGTTTTTATCAATTTAAGTATCGGATACTCTTTATTTCTGCGCTTTCTTTCTTTATTTTCTGTACTTTTCAGATGTGCTTTTTTCAATGTAACATCAAAATGCTAATGTTATTTTTTTAGTTCAAAGCTTTTATTCGTTTTCAAAAAAAGTCAATGCTCGCCTATTGTCAACTGGGATAGATTCAAACTATTGTAGCTTGAAAAGAATGTTTCAACGTCCAGGCAAAATACGGAGTTTATTTTTCCGGTCGTAAGCTCTAATTCTCTTTCTACAAAGCAAATAGTTACTTCTTGTCAGCTGTGATAAACTCAAACTGTTGTAGCATAAAAGCAGTCATCCAAGTCTCTCTAGAACTTCATGACTTAAATTACATTCGCTTTTCTTGTTCAAAAGAATGTTATTTTACATCTTTAAACTTATTCAGCATTTCTATATGCTCTCACAACCCCTACCAAAAAATCGAAGTCACACGAGTACTTTTTTTTGGCCGAGCTAAATCTTAAATCTGTTCTTTTATTTTAATTTTTTTTGTCAACATTTGATAGGTATCATTTATTTTCTCATCATTCACTTTAGCCTTCTCTAGCCCGATGTTTTTAAAAGATTTTTTTTTCTTATCTGAAACTATAACTAATGCTCTTACGTTTTTTGCAACGAAAAAGTTTCAAAATAAAATATCCTGACTTCTTTCTTTGTAATATTTTCTTACACTGTTGTTTCTCTTGAATCTAAATTAAACAACACCGTCAAATTCCAGCTCACATTTAGAAACACAGATGCAGTAATGGATGGTTTTAAAAGAACTTTACATCACCTTCTTTTCAATAAAAGCCTAATTTCTTTTTCTCTTGCAATTAATGTGGAATATTGGCTCAGTGCCATTTGACTTTCTTACAGAAACGGCAAACATTCAGCCAGGAAAAAAAGAACCCTTCCTTAACGTCCAGTCTTGTAGGAACATGTCGAGAATAATTATCTTTCCATTTTGTAAACTTAGTAAAACTTCCAGATGGCACTATCGCAAAAAGTATAGTTTTTCTTATACCATAAATTAGAATTATCAATATTGATTTGCATTATAAACTTACCGATAAGCAAATCAATATTAACATGAATTTAATTGTTACACATTCTTAAACTTAGTTTCCTAAAAGATTTCTTTTCTGAACATAAAAATGTTTAACGTAAATTATCATATTAATAAATTATTAAATTATTGAACATTAATTAAATATGGCAATAATAATAGTCTTAGAATTATGAATCACTGAATGGTGTAAGAAATTATCGGAAGAAAATAAATCCCTTATTAGTTATTTATTTGAATAAACAAAGAATTTGCAGTTTATAAATAATATTTTTGGAGAAAACATCTCTTTGATATCTAGGATAAACCGAAAAATTTCAGCAGAATCGCCCTTTATAATCTTTCTGCACAACTTCGGCTTTAGTGAATAATGATAATTAATAGAGTTCAATGGTAAATAGACAACCAAGTCAAGTGTTCATCATTTATTAAGCGAGGTGTTAGATATACAATTAAGTAAACAGGAAAATTTGATTGAATATGAAGATATATCATCATCCCTGCTGTGAACGAACGCTTTAAAAGAAAATTTAGGTTATTATTTAATTTCAAAGAAGGCTGTTAATGGATTTCGGAATAAATAACCAAGTCAATGGGACATTATTTCTATTATTTCTTTATTCTGGACTAATATTCTCTACATTGAAGAATGAAGGTTTGTGAATATAATTTTTAGTAGTGTACATATATTCTATTATATGTACAGTCATTTACAATGATGGATTTACTTTCATGTCATATGATTTATCTTATATTCATTGCAAGATATCTGTATCAATTTCGGTCAAATAAATTTACAATCAAAATAATAAAGACTTTGTTGCAAGATCGATTACAATGCTGATAATAAAAATATATAAATGAATATTAGATTAATTATAGAATTTAAAAAATATTAAATTGTTTATCTCCAAAAATTCCGTATGTGGAATGCTATCTGTGGCTATTTGTCAAAATTATTCATCAACACAAGATAAGCATATAGCAATTACAAATAAAATTTGAAACAAAAATCAGTTGTCCTAAGATATTCCAAAAATATTTCGTGCCACAAAACGAATGTACCACATTAATTCCCGATTTCAGTTATCCTAAAAATTCTACAAATAGTATGTTTTTGTTATTTATTCTTTTCTTATGTAATTATAAGAAGATAAAATGACTCATAGATTCTGGTTTTTAAATAAAAATTGCTTCAATGTATATTTATATAGATTTTGTAGATTTATAGAATATAGATTTATAGCTCAGAAATGATCTATGTACAACACCTTCACTTTGGAATATATGTTTCAAAATGGAGTAAAATTGTGTGAAAAGTACGTGCAACTAAATCGTTATATGGAAAGAGAAGGTTTTCTGAATTTCAGTGCGTTATAAAGTTTTTTTATGGTTCGTTTGCTGCTCAAATTTGTAGAGGAAAACAGAAAGAAAAAGAAAATTTAGATTAAAAATTTAAAAACTTAATTTTTGAAACTATATCTTGTATATATCCAGGCACTGAATGGGTCATTCTTAATTTCCTTTTTTAGATCAAGGAGCTTGGTTTATGAGCTGATGTTTCTTGGAATATACAGGGTGCTTATAAATAAATGTCCAGTAATTAAAAGAAAACAAAACAAAGTATGATCTTGTTGTTCATCAGAAATCACAAATAATAGTCGAAATTGTTAATTCAGTGCAGTTATAAGCTTTCATTTTGGGCCTGTAAGCATTTTCAAAATCATTCACGATATCAAACTGATGTGATAAATCATTCTTTATTTTTTTTCGGCATCCCCAATGTGACGCTTTGAAAGCCTGCAGATATGCGTGTTTGAAGTTTGTCAACATCGGTAAACAGGGGAGGTAACAAACATCTGTTGTTAGATGTAGTCCCTGAAAATAAATCAACTATTGCCATGCATGTATATCTGTATAGTTTCAAAGTTTCACACCAAATATGCAGAAAAATTGTGGGATGAAAAATCGTACAGCTTCGAAATCCTATGCATTTCTGGAAGGTCTGAATGAATATTTATTTCAATTTAATCTTGTTGCTGTTATTTTTTTATTTTTGATGAACAGCAAGGCTGCATTTTGTTTTATTTTAATAGACCTGAGGTATAGACCATTGTTTTAATAGACCTGAGATATTAGGTTGGTTATAAACACCATGTATTATTGTAACTATCTCCAAAAATACATGCATTATAAATGCATTGTTGAATAATTAAATTTGAAATATTTTATAATTCAATGCTTATCTACTATAGAAAGGGAAACAAATAAAAAATAGAAATACAAATATGGAAATATGTTTTTATGCTACAAATATGGTTATTTTTCTTTATTAAAGGTCGCCACCTATTGGAAGTAAGAAAAACTGTTTCTTTTTAACCAACTTTATCTTAGTGTTATCTCTGTTGTTGTAGCTGTCGCTAAATGTTCATCTCGAAAAATTTTGTATTTCTTGAAATATATTAATTAATAAAAGATGTATAAATTTGTATTTTTTAAAAAGGGGAACTCTGTAAGTCATTCTCTCTTCCTTATTTTCACATTTTTTTCCTTGACTTTTGGTGTTTACGTAAGCCGATTGGAGTATGTTAAATCTTTGTGTGTGTGTGTGTGTGTGTGTGTGTGTGTGTGTGTGTGTGTGTGTGTGTGTGTGTGTGTGTGTGTGTGTGTGTGTGTGTGTGTGTGTGTGTGTGTGTGTGATAAATCGAAGGTTTTATCGCCATATCCATATTTCTACTCTCCAAAAACATATGTCCAGTCACCGATAAATATGGAATAGTGGGATGGAATAGCCAAGTGACAAATATGGAATATATTCCTATTTATCATTCTGGAACAAAAATCTGCAAAACAAGCGTGCATAAACAGTTTCAAGATTATCCAGGCTCATATAATACTCAAAACGAATCAAAGACACTAATTATCTGAGAAACAAAAATTCAAGATTCTCATGAAATATGTTAAAACATAACCTTCGTGAAGAAACTAGAGGATATGAGTAAATCAGATACTTGTTTTGTGTAGAATGAACAAATGCATATTGTACTGACTTCTAAAAAGGAATTTAAGTATGGGGTTTCTGCAAAAATTAGACAGCGTTTTGTAATTTTGAGTGCATTCATTTTTATATTTTGCTGGTTTTCTCAAATTACAAATAAAATTGTTTGTACAGTTAGCCAGCAATTCATTGAAAAGTATGGTAGCAAAATTTTTCAAGAATTAGCATTTCTAATGGTAATCTTTTTACGAAATGCAATGAAGCCTTGGTGGCCTGGTGGTAAGATCTCGGCTTAGAAACCGGAGGGCTTCAGACTCGATTCTACCAAAGAACCGTCGTGTGAGAGGGTCTCTTGCACGTAAAATCTGTCAGGCCAAATGTCTTTCCGCTGGCGTGGTGCAGCGTGGAGTGGGGGAGCCAGTTCAGGTGCCATTATCGTCACCTGACAGTGGCTCAAAATTACGAGATCTATCCCAAAATAGCCCTGGTGTTGCTAATAACGGGACGTTAATAAAACAAAACTAAAAAGCCAAATGTAAATAGTATTCCATATTTTCAATCCTTCCTTTATGTTTGTCTTTAGCTAGTTGAATGTTACTTATTTTATGACTTTGTTTTCTTAACAACTTTTAATTTGTTATTAATTGTTTTTTCAATTTTTACTATTAGTTCACTTTTTTCCTCTATTTATATATCTTGCTCAAATTTTCAATCGTTAATAAAATACTTTTTATTCATCCACTTAAGTTCAAATACATTTTTTAAATTTATCGTGGATGACACTTTATGTTAACACAGTTTTTTTTAAATATTAACTCATAAATTAAATTAAATTAATATTTAATCATTTAAATGGATAAAAATAATTAATATTTAATCCTTTAAATGGATAAAAAATAATTAATATTTAATCCTTTAAATGGATAAAATTTAATTAATATTTAATCCTTTAAATAGAGTTTTAGCGTTTGTAATGAAAATTGAAATTAACAGGCAGTAGCTACATCGGTAAAATGCAAAGATTTCATTATTTTTCACGTGAAGGTGAAGAATGCGATTCTTGCGAAAATCAATAATTAATTATACTTATTTTTTTATCTTAATAAATTTTTTGATAATTACTAAATAAAGAGTAACTAAAAAAATTTCTTTGTTGACCTAAAGTAGGATTTGAATTTTTTTTAAATTATATTAGTTGTGTTATAAATTTTCCTGATTTGTTACAATTGTAATACATACTTTGAGGGAAATAAGTTGTCTGAATAATGATTCACATTTATCCGTCTGCTAAAAATAAAATATTTACTGCTGTCTGCAGTATAGCTGCTGCCTTTCCATTCTTTTTGTGGTCCAATTGATTGAAATATAACCAAATTGAATCAGAAAACGAGACGTCTAAAGAATCTAAAGAGAAAAAAAAAAGCTCTATAGGATTGAGAAAGAGTATTTACAACAGTCATGCTATGAATGCAAGTAGGTTCTCTGTCGATAGATTTTACCACCATCCGGTGGCTTTGTTTAACTCAATCAAGCTTACTTCTGTCCAATACAATTCATTCCAAAAGAATAAAAACACCAATCGAGAAAAACATTCATTTTCCTTGAGATGCAAGTAATCCATAATCGTTACCCAAACGGTTTGATCTCTGGTATTTTCATGAAAGAAAAAACGAAAGAAAAAAAATTAGCTGAACGATAAAGCAAAAAGATGTTACTTTTAAGGTACTTGGAAGAAAAGTACTTTCCCTCTAAGTTTTTGAACAACAGCGTAATGAAAAATGTAATAGACATGGATTTTCTTTAAGGTTTTCACAATAGCAAATGGCATTAAAAAAAGAGTTTCACGCATTCCAATAAATAGCAAATTGAAAGAGTTAGTTCCGTGAACAGCTGATAACACAATCTTAACATCATAGATTCTCCAATGGCAATTTCTAACATTTTTTATTTAAAACACAGTAAATATATAATTAAATATAATATTAATTTTGATATCCTTTATGTAAGTCTTTATAAGAAAAAATATATGTTTTTTCTCTTCTCAGTTTTAATTTTTTATCTCAATTTGGCACTGTATTAAATTGATTTGTGTTAAATTTCTTTAGCAATAGTATTAAATAAAACATATATATTTATAAATGCCAAATGTCGTGTTGCCGATAATATTATACTAATGATGTAAATATTCTAAAATGTATTATAATTCAAAGTTATTAAAATTAACTGGAGTTTATCTTGAAATCGTTATTCCTATATTTTCAAAATATCGATTTTTATTAAAATTATTATTACATTTTTGTTCAAAGAGAAAAAAAATTAGAAATGTGATAATATCATCTTTCATTCAATATTTTTTAAAGATTTAGTTTGAAAAACGAGCAAAATAATTCTTTTTCCGTATTTTAAATGCATGAGAAAATCAAACTTGAACAGAAATCTGAACCACTGATAATAAGTAGCAAAACTGATTATTATTATTTCAATTTATTAAAACAAAAAAAGATTAATTATTTCAAGTAACAAAAAAGATTTATTATTTCAATTTTTTACTATTTTTTATCGATGTAATGAATTGCATTATGAAATTACATAATGAAGATAATTAAATTACATAATGAATTACATTTTAGATAAAATGAATACCTTCAATTAAATAATTTTAAGATAAATATAAACTGTTTCATCATTCTATTTATATTCATTGTATATGTAAGCCATAAAATTGCAATCTGTCATCTCTAATTAAAAAATCTTTAAGTCAAAAAATGAAACTGATTTCCAAGTAAAACTGTTGACAAAGGGAACATGTTAAATAAAAAAAAATTTAAATGATTACATGATTCATTACTAAAATTCTAATAACAAACCGAATTTGCATTACCATATTTTCACTGACAGCCTGAGTGTATTAAAGGCTCTACAAAAATTTAATCCAAAAAATAATTTAATAGAAGATGTTAAAAGTCTGATAGATGATAATATTTCACTACATTGGGTTAAAGCCCACATTGGTATCAAAGGCAATGAACTAGCTGATCTGGCTGACAAAGCTGCTACGATTAAACCTAAAATAGACTATGACCTTGGAGAATCCGACATATCAATCAAAAATCGTCTTCGTAAAATCCTCATTGATGAATGGCAATCAAGATGGGAAAATAATGAAACAGGCCGCTTTACTTTCAATATATTTACTCAAATAAAAAGAAATAGATGCATTGACAATAAATATTTAGCCCAGTTAACCACTAACCATGGACTTTCCCCGCATTACCTTAAAAGATTCAATCTGAGGAACTGTAGTTGTAGATGTGGTAATGATTATGACGATATTCCCCACTACATTTTCCATTGCCCTATTCTTCAACACCTTAGAAATTTTATTAAACCACATCAGCTTATCTCTCAAATTTTGTCAAATAATAAACTGTCTTTTGAAGCCCAAAATATTTTGGATTTCCTGTTTCACAACGAAAGCAAAATTTTCCAAACGGAATAATAATTTATCCTATTATCGCCTATCTGAATCGCCTTGCACTCCATTTTTTTTTTTTTTTTTTTTCTTTTTGGCAAAAGGAAAAGAACTCTTTCTCGGTTATAGCTTGTGACAAATCATTTTTAGTGTAATGTTTTTTACCAGTTTTAGACTTTAAATGGACTTTATTTTTTGCCTTTCGTCAAAGTTTGAAAGAATTCAAGAAAGAAATTCAAGCCCTGCTAAAAGTGGAGAATATTCTGTTTGTAAAATTGCAGGAAGAGCTCTGTATCTGAAGCTTTTTGTTCCGGATAATGGACTATTCTTTATTTATATTTTTATATTTATTTATATGTTTTTATTTATTTATTTATTATTATTTTTCATTTTTTATTTTTCTTATTATTTTTTGTCTTTCCCTCTAAGTTTTTTTCTTTCTCTTTGCTTTTTTTTTTTTTTTTTTTTTTTTTTGGCTCAGCCTTTAGCTTCTTTTATGCACGTGTACAAGATGCAAAAGTTATGTTTGAATAGCGAGTCTTTTGATCGCTATTTAAATTAGATTTTTTTAATTGTAATTGTAAGCTTTTCACCGGTGTAACGCCACTTTGGGCACACACCTAATCATCATCAGAATACATCAGAATACTAAAATTCTCGCCTTTCAAAAGATGTATATTTGGTCAGTGCACTTATGTTCTTAACACTAGCTTAAACAGTCCGAATAAAACTAAAAAACTGGATAAAGTAATATAGCAAAGAAATGATACTAATACCTAAAATGTCACTTTAACTCCACGAAACATTTTCAATACGTACTAATTTTTATACTATCCTCCTAATTACTTTGCAACTTAATTATGAGGTGCATTTTGATGTTACATCAGGTTTTTCTAAAAATAAAAAGGTTATTTGCACATATTTTTGTAATTTCGAATTCATGTTTTCTGTTTTCTAACCTAATTATGAACGTTTTTCCAACGCATCCTTTTCATACTTTTTTAATCTGATTTCATTTTTAACTGAGTGACATTTTTTACTTATAAAAACTGATTAACTTAAAAAGAAATTAGAGTTTTGAGAACATGAATTTCTTTAGCCGCTAAACATTTTACTCATATTAATTTGATGCTGACGAGATTTAATTTCATCAAAAATATGGCTGCCTTTTATTTAACTCAAGAGGCAAGAAAAAAATTATTGCTAACTGCATGCTTACGACTGGCACATTTAGTTCCAATCCGCAACCTAGTCAGTAGACTAAATAAGATTATTTAGCTTTATTACTTCTGACATAAAAAGAAACCATAATTTAATGAATTATGAACTCAATATCGATAAAAGGACCTTCGTTTTTATCGGGTAAATTAATACACCGACGACTAAAAACTTTTATATATTTTTAATTATTTGGTTGAACGATATTAAACCATATAAATTTGTTGTTCTGTACAAACTAGTTTATCAAGGAAGCATCATTCTGCATTTTATTCTTTGCTTGCTATAAAAGTGGAGCATTTCTTTCAAACCAAGTAATTCAGTGGTATGATTTCTGCAGGTACTATTATTTTTTACGAATAATTTTAAATAATAATTTCTTATTGAAAATTAGTGTTGCCTTTTAGCTTTCTAACGCTTCTCAAAGAGCCCAAGAACAACAAAAGTAAACCAATTAAAGAAAACTCCCATTCTGTTTATGATTCATATACACTACAATGAGATTTATTTAAACTTTTTCACTTTACAATAACAAATATCGCGTTTTTATTTAACTTTAATATTGTGGGCCTTATTATAAAAATGATTAAAAGTAATGACTAAAATTAAAGGTAATGCAAACACAATATATCCTTCACCATTGATAATGCAAGCTAAACTCTAAAAATAATAAAAATCTAAAAATTTAACTCTAAAAACTAAAAAAATTAAACTTTAAAATTTCTTTAATTAAAGATCATGATAATATAATTGTTCATTTACCTTTGATAATATAGGCTAAACTCTAAAACAATTAAAATGATATCTAAAATAAAGATAATGAAAACATAATCATAATCATTAATAAACATAATCATTCATAACTGATAATGCAGGCTATACTCTAAAAATAATCAAGCCTTTTCAAATTACCTTTCATTGATAATGATTTATTCCACACATAAAAAAAATTAAATATTAAAATTTCAAGAAAATAAAGATTAAAATTACAGACCATGACATTTATCATTGATAATGTTGTCCAAACTCTAAAAAATTTTAAGTGATATTTAAATTAAAGATAATGAAAACATAAACCTTTTAATTTACTCTTCTCATTGAAAAAAAGATCAAACCTATATGTTCGTGACTGAAGTGATTTTAAATTTTAAAACTATCAACATTTCAAAACTATCAAAAGTCCTCATCTCAATTACTAACTGTAAGTAAATGAATTTCTCAAGAGGAAACACGGCAATTCTTAATGTTTTATTAATTAAAGATCAGGTCGATTTAATTCTACATATTAAATGATTATCGTCTTTTAATGGTAGGGACATTTCTCAGTGTTAAATTCTCAACGATGAGTTAGGTGAAGTACAAAAATGAAATAATAATTGGAACTATGGATTCTCTCGAATCGTAGTTCACAGCATGCGAAACTTTATGTTGAATAGTTAGCAGGATGATATTCTTCATTTCAATAATTATCAAACATCGTATTTGAACAAGATGAGCTTCAAGACAAAAGTAAGATTGATCATCTTTTCTATGACAAACTATATGGACGACATAATAGTAGAACTTTCCATAACACAGCGAAATATTGTTTATAGACAGTCAAATAAGAAAACAAAACTACTTTTAAAAATTTGATTTAAGAGTTTTGAAAATGTTTCTTCAATTGTCCATTAAATAACAGAATTTTTTATAATAATTATTTTTAACTTTCGTCTCCAGAAAATAATTGTTTCTCAAACTAACTACCAGACGGCACCAGGAGCACAAAAACAAAACTTTATTTAATTAATGATCAATGAATAATTAAACTCTAAAAATATTGAATTAGTAGGTAGTCATCGAGAATACTCTTGTGAAAACTAAATTCCAGTTCCTTAACAGGTCAGAAAATGAGGAAAAATTTTAACTTTTAGTCTACATTTCCACATTGGAAATAAGTCAGATTTAATAAAAGTAAATAAAAAGAACCACTTCTTCAATCCAACAAATTTTCTTTTTAACGTAATATATCAAAACATTTTTAATATTCAAATCAAAAATTTTCATATAAACTGTTCTTTAGTTGTACAGATTGCTAGTTTTGAAATTCATGGCTCTCAGTTATAAAAATATAAAAGATGCATAGTACATCCAATTGACCAAAACTATTTAAATGATAAAAGGAAGAGTTATAAAATTTGAATTTTTCCTTGTACTGAAAGAATATAATGAAAATATTATAAATACATGTATTTAACATCAACTTACAGTATAGATTAGAAAGAGATTGGAAAATACTATTATCAAAGATATTTTGAATTTCTGAAAAATGAAATGAAGTCAAAACAGGAAAAGAGAAAACGTACTCGAAAAGAAAAACTTATTATTGATTCATATTAGAGAAAAAAAAATCATTCACATTACAGGACATATTTCATATTAGAGAAAAAAATCATTCATATTACAGCACATATTTCATATTAGAGAAAAAAAATCATTTATAAAAATAATATATAGAGATGGCAATGCATAGTAAGTGAATGCAAATTCCTAATGACTTAGACTATAATTTCATTAATTATCACAAGAGCATTCAATTTAATTATACCTCTGCTATCTAAGTGAAAGAAACTTTTTCCTAAGGATTCTATCCAGATTTTTCGTGAATAAATGCTATTTTATAAATACCCTAGCAAATAAGGTACAGTAAACATAACTTTTCTTTAAAACTAATTGAAATTTTATCCAAGTTTAAATTTATTAAAGACTTTAGATACTATTTTATTTATGAATTGTTCCTCTTTATCAATAATTTTTGCTAAAAATACCGCAGCATTGCTGTAAATATATTTCTTCAGAATCAAAATCTAGCAATTTATTTGTATTTGTAAAGTGAAAAAATAAACGCGTTTAAATTTTGATCATTTAACCCCAGTGATAAGTAAAGTGGTGGATATAATAATTTCTAACGACTCATCTAAAAGTAAATTTTATCAAAATGAATAATTTAATAAATAATGACAGGCTTCATTTTGTATAGTTGACAGGAGAAAATAAGGGATTTCAAGAGAATTTATCCTCTAAATTTCCCAGCTTTGTTTTATTATGGATAGATAAAGGCAATTTTAACGCATTTGGGATGTTATAGCCAAAATTTCGTGTCTCTACTTAGTGTTTTACGAAGTTTAACTTTCATTATCTCAATAATTTTATAGATAAGAGTTATTTCTGTATTTTTTGTTGCTTGTAGCTAAATACTTCTCGTTTTTTATAATTATTATTTTTGACGTTTACTTTTCATAAACTTAGTTGTAAACATTTCTCTTGGAAATTCGCTATCACTGAACTCTAAACGTATGCATAACTAATTCTTTTTGTCTTTTTTGTGATTAAGGGCACTTGTTATTTTTGAAATAATGCAATAGAAAAGAACTGGATTTTGCGTAAGATATATGTAAAATTTGTTACACGGTGTTTAAAGAAAATAAAAATTTTACTTCAGTTTTGTATTCATTGTGCAAGGGAAGAAAGGTTATTTACTGTAAGGTTAAAACGCATTGACAACAGCTGGTCTCGGATTTCAAAATCATACTCGACCCTAGAATAGAATATTTTTTTCTTCTTTATTAAATATTATGGAATCTTTTATAATTTACAAATTGGGAAGCCTTCAATACCTAAGATTTCAAAGTAATAACGTTGATTTCTTATTGATTGTTCGCAAGCCATAATCAATACGAATTACTATGAAAAGTATCAAAATATGGGAAGATGAATAAGAGCATTTTTATTGCTTTAATTTGTAGGGTTGGCCATCCCAAACAACATTGCATTTGCAGTTGGATAAGGGTAAAGGAGAGAGAAAATAAAAACTGTAAACTGAATATTCGAGTGTTTGTTTGTTTGTTTTTAGTTTAAATAAACAACAATTAAATAGAGAGTACAAATTTAAATTAAAAAGTTATCTATATCTATACTTATAATAAAGCTCAATGTGTGTGTGTGTGTTGGCGCTCTACAGGCCAGACCATTGGACCTACAGCTACCAAATTTGGTACATGTATACCTTGGAGGTCGGGAATGTGCACCTCGGAGCCCTTTTTTCGAATTTTTAATTAGAATTTGAATTAATTAAAATTTCAGCGAAATTTCGATATTTTTCCGTTATAACTTCCGAAAATATTATTGCACCAACATGATTTTTATATCAATTTAAAGATAAAAAAATTAGCTTTCTAGTGGCATCAGTTTTTTTTAATTTATAACGTAAGCTTCTATTTTTAACGAATTTTTAAACAAATATTTTAACCATATTTTTATCACGTGACGGGATAAAATAAAAGAATGCCGGAAGTTAGAATAAAAAAAACTATCATGGCAAAATAAATCTGAAGAAATGCAACTTTTAACACATGACTGGATAAAATAAAAGAAATATAAAATGTGATATATTCTAAAAAAATAAATGCAAAGCAAAGGATTGTATGATCGTTTGCAATATCTAAATAATTACTTCAATAAATCTTCTTTACGGTAAACCTGATCGAATTTAGACAGGATATGCATTGGAATCCGACTTAAAAGCATATTTCTATTATCGTTTGAAATATATGTATCATTAATTCAATATTTTTTTTTTCATTATAAAATGTGATAGTTTCTAAAACAATAAATGCAAAGCTAAGGTTTCTATAAAATCTGCAAGAGCAAGTAAAAGGGAAAAAATTAGTTTTTATCACCGTGTTGCCATCATTTTGACGGAAGTTCAAGTTTAAAAGAAAAAAAAACTATCATAGAAAATCAAATCTGAAGAAATACAACTTTTAGCACGTGACTGGATAAAAAAAATATATATATAATGTGATATTTTCTTTAAAAAATACTAAGGCAAAGGATTCGATGATCGTTTGCAATATTTAAATCATTAATTGAATAAATTACCTTTATTTATATAGGATTGAATTTATACAGGATATACATTCAAATTCCTTTCTAATGGCCAATTTGTAAAATATTATTAATAGACATATATATTGTTTAATACTATTAATTTGATCTAAATGAAATAATTACATTTTATGTAGTTTGAGTCAAACAATGCATTTATGAATAATGAGTTTTAGATTTCTTCATACTTTGCTCTGTGAGCCATATTTTACAAAATATTTTTATTAATATTTTAAATAAAAGTTGCTACATTAATCAGTCTTCTAAATCAATCATTAAAACTGACTGATTTATAAAATTAAAGAATATTATTAGGAAAACGTGTTCTTTCGGAACATTCAGTCCATCATCTTAAAGAAAATATTAATTTCAGGCCAATCAATGCCTGGAGTTACTATAAGGCTAATGAATATGTGATTTAATTGAAAATTTTAGAACCCATTACTCATGGCGAACCAGCTGGTCGCCAAAGACGGCTAGTATGGAATAAAAGGAAAACAGCCCTCAAACTGACAGATAACTCAATTAGATCAGTAGTAAATCCTACAATACTCTTAATTATGAAAAACATTATAATTTTTAAAATTCCGTTAGGATATATATTTATTGTAATCGAATATATTTTGCAAAATTCAAATTCGCCGAAAAATATTCGTAAATACTTCTCTTATGTTATCCGAATTTCCAGAGCTGAAATAATTTTAGTCTAAAACTGATATTCTATAATGTTAATGGTTTTTAAAGGATTGAGTGGAAAAATTATTAAAATATATTACGTAGTTAGAATTCGCCTCAGTTATGGTATCTTAAACATTTTTAATTACATTTGAATGCTTTCAAGCACATTATTTGAGATAAAATGTTAACTTTAAATCCTATTTCGCCATTTTTCCCACATAATAACGATGGTGAAACCATTTGAAATACAGAAATTGAATACATTTGAATAACAGAATATTTTAGGATAATTTTTTTAATTTCCTCCGGAAATTCGGATACATAGAGCTGGATTGGATGTTTACTAAAATGTTTCCTCTTAGATTAATATACTTTTGTTCTAATTCGAAAACCCGATGTATCTTCTCTCCTTCATTCCGTTTCCTTATCCGGGAGATAACCGGCTGCAAATACGGGAAGTTATTTTAGATAGCTAATCCAACAACTATAAAGAAGAAAAATACTTTTTCTCAATGAATATCAAAAACATCGATTGGATTTATAATTTTGAACTGCAACTTCCCTTCTCTATAGTATAGTCACTTTCAAAAGTGAACTTTAACTTATTTGCGTGAAAAGATAAACTACTTCTTTGTAGATCGATATTTATATTTTTATTTAATAAGAAATTCAAGACAAGTGACTTATACCGAAAATATAATCAAACCTGTTTTATGCGTAGATAGAGACCGCATAAAAGAAATCGCACAAAAAATATTTTAAAACTTCATAAATAGTTAAATCAAACAATTTTTATTACACATCAAACAAAAAAATTTATTGGATCAAAGGGGACCGTATAAAAAGTTTCATTCAGAAAATCTGTTAAAAATTTACGAAATAATGAGAAAGTGTTATAGAAATAAAAAAATAATTAAATTACAAATGAAAGCATTTTTTAAAATTTAATTTCTCATTTTAAGCATGGAGCAATTCCCAAAGTATATGTCATTTAATAATACTCGTCATAATCAAAAACGCATTTTTCCTTGTAATGAAATGGTTCAAAATAACTTTCATCACATGAAAAAATAACAGATGATTTATTTTTAAAATATATTATATATGTTATTTTGGAACACTGGAATTACTTGACGTGATATGCACATACATTGTATGTGCACACTGATAAAAGAAAATTATAATCATGTTTAATCATACTGTTGTATTAAATTATACATTGCTGGAGTTCATATACCACATTAAAAAAATGACTCTAAAATAAAATCGCATAAAAGAGGACAGCAAAAAACAGATTTGTCTGTAAATGATAAGTAATTGATCAGAAGTAAAATACATACAACTCCAAATGAGTATACATAACAGAAGCTCTTAAGTTTGCCTTAGTGAAATATTCTTTCTCTTTTATAAAACAATAATTAGAGCTTTATAGTGAAAATCATCACAGCACTATTGCACTCTGGGGTTTATTCAGTACTTCAGTAGAACAATGAAACTCATCAGACCAAATGTTATATTTCCAGCCAAATGTTATTTAAAGTGTATCTTAGTTATTATACAGCAGGATTAAATACTTCATGTAAGTAATTAAATTAACAATAAAATAACCATCTTGTGTCTTTGCCTATTAATATACCAACAAATCTCCTGTGTTATTATTAAACTTTAATTTTAAGTTTACAAGTGCTCATATTTTCTCCATTATTCGGAATAGTTGCTATGAATTTTGATATAATGATTTGCTATCACATTACAGCATATTCTGTAAGAGTTTCAGAATTTCGTTGAAAACATTGCAAGCTAAAAGCAAAAAACATGTGGACAATTTTGAGGTGCTTCAAAAAAATTTATATTTTCCCGAATATAAGACTATTTTTATGAAAATTGATGTAATTATTACAAACAAAATCATTGAGGGAAGTTGCAAATCATTAACAGTTATATATAAAAGTAAAAGAAAATTATTTCGAACAATCGAAATAATTTTCTTCTTCATCAATTTTTGGATGGTCCCTCGAACATTTCTGTGACCCAATCTTCTCTGTAAAATGTAAGTGAAAGCACATTATTTACATGGTTAAAGTTCTAGGGCAGTTTTCTTAACCTTTCTAGGGAAATTTGAAAAAGAAAATGTGAAAATCCAAAAGCGTCTGATACATTTGATCAAATAGTACATATTATTTCTTTATATATTTGAAGCAACTACGGTGTCTGAAGCAAGAGCAGAAAGTTTCTCAAGGTATCCAAAATAAAAATAGTAAGAGAAATATACCCAGAGCTTCTGGAATCTTATATCATAAAGTTTTTGTAAAAAGTTGATATTGAAGAAAAGATTTATTTTTTCAGTAATATGATGTAATTTAAGTATCCAAACAAAGTAAAATTATTGCAAACTCTTTCTTGAGTTGAACGAAGAAATAAGAATTTTTGAATTCTTAAAACCTCGTAGAAAAAATGTTTTTAAAAGAATATTTTGGATAACACTATAAACTAGTTTCCTTCAAACACTGATTTCTGAGATTTTTTTTAACCATTTGAGTGCCTAATTGTTTTGATCTAATAACTTATAAGGTCTCAAAAATTATTTTTTAAAGCAAATAAATTGTGCCTTTTTGCATTCAATCAAATTTTAGAATTTTAAAACTATTATATACACAGAAAATTTTAATATATTTATGTATACAAGAATGAATTATCTGCTTTTGAACTAAATATAAAAATCGAAAGAAGTTGATATGACCACCTAGAGCTTTAAATAAAAACTGATTTTAAAGATATTATTTTTACAAATCTATTTACTGCAGAATTTTTACTATTATTTATCTCCTTTGATAACATCTAAACGTATCTCCAAAACTTTGAAAGTTTTGCATTAATCCAATTATTACAAACATAAAAATTCTAAACGTAAGAGTTTTATTTCATTAAAATTTCATGCACATAATTTCATAAAGGCTATAAGATAAATAAACCAGTTTCATATAACTGTTTTCAAAAAAATATGCAAATATGGAATTACAAATAACTCAAAAAAATTATTAAGAATATGAATTTTGAATGAAATACTTTTATGTGGATCGAATGTTTCAAAAAATAGTCTAAATATTGGATATAACATCTATGTGAAAATAGCAAACAGCATAATATGGATATTTCTAATAATTTATATATTTTATGTTTGAACAAAATTTGCATCTTTGTCATTTTCAAAGTTTTATTACGTTTCAAATACAAATAAAACATAGTTTGCTTTTTCATAAAATTTTTAATGCTTTACAAGTTTTTTACTCAAAAGTATATGTAATAAAAATGCTTTATGTGATATGCTTTAGTAATGCTTTAATGCACTCAATAAAAATAATGCTTTAATGCATGCACGTAATAAAAATATTAAATAATTAAACTTCATCGTAATGTCATCATTCAAACCGTAAAAAACTGTCAATAATTTTAAATTAAATGTGAAATATTTTAAAGCATTGGAGAACTTTTTCTACCCTTTAGATAAGAAATTGTTTTTGTCAGTGTTATTCGCCCATCAAATGAATGGCTTCTTTCCCATTAAAATCGCATCTTATCTAAACCACAGTAGCGGGCAAAATTGCTCTCCCAAACTTTAAAAGTAAAGAATAAATTACTAATGGGACGAGGGCATTTTTTCCCACAATCTCTAGTCTCACTTTCTACTGTACAAGTAAAAAAAACTGGAAGGGAAAAAAACTATGAAAAAGAAAATTCAAAAGGAAAATTTTTTAATATGAAATTCGTTCAGCAATTCATCTTCACAGGCAGACAATAATTTGCACCAGAGATTGCTCTCTTCTTCGATATGGATGACAGAAATGATTAAATGCTCGATAAATTATATATGTAGAATCATATGGGCATACATAAATTGAAATAAGGATCCGGTTACTGTACAGTGTGTTTTCTTAAAGATAAAGGAATCACGCATTAAAATTATTTATATGTTGTTTATTTAATATAAGCTAGAAGTTTCATGTGAATAAGTTTCCTTAAAAATGTCCATCATTTAAAATTTAACTATTATCTGAAATTATAGTTGCCAAATTAGAGAGATTATGAGCAGTATCATTATAGAAATACATATCTACACATACAAAATGAAATTTAATTAATTAATTTTTTAGCTATATTATAAATTTGTCATTTCTTTTTATATCATGATGTCATTGAATTGCATATTTCATTCAGTTCACATGCCAGTTGGTGAAATATATTTAGTTTATAGTTTGAGAAGTTCATGAAAAAGACAAACGACTGTAATGAAGTATAGCTATCAATTTAATGCTTTCAAACAAGGAAAATTTGTCATAAAGACTAAGCACTTATTTATTTAATTAAATGCTCAAAATAATATTGAATACATTTTTATAAGTTTTCTGCTTGATTACTTTATTACATGTTTTTATTGGTTTAATTACATTACACATATCTAAATATTACGTATCTCTTACCATATAATGTATTATATATACATTTGAATGTATACTGTTCTATCAGATGTTATATTTTTAATAACATTTGTAATATTTATATCCAAAATTTTCACATCAATCACACAACAATATAATTCGTTTTGTCACAACTTCCATATTTTTCAAATTATTTCTAAAGAATCAATACTAAAGATTTAATTAAGAATAAAAAAAATTAGTTTAAATTTTAAAAAACTTTTTAATAAGAGCTATAATCAGTTGAATTAAATTAGTTTAAATTTTTAAAAACTTTTTAATAAGAACTATAATCATTTGAATTAAATTAAAAACTACCATTCCTTTGTAATTGTTCATTCTCTAATTCGAATTCCCTATAAATAATTTATGGTTCAATTTTCCGAAATTTTATTAGAATTTTGAATTTGTCATGCCAATTTTTTGCTGTTGGTTAATCTAGTTTTCAACCTTAATTATTTGATACTAGTAAATCTTTCTTTAATAAACACGAGAAATAAATTTGCTGTTGCTTGCTATAAGTTGCTGTTGATTATCAAACAAAATCATACCACGGATAGCACGTATTGTTGATGATATATGTTATTATACATTGTCAAAGGATATTATGAATGCTGTACGATACCATACGATAATATACAATATCTAAATTCTATTGTAGAAGCGATCGTTTTAAAACCCCTTAAGTTTTGGCTGATAGATAAAAATAAGTTGTTTTTCCCCACCAGTTTTAGAACAAACAATTTCAAATAACTATGTCACTCAAACAGAGAAATTTTATGAAGGATGTATATTTAAAATAATTCTCTGGGTCTCCTCAAATGCAAATAAATAAATAATAATACTTTAAATTCAGTTATTGAAAGAACGAGAGAGTTCTCATTTATAATAAACTGTAACTCAACAAGAACATTCCAAAGAAATGCCGATAACTCGTATAAGACGTTATTTAAATGAAATCTTGAATCTTTTATTCAAACAGGAAGTGAATAAAGTTAGTTTTCGTTTTTAAGTAAATGGGCCTTCACTGATGGAATAAATAATTTAAAGATTGGCTACAAAACGCTGCAGTGAAAACAAGACCATTAATCATAATTCTTTGCAAACATTTGCATTATAACAAAACACACTAACTAATATAATTTACCAGTCAAAGAGAACCACACATTTTTAATGAAGTTTTGAACTATACTTGAAATGTAGATTTTTCAGATGATAGATTCAATTTGAGCAAGAGAAACTGCATACATCTGTTCTTTAGCATCTTCTATTATTATTCTTTTTGCTAGTGAATTAAATTTAACAAAGAGAACCCATATGACAAAATTCGATTTTAAACATTTTTGAAGAATTATAAAAAAAAACTAATTTTATACGAAAGGTCTGTGACAAATTACTGCAATATTTAAAAGATTTGGAATGCCCCAAATGTTTTTATTGTTCGTCTTAATAATCTACTTGAATATAACATCAAATACATCTAGAATGCAAAAAATTATCCTTCTTTTCTTTATAAAGAATAAAAAAGCCGAATGTAACTATTGTATTATTTTCGCAATATATGATTCAAGTTTAAGCAAGAAAGTAATTCCTACCAAATACTATTCACAGTATAATTAGCATACATTTCTTCAGATAGAATGTGATATATTTATACAATATTTAAATAATTGAAAAATTCCAAAAGATTTTCAATATTCTCTCCTATCCTATTGAATTTTATATTAAAAATGTCTGGAATGTAAGAAGGGATCCTGCTTGGATTTTATAAAAAAAGCATTCTTTTCAAAACATAGTCTCTCTCTAGGTCCACAAGGAAATCTGACGGAAGAATAATAAAATGTTTAAGACCACTAAGCTTATTTTTTTCTATACCTTTTTTTTATTCTTGTTCAAAAAAAAATTGAAAGCTATTTGCTTGAATTCAAATGCACAAAAATATTTCAAACAAACAACCTAGAACTAGCCTTCTTTCCTTGAGGATTTGAATTTTTTAAGAATACATACTTTTTTTTTCCATTTTGACAAAAGGAAGGCTTACGCATATCTGCAGCATCACTTCATCGGCTTTCATTCCTTTTCAGATATGTCTCAGAATTAATAACTGAATCAATTTTAAAAGATTATAATATTTCCTGAATGAATAAAATCAACTATTTTATTTCATTGAAACACTGTCAAGAGCAAAATTTGTAGTTATTCGTTTTTGAAAATTTCAACACTTTTTTGCTTTTTTTATATTTTTTAAATTATTCCGGAATTGGAAAAATAAAAATTTAAAGAAATAAAATTTGCAATTGATTCTGATTAACCTAGAAATAAATTCTTATTTAAGAAATCCTAAAGCTTCAAAATTAGTGGTACGAGATTATGACTTCATAAAAAGCTAATTCGATGTATCAAACAGAATCAAACTTTATTTAGTTTCATTTTTCGTTAAGAATTTTTTTTCCTTTCAACGTAAAGATCTCTATTTATCTGAAAATTTAAAAACTGTTATGTTAATGAAGCAGATAAAGGAATTTAAATTCATAGGAAATGGACATTGATTTCGAAATTAATTGTTTCTCTAACTTATATGAAAACAATCAAAAACATTTTTCGGAAAAAACTATGAACAGTTTTATCGGTTCAACTATCAATGTCCGACACAAAAAAATACATTCATGAGATGAAAGTGCTTTAAATATTGAAAGTATGAGATAAACTAACTTAAAAACGATCTTTATCAATGTAAAATAGATAATTAGAAGAAAATTGGAAGGGATTGCATTTGTAACATTAAATATAAATATTTCATGAAAAAAAAATTGTGAGTGTGAAGTTTGCCAGATAGAAACATTTGAAATTTTAGTTTTATGCATAGTTAAAAAGTACATATTTTAATAGATATTCTTCTCATCTTTTGTTTAGAATCGAAATAATTTGGAGCAACTTTTGGAAACAAATAAATTTCTAATTTAGTTTTTAGATATAGTAAAAAAACAGGATTTTTATTAGATATTTTCCACATTTGTTCAGAAATTTTGGTATTCTTTTTATCTAGAAAATGATTTTCTTTCTTTCAATCATTTCCTTCGGGTTCTTATTTGCAGATAAATAAAACTGACCTGAAATTTCTTAAATGGCATTGTATACTTTAAAACTTTACTTGCGTTGTAATTATAAAAACTGCTATATCATTTTTAAATAATTTTATTTGAACCAATTTAATATTCAGGCTATCCAGATTTTAACTATTGAAGTATTTATTACAAAAATTGTTTAGTAGTTAGCACTAAGACCTTTTTGGATTTGAAAAAAATAATTAAAAAATATGCGAAAGAAATAACATGCTTTTTTGGCAGTTTTGTTCTCATTTTATTACATATACAATTCGTTCACAAATCTTTTAATTGAAAGAAGAGGAAAAAAACATAATATAAGATATTTCTTTTGTATATTTTTAATTATTCTCATCATATTATATTTACATATTTTATCCAAATATGGTATTCAATCTCGTGATTAAATTCCACACCAACTTAGCATACACTGTAGTACGAGACTATTTGGAAAAATATAGATAGACTAATGTCAAAATATATTTAAATTAATGCATTTTCTTTTATGTATCAAGCTGAATGAGCTGCATTCAAAGTTATTGCATATTGTTAACATAGAAATCATATCTTTTTTTAATGTATGATGAATTTAGAGGTAGTAGTTGTTCCTAAAACTAATAAATCTGAACTCTAAGTTAATTTTAAGATTTTAAATAATGCACTTATATAATAAAATGTTATGCATAATAAGATTTACTATAAAATATGAGAAACTCATTTCTGAATTGAATTTAAATTGTTTCGATTTCTAAGAATTCTGAAACAAAAAATGCCAGAATTTTCAGATTTATGTATACAGTTGTGCATAAAAATGATAAATTTAAACATTGTACATGTTTGTGTAACCGTTATATAAAGTTATGTATAGTTATGAGCATTCAAAAAACTTAATTTCCATAGGAACTTAGTTATGAAAATTATTAGAATTTATTTTTTGATTACTTGGATAAGACCACTTAATAAATATTCAAAAACTGATTTTCTATTTACCTGTTATGAAAATTATTAGAATTTATTTTTGATTGCTTGGATAAGACCACTTAATAAGTATTCAAAAACTCCTGATTTTTTGTTTACCTGATATACTGTCAGAGTTTTGTATCGTTCGTTCTTTTCTCATATTCCATCTAGTGAAATATACCATATAGTGAAAGATAAGTGCTTGAAATACATTAGTATAATTCTAAAAAATTGAATTTAAAGAATTTAAAGTTATTTCCCCAAATTTTAAGATTGAAAATATTTATATCAATTGAACTGAACGATTAATTGAAATATAAAAGTGAATTTATACCATAACAAAATATTAAGTAAGAGTAAAAATTATTGTTTTTAAGATCTCAATGAAATAATTCAAGAAATAAATGTAATACAGTCTTTTTTAATCATTTGTTACAAACAGATAAAAATTTCATTTTAAAAATACGTTTGAGAAACATTGATCAAATATTTTACTGCGTTTTCATATAACTATATAAATATAAGGTAAGATTTTAGAGATTTAATTCAATAAATTTACATAAGATTATTAAAATAGATTCTTCACTAATTCCAAATTAGTATATATTAAGGTTTTTTTTTTTTAATTTTTCATATAATGTTATCAGTAAAAAAATGATTAAGAGTATATTTTGATTCGATAAATTTTTTCTTTTTACTTTTTTTTACTTAAATAGAAATGGAATACAATATTAATAACAAAATAAATGCAATAAATGCTGATTTGCTCACTATGAGATTTTAGAAATTAATCAACAATATGAAACTTCCGGCACATTTCAGCCTTACTCATCCACTGATTCTTTTAAATAATGTTACTTTTGTGGAATGAATACCATTGAACGCAAATAATTTTACAATAGTTAAGGAAAATATCTTTCAATGATTATTTTCTTTTTCTACAATTTGATACACTATGTAATTTATTATTCCAGAAACGAAGGAATTTCAAAATTTTCATCAAGATTTTGAAATATATAAATTTTTCCTTTCAACTTTGCCAACTTTCACTTATTTATCTAATCATTAAAATATTCCAAATAATATTTACTTTCATTACGATACATTGAATGTAAAAATTTTCTTAAAGATCTGCTCTATAAAACATATCGAAAATTCAAAATATATTTAAAAAGATAAGCACTTTCATATCTGATTCAGACATTTTTTATCTTTGCAATCCTGAATCGCTTTTACATTCATAATTTTATATAAATAAACCATTTAAATCCTTTTTCGCTAATGATTGCAATCTATTCTGTACATTATATAGTGTGCCTATTTTAAATTTTGAAATTACGATTTACTACCTGAAAAAAACTGCTACGTTTCATTTTCTCATATGAAAATGCGCAGACATATATGTTTTCACAGAGAAATTTTCATGATATGCAGTTAATACATTTTTAACATTCAGAAAAAAAAATGTCATCAAATATGTTATCATTATTGGGGAGAAATGTTTTTTATAAATTTCCTCTAAAATATTTTTGAATGTAATGTAATTATTATAATGTAAGCAAATTATTCATAGTTTAATTCTTTTTTATGCCATTAAAAGTAAGGCTTTAAGCTGTCTGTTATTTTTTATTATTTCAACATTCTAAGAATTTTCTTAAGAATATTTTTAGAGTTTATACGGCTATGAACGTTCATATTTCATCTATTATTTTATTTAAATATATTTTTACATTAACATAAATATAGTTTATTAATTTATTACAAATACTCTCTGTGAGGTTTTTTTTAAATCATTCTCTCCGTATCAGTTTTCAAAAGAACATCATTAGTATCTTTTTTAAATGATCCCGTTAAAAGGTTTACGTATTTTATATTTAAGTACAATTTATTTTATGTTTTTCTTTATAGTGTACATAAAAATATTGAGAATGTAATATATTTCAAAACTTTATTGCTATAATTTACTAAACTGAATTTCTTGATTTTACTTCTTCAAAACAAACAATGTATGTATTGATAATAAATACTTTTTAAACACTAAATTTCGATATTTTTGAAGGAGCAATTTGTAAAGAAAAAGTCAAATCGCTTACCTGTCTCGGAACTATCTTCATCTGCAAAGGTTTTATGTATGCAGAAACCACTGCAAATTATAATAAACAAAGAAAAATAATGAAAACAATAAACATCAGATGACATTGCAATGATAACAATAAGTGATGACAATGATCACATGACTAAAGCACCAATGAAACGATATGGACCGATTACTCCAGATATTCTGATCTGGAGCTCCTACGCCTCCAGTTGCTGATCACGGTGTAGCTGAGATATCTCCTTCTCGAACGCCAAGTTGGCGCTTTTATTTGGACGCCAATATTGACAAAATAACCGTTTTTGAAATTCTTCTCTCAGGGCTCTTCTATTTCAAATGAGTTTCAACTCCGCGTTACAACATTTTTTAACTCTGTATTCCTAAAGTATAAGCTATTTGTTATTGTTTTTATAGGTCTGAAAGTGATTTTTAACAGAATACTGCGAATTACAGAAAAATATTAATTTATATAAAAATTATTTTTATTAAAAAATTATAATTTACTTTTTAACTGAAAAGTAATAGCTTAATATTATAAAAATGGAAAATTAAGAAATATTTTATCACATTGCATGTATATATATTTTTTAAATACATTTTTATTTAGTAACTCACCTTTGTTCCCAAATAACTTATGAGATATCATTCGGTAAAATTTCGAGTTGCATTAGTTACATCAAATAGGCACAAAATATTTATTCAATATTTATAACATTACAAAGTACATGAATTATTGTTCAAATACATCACCAAATACATCGAAATCATTTTAAATTGAACTAAATAAGCATTATTTGAATAAGCTTAATTTATGGGCTTTAAATTTATGTCCTGATTTCTAATGAGTTTTTAAAAGATTCCTTGAACAAACTTTACACTCAACTCTAAATAAAATCTTCTATAAAAGAAATTTTTTAAATAATATTACTTCTTTATTATAATTCAAAGAAGTTAGTTTGCTTTATATATAATTTTCTTTATTAAATTTAATTAATATGACGTTATTTTTAAACTTTGATCTACTGAACTGGATTATTAACTGAATTTTTTTAATAAAATCGCTAAACTTTATGTAGAAAAATATATTATTTTTTATTCAAAATAATATTTGTTGCTAACTAATAAAAGAAATTCAGTGTTCTATAAAACATAAAAGTAAGTTGAAAACAGTTTTAAAAGGATTCATCAGTTTTGAGAAATGAGATTACCAAAAGAAGCTACAAACTATATATACCTAACGAAGGTAAGCGATAGAAAGCCAAAGCTGGACACATTTTCTCACGCGACAGTCTAGCTATAACTGCAGTATTTAGTTTTATAATGTATTCTACATTTAAAGAATAAAGAAAAAAAAGTCTCAAACGGGACCACATAAATGTAATTTTCAGGCTTGTCAAGTAACAAAAAAAGGGTATGCTTTAAGAGATAGTTTTGTTTACAAGTTAGATTACATAAAATGTTAAATATATTTCAAATAAGTTAAATTCTCTTCAAAAGAAACATTTCGGAATGTTAGAGAGTCCGTCTTTTTTATTCTATTTATTTAAAAGTCTGCTTATTATGAACTTAAGAATAAAATATAAAAATTTAAAACAGCTCAACATATTTTTCGATTACACTTGCGGTAATTCACATAGATGATTGTAGGAAATATTGAACAAAAATCAAGAAGTAAAATTTTGAATAAAATTAATCAAGGATCTACGTTGAAAATTCACTGATGCATATTTTTTTTAAAAATCTTTTTCTATGTTAACGTTTCATCATATAAAATGCAAAAATATTTAGATAAATTGCTGATTTGAAGAAATGTTTTCAAAAATAAGAAAAATCTTCCACTGCAATTTTATATAATTGAAAGCATACATATTATGCACCTAAGATTAATTTATCAAAGATTTAAGACAGCTCAAACTAATTTTATTACATTGCACTTGCTTCAATCGACGTAAATGATTTTAATAAATATAAAAAAAGGAATTTAACATAAAATTTAACTTTTTAGTATGATTTATTTGAAAGCCTTCAATTAAAATGTCATCATTAAAAGTTTTCAAACATGCAAACAAAAAAGTAAGAAATTTTTTTTATTAGATAATATAAAAGCTTTTATCGGAAATTCAATCAAAAAGTAAGAAAAGTTTTTTATACATAATTATCTATTAGATAACATGAAATTAATTAAAAAAAATAAAGTTATAGTTAATTTAAGCATAAGTAGAGATACAAACACGGCCTAATATTTACAAATTTAAAAACCAAAATACATTTTAAAAGTACTAAATGATGCTATGTTTTTGCGGTTTCAGAAGTGAAAATATTTTATCTTTGCGATCTGAAATATATGAATTAAAAGCCATTATATTGGCTGAGGAGATTCGTGAATGTTTCGGTTAATTTAAAAATGCACCAAAAAAATATCGTTGGCAAAATATTTTATATAATGTAAAAGTTTACTTGATGCTTGATACGAAATGTCATAGAATATTTTAACTTTTTATATTTGATTCATATTTATGCATTTTTAAATTATAATATGTAATGTCAAGAGATGAAAACTGAACAGTTCCGGCACTACTTTTTATTTGCTTTTAATCAAAATAAGACCGCTGAATTTGCTCGTGATATTTATGTTGAGCATAGAAAAAGAGCAATACCTTAAACTTATTGATTTTCGATCATTAAAAAAAATCTAAACAAAAGACAGTGGTCTCCCCAAAACTTTCTTGCATATTCCTCATAAAGTTATCATGCTCTTCGCCCCACGCAGACTTTTATTATTAGTTATAGAAGTAATAATTTAAGAATGAGAATAGCATAATTATATGTACATTATTTTTATTAATGAAATTTGCAATGCTTTTAGATAAAATATTCACATTAATTTTAAAACATAAAATAAATATACGCATTAAGCATGAAAATAATTTTTATATCTTTATAATATTCATTCATATATAATTAACAGTTCATAATAAAAATTTAAATAATTCAAGCAGTGCAGGTAGATATATATCATGCATTTTCGATGAAGCAGAAATCGTATTTTAATGATATAGCGCTTCTTAGAAAAATTTTACGTTGAGTTGTCAACTTTTTCTCAGAGGCTGAATTTCCGTTTTATTGTAGAGAGACTACTTTTTGTAATATTCAACCTAATTGCTTCAGTAATGTTTTTAGATGAATCATTTGAATTAGAAAAAAAGCATTTCAAACGCATTAGAAAAACGCAGTGTTTAATTTGAATTTTTTTCATAGATCGTGTGTTATCTTAAAACAAAGATGTTTCTTTGCAGAAAGAAACTATAGGGATTTTAAAATAGATATTAAAAGAAGCTTTCAGTAAAGGCATGATATGAATTGAGATAGGTTTTCTTCGGGTAACTTCAAAAGAAAATAAGAAAATTATCGAATTTTACACAAAATCTTATATTAAATTATTTTATGTATTATGAGCTACAAGATATTTGCCGAAAAGAAATCAGGACGGCTTGCAAGAAAACAATTATGTTTTGTTTATTTTTTTAGATTAATTCAGGTATCTTCATAATTAAAAATATTTCTCCTGATAACTATGTTTTCCTAAAGTATAAATTTATCTCAGTTTAGATCAATTATTTATGCAATTTAAATTAATTCATCGACAAAAGAAAGCTTTATTTTAATTCATTCATAAAAAAATAAAAATACTTGCCAAAATATAAACAAAAGACATTTATAATCAGCATCTATTTTTTAAAAGCTTCTAACTTTTTTTAAGCTTTTATTCTTCATTAGATGCTTATTTTATTTTTTATATCCCTCCTCTGCAAGTTTTATTATTTTGTGGAGCATATCTTTTTTGAAGTTCCACTAAATTCATGCGATTGCAAGGAATTCAAAAATATTATTTCAAAAAAAAGTCTAATTAAAAAATTATTTAAAATCGTTTGACTTCAATATCTTTTTTTTAATCTATATTCTGTTGATTCTATAAAAGTGGCCCATGGCTGTAAGGAAACAACAGCATTCGAAAAGTAGTTCTTTTTCAAAGTAACAGTAAATCAACTCAGCATAGCGCTAAATTGGTAAATTTATCCTATCCTGCAATATAGAATGTCATAAAAAAAACTAGTGCATTCTATGCCAAGGCATTTAAAATCTGTTAAGCATATTACCTTAGATCAGATGGCAAAATACAAAGACGCAAAATTAAACCGACTGAAATTTAAAAAAACTAGTACATTCTATCCCAAGGCCTTTAAAAGCTGTTGTGGATACCACAACAGTCAATACCACACAATTGTTCAAAATGATTAATAATACGCACAGATTTCTTTAAAATGAAGAAGACTTATGTGAGATATGTTTTTTTGTTTGTTTTCGATTATTGATTCTTCAAAAAAAGTTTTCATATATTTTCGAAATAGTTTATGAAGTTTTGTTATGAATCAATTATAGTTATTATTGAAAAAAGTTTCATTCCGAAATATTAATTTTTAGAAAAGAGCAGAGCAGTATGTTATTAAAATTTTTGAATTTGTAAATAATTAGGTGAGATGCTGTATTAAAAGTTGCTTATAACTCTCTCTTACTTGAAAACTTGTCTGAAAATAGTTGAAACGTGTGTAAAGAAACATTTCCCTCCTTTTTTAAAAAAAATCTGGAGATAGTGTAACTTATTCAAAAAAAGTTCAAGAATTCGGAAGGGAGATCGAATATTTCAGTGTTAAAAGTAAAGATGTAAAAGTAGAGAAAGGAATAGAGAAATAAAGGAAGATAGTTTTTCCGGGAAAAAAAAACAAATTGATTGTCTTTAAAAGTTTGAAAGTAAAATCAAATTAGTAAGTGCATTTCAACTTTTTTATCGAACCGACCACATTACTAAGTCGACTTTTTACTTTTGTGGAAAAACTAAAAAGTTTTGACAAAGATTGATAGTTTATGTATTAGTAAAACATTTTTAAAAAAGAATTATTTAAATAAGAGGCTTGCGCTCATCAAATATTTCTAAAATAATCTTCAAAAGTTTTTTTTTTCAGAGATTTTGGAAATCAAAGTAAAAAGCTTTCTCGTTCTTTTAAACTTAAAGCTTTTCTTTCAATAAATTCAAACCATCTTATAATTTTGATTTTATAAATAATAAATATTCATTTTTCATCCTTATTTAAAAGAATTTTCCTCATAAAATGAAATAGAAGAATTTTAAAACTATTTCTAATATTTCCCTTATAACAAATAAACAATTCCTAATTGTTTATTTGTCAATTTTAATTTCACTTAACTATCTTTTAATCATTGATTCTGCACATTTAGGAAAAATTATATAATAAATATGAAGTGCAATGAATATGAAAAAAAATACTTGTCATGCAATATCAGCTAATATTGCATAATCTTTATTTTAGTAAAGTAGCTATTAAATCGTTAATCGTCGTTTAAAATAACAGTTACATTAGATTCCAAAAATAATGTATTTAATACAGCTATTAAATATGCGATAAATTACTTTTCAAATGGCAAAATTACTACTATAATTTTTATTCTTGATTCATTCGTAAATTGGTTTATTTGTGCCTGTTCTAACTAAAATTCACCCGATTTGCAAAATAGAATTTCTTAGCATGTGTCGGACATTCATAAATATGCCACGCACATCTACTATAATGATTATACTCTTTTCCATTTTGATACTCGAGGGGGGAACACCTAGAAATGAGGATGAGATGCTTCCAGTATGGTGACTGGATCTCACCAACCCGGTGGGTACAATAATAGATGGGAACACTGGCCCTCCCATCTATGATGGGACGTACTCCCTACAGGGAGTGTTGTATGTGATGTGATGGCCATTAGTACTCAACCTTAGTTCCCGGCGGTCTGGTCATTCAATCTTGCGAGGTTAATCCGTGTGTCTTAGTGGCGGGTCGGAGGTCAGTAATATGACTTCCCATTTTGCTCTGACTTCTGCGGTGATCTCACTGTATTAAATGGATCAGATGATAAGCTGATTTTGAAAAATAAGAATTTCTGCTCTAATAAGTTAGAAGGCCTTAATTCAAAAGTATTTATAATTTATAAAAGTAATTATTTTTTCTTGATATCTTCCCCCTTATGTTCTTTTTCCCCTCTCTGGAAATGCATTCATCTTTTTTAAATCGAAAGTTCTCCACCAACTCATCAGAGCTGATAAATAATCAGAGTTGTTGGATTGGATTAGTTGTAAACAAGTAATGAAGTTTTTAAAGTATAACTACAAGTTGATTCAACATTTATATTTTTTATATTGATACCCACATATAGAATATTTTTTTAAAGCTTTGCCAATATACGGTCCGTTACCGAGCATGTTTTCGAGAGATTGGGACACATTTTTTAATGTAAGTATTATGAGATTGCATCCAACAATGTTTGAAAAACAACATTTCTACCTTCATAATTACAGTTACCATGTCAAAATTTCGAGATAATTTTTCAATAGTTGCTCCTAATTTTTCCCATTGAAATGTGAGTTCAAATATGACACTTTGAATAATGTTTCTAATTTTTTGAATTTAACATTTTATAAAGAATCATTAGTAATTTAAATGTAATTATCTGACTCAAATTTCTTAGTTATAATCAAGTAAAAAATATAATAAATTATTAATTGCATTAATTAAATTTTCGGAATTGATTTAAAAAAAATCCCAAATATAACTATGGAAAATGTATATCAGTGAGTTGTGTGAGTAAACATTAAATGTAATATAGATATAATTTGATCAGGTGACTAGAATGAAATAAATTATGAAAAATTGTAATATTTTCACCTGTTTAAATAATTTAAATCATTTAATATAATACATTATAAGATAAATTTCAAAGGCTTTGATAGAAATTAATGATTTAAAAAATAACATATTTTCTCATTAAAGAAAATGTCAATAGTTTTTGCAGCGTTATAAATTAATGATATGTGTTAATTGTTAAGTGCACTATGCTTACACTGTAAAACACAAAAAAGAGTATGTATTATGAATAACTATTTTCAGTGACTTTTACAAGAAATATAATACGAATCAAATTTTATTATAGCAAACATAGTTTTATTTATAATCAACCAAAGGAAAATATATTTACAATTACTTTACAAGTTTATTGTATATTATAATAATAAATGATCAAAAATATTTCTCAGATGAAATCGATTTCAACCCCAAGAAAATTTAGGTTTGAATACTAAGAAAAAACATTGAAAGTTATTATAGAAAAATTAAATTATGATTAATTATTTTCTATGAAATATTGGACGAAATATCTCTTTAGGAAGCTTGTCTCTCTTGACATTTACGTGGATAAGAAACCGTAACTCGTAAATGCAACTTGCTGATGGATGAAATTTAATACGAAATTTTATCACCAGACTTGGATCTGCCTCAAATATTCTACTAAATCTGCCAAAAGAATAACTGTTTGTTCCGTTTGCCTGTTCTTATGTAAGTGAGCATCTTAATTCAAAAGCGGTAAAATCACTTAAATAAAATTCAGTATGCTATCTTGATATCAAAATTTTAGATCTGTCTCAAATTCTAGATAGAATTAACCAAAGGAAGAAACAGCAAATGTATCTTTTTCCCTATCTACTCAACTTCCCTATCAACTCTTGCGCCATTTTAAATTTTTATACGAAAAAATATGAACCAGAGCATTTCCAAGGAATATTTATTTTATCAGTGATTTTTGATACTTCATGTTAGAGACTCTCCTACCCACCCGAAGGCACACTAATAAAAATATCGAATGACTGGACCGCCGAAATAACAACAATGGCGGGAACTGTGGTTGAATCCTAACGGCCATCACTGGTTACCGCGTCACGGTACGACCTTTCTCGAAGGAAATACGTCCCGTCATCGCTGGGAGGAGCCAGACTCCCAACTTTTCATGTACTCTCCAGGGTGGTGAGATCAAACCACCATGCCGAAAGAATCTCATCCTCATTTCGAAATACCCACCGGAGTGAAGGAATTTTCGATATGTCCGAGCAAGAAGTAACTAAGCATAATTTTTAAAGATAAATAATATTTATTTTTTCTGTTTCGTAGGGGTTTGTATACTTAGTACAATGATGCTTGAGATCTTTTTATTTCCAAAATATGATACGATTAGCCCATGTTTCAAAGTAGGTGGCTGTTTTGGTAATTACCTCATCATTGGTGAAAATTTCTTTCCTACCAGCCATTTTTTCATATTTCAAATAGGCAATAATCTGAAAAATTCAAATCAATAGAAAGAAAAGGAAGTAGGATTGATTAGCATAAATCAAGAATTTCGACTACAGAAGTTTGATCTGCTATATTATTGTCATGAAAAATAAACATCTTTTTCGCTAAGGAAAGTCGTTTTTGTACGATTCCTGACTTAAACAATTCTGTAAAGAAACATAATACTGTTCAGTAATTCTTTTGTCCTTTTCAATTAAATCTTAAAAGATTATATTACGAACACCTTAGAAAACTTGGATTGTAACTTTCTAAGTTGAAGGAATAGTTTTGCTTTTTTTAAAGGAGGGGAGCATAATGCAACCATTGTTTTGATGTTTCTTTATCTCAATTAATAGTGGAATGACAAAAAAAAATTCTCAGGATTTCATTAAAAGAGGTTCGATCTTTCCTGCTAACATCTCTTTAATCCCTTGTGGGAAATGGCAGCTCTCATCTTGCAAAGATTTTTCTCCTACGTATATTCTTGAACTAAATACTACGCAAACAGTCATTTGAGATGTCCAGAGATTTAGTAATTTCTTCCACTTCATTCTTTTAACATCAATCATGAAATCAAAGTTTTTTTTTCAATGATACCGTGAGTAATAATTTCAGAAAGACGTCCTAAACGTTTAATGTCACATCTGCATATACAATCCCTTTGAAAAATTCACAAATCACACAATTCTTTTTCATTCATCCCACAGAAATCAAGTACTTAATCGATTGAAATAAGAATCGAGCACAACCTAACAATATCTGAATGAAACTTTGTGTTCTGTCCTTCAAAAGTTAACAGCAACTAAAAATAATCTCGATATGGTCCAGTGACAACTTATCATACATTTTGCAGGGATTTATCAGACAACCCTAATATTACTACAACCCTACTATCATTACTATTTTACTACAACCCTAATATATAATTCATTTAATCATAAATGTGTACTACTACCAATGCACAATTGGCAGCTAACGTTATTAACTGTAAGTTTCTATTTTTAACGAGCCCTAGAACACTATTTAAGAAATGGTTTTAGATTTTTCAGATATTCAAAATTAGGTTAATAATTAGAATAAATTCGAAGTATTTTTAAATATTGACGAGATTAAGCACTGAAATAATTTTGATTTGTGAGGATAATTTCTTGTTTCCGACATTATTAATGGTTTATTTGGTGTGAACGTCTTATTTCGAAAGGTGGTAAGATGAGAACGACATCTTAACTTCTTCCATGCTCTTTCGTCTAGATTATCTCAGTGGTACTTAATCACCATATGTAAGTACTATTGCATTTACAAAAATACGAATTTAACATGATGTGGGAATTTAGCTGCTATTAGTTTTACAGTTACATTAAAGTAGCCGTTCTTTCTGATTTTGTATAGATTATGTCTTTCTTTTAAATAAAAAAAGGAGTTTATCCCCAGCTTGTAATTTTCCATATTCTAATAATCTTCTCTATCAATTTTTTAAGGTTGAAGTATTTTAAGCACAAAATGTCATTGTATAGACAACTTAAATAAATGGAGTTTATTACTTCACTCTATTTAAGTTGACATATCAACGTGAAAAACGGGAAAGCGTTTCATCATGTTTAAACTTATGCAGCAAGTTAATTTACATTTTCATTCTAAAAACTGATTAATAGACCTAATAAAAGAGTCGTGTTTTATTATATAATTTTCTAATAAATCCAGTATCTGTTGAAAATGTGTCCCAATTTTTCTAAAAAAAAGCCCCTAATCTTCAGTATAATCACATCAATGTCTAGACATTTGCGATCCATTACATATATTCACATGCTATGAAAAGGTTGTATTTAAAAAGCTATTAATGACTGCTTTCCTTCTATCACGGAAAAAAATTTGAAATTTGCAATATTTTTTTTCGATTGTAAACTGCTTTATTAAAATGATGACTTCCCGCAAGAACTTTTCTAGAGATTTCAGGATTTTAACAAAATCTTTCAGAATACAAATGATTCCAAAAAACATCATAAAAAATTACTAAGACAATCCTGGAAGAGATATTAGTGGATATTCGTCTTGAAATAAGAAGAAGCTCAATTTCTGCGAAAGTTATGCCAACAGTTGAACTCATGGCAAAAGAAGACAGCATTTCAAATTCCAGAAGAAATACAAGTTTTCATTTACACTGTTACAGTGACAAGTCTGCCAAAGTTTCTCAGATTTTCAGAAAATTCTCTAATCTCTTTAAAAATTCACATATTAAATTGCTACCAATTGATCAATATGCACGTCTAACATTCTCTCTCCAGTGGCATAGATTGATCTTGGAATATTTTAAGTACCAACGAGGCCCATTTTCATCTAAAAACTCGATACTGCCACATCTGGGGTGAAGCAAGTTTCTACAAGTTTCATTGCACTCTATCCATTCTATTTATAGTTTGACTTGGATTTATAACATCATTTATGCTTGATAGTATTTTTCGGAAGAAATTAAGACCAAAAAATCTGGTGATATGCTCTGTAATTGTAGAGAGTTATGATGTTTAAAAAGTCATTGCCTTGAAATTGCTACTACCTCATTCGTTGATATAATAATGTGCATGCAAGATGGAGCTTCTCCATGTATTACCATTTGGAATTAGAAGAAATTTATCAAAGAAACGAAGTATTTGTCTATATTTTCTTAAGTCTGACCTGTTAAAATCAATTTTGAATCTATGTTTTTTTTAGTCTAGGTTTACCTAAAAGAGCTGATATATCATGACAAAGCATGGATGGCATGTCGCGTCATATCCTCAATATACAAGGAGTTCACAAAGCTTTATAAATGCACACCTCATTTCCAGGTATCAAAACTTATATGTTAAGTATGGCAAAGATACTAATATGATTTTTCTTAATGGAATAATTCATAATATATTTTTTGAAATTCTGGATTAATCAAAGTTTTTCCCTATTCTGTCAGCATTATCAGCAATTTGTTTGTTTGCTTTTTAAAGTTTTTAAAACACATTTCAAAATTCCCAGCTTTCTACGAATTGAAACAATGATGGATAGCTCTGAATAAGTAAACATCAATTGTGTATTCCCATTGCATCACAAACGAGTTAAGATTATGTCGTGGCAAGTGAAACACTAATGAAAGAAAACAAAAAGAATCACCTCATACAAACTCAAAAATGGAGTGCTAAAATAATAATATAGAAAAAAGCACGTAAATGAAAAAAAAATGATAAAATAGTAATAATGGATGGACGTCAAGAATTATTGTTTGAGTGGAGGCGAAAAAAATTTAAAACATTCAATTCCTTATTTTTTCTCGGATGCGAATTAAAAATTAATATTTTAAGGTTAAATAGATTATAAATAACAATATCTATTTAGAAGGCAAATAACAGTGACCCTGCTAATCAAGAACCAGCGAGACAAACCATAAATGCTTTTCAAAGAGATCCTTCAATCTATGCCATGGATAAAACGGAAGGACATCCAAATTTACAAATCGTATCTTCCTGAAAGTAACAACAGGAAAGCATCAATAGAATGATAATATATAAAAAGGAAAAATAATAAAAATATCAAATATAAAACAAAATTCTGTAATGTTAACATCACACACATACACAAATTTAACATTTTTTTTATAATTTTGATAAGTATTTAAGAAAGCAATGAGCGCATACATTTTCCTTTTATACAGCGTCACAAAATGCATCCCTTTTACCCATTCGTATCTTTTAGAAAATACTATTATAATGGAATAAAATAATCCAACTGCATATTAATTATTTTCTTTCATTTTAAAGATATTTCAATTAAATAGGAAATTGGAATTAATTTTTACTGACTTCTTCTCCTTTTCATTCAATTCCTAATGTTATATATACTACTGTTATATTACACTCTCTCTATATATATTTTTAAATCTTGTTCAAATTTCCAATCGTTAATAAAATACTTTTTATTCACCCACTCAAGTTGAAATATAGTTTTTTAAAATTGAAGTGGATGGCACTTGATGTTATTACAATTTTTTCAAATATTAATTCCTTAATTAAATTTAATTAATTTTTAATACTTTAATAGTTTTATTAGTTTGTGATAAAAACTAAAATCAACGGACAGTAACTCAATTGGTAAAATGCAAAGATTTCAGTATTTTTCACGTGAAGGTGAAGACTGCGAGTTTAATTCTTCCGAAAATCAATAAATTTTTGATTCTTAATAATGTTTTGATAATTATTTAATAAAAAGTAACTAAAATAAAAACTTTCTTTGGTGACCTAAGTAGGAATTGATTTTTAAAAAATTATATTACTTGTTTTCTTAAAAAATAGTTTACTATTGGAAATCAAAGTCTCTCTCTTAGTATCACTAAAGATGTGGCTGTAATTTTTAACCTCCATCGTATAAGATAAGCTAAACGAAATGCACTAAATTTATTTCCTTTAGAATTTCAGGATTTACATTCCACGGAATTCAACTTTCTTATTTTCTTTAACATAGTCAGAAATTTTCAAAAGATCTCAAAGAAATAGCGTTTCTAAAAATATTTTGTTATTTAATCGTAAGGAAGATGCTTTTCTCCATTAACTCCAAATTTTGCACAATCAGAATGCAGGACTTATGCGAAAGTGTGGCTCCTCAGAATGTTTGTCGCTTTACAAAAAATTACAGACATGTTTGTTGAATGAATATATGCAGGTAAACTAAATTAATTTTTTATATTTATATCATTTTATTTAACATCTCAAGTTTATTTATTCATTTAATAAATATTCCACTCACTGTATTTAAATATTTAATTTTCCTCGGCTGTTCATTCAATGTTTGAGGTGCAGTTTTTAATTCTCCGACAGTGAAAAAAAATCATAGAAAGCAAAATACGGTACAGTTTTCAGATCATAAATTTTTAAAGACAGAAAACTCCCAAATGGTTTCCTTTGTCAAAAAAAAAAAAAAAAAAACCCTTCAAATATAGAAATAAAATTTCTTTCCAAAAGTTTTCACATCATTTCTTTGAAAAAAAAAAGGAAAATCTCTAAGGGATTTAAAAAACAAAAAAGGCTTTTTGCTGTTTCATATAATTCATCCTGCTCTCATGCTTTGTAGTCTGAGGTTTCTATCCATTTAGTCAAAGAGAAAAATTCTTGTCTTTGCGTTGAAAGAATAATTCTTTTTCCAGTTATTCTTTTGCAGAAGAGCTCTTTTATTTCCGATTTTTTCGTTGAAATTTCCTTGACTCAAAATTCAATTGCCAAAATTTTGTGAACTTGTGGGCTGTTGAATGTTATGCACTAACACAAAACGCAAAACTGAATACTGAATACAAAACTGTTGAATATTATGCACACACTTAAAACACAAAAAGGATAAAACTTAATTTTTATTATACTTAAGAAACTTACATCATTAGTATTAACGATCCATCCAGCAACAATTTTTTTGAAAATCGATCACTATTTCCTAAAAAATGATGAACATAATAAAAATAATCTTCCTTATTTGAGGGTGGTTTTTTCGTGTATTTATTTAATAGAAACAAGCATCTTAAGCAGTTTTATAAAAATAGATAATGCTTTTTGTCACTTCCAAAAGAGCTATAATGGTATTACTAACGAAGATTTCTAACATTATTATTGTTTTGAATATTTTTAGCATTTAGAATATTAATAAAATTCATAAATGTGTTGCTCGATGAAAAATAAAGTTGCTGCCCTTTTAAAAATCACATGCTAAAATCAAAAAGTGCTTAAAGACATTACACTGAAGTGACAAAAGTCATGGGATGACTGTTAATATCGTGTCGGTCCTCCTTTTGCCCGGCGAAGTGCAACAACTCGACGTGTCATGGAGTCCACAAGTCGTTGGAAGTCCTCTGCAGGAATATTGAGCCATGCTGTCTGTATAGACGTCCATAATTGTGAAAGTGTGGATAGTGCAGGAGTTTGGGCACGAACGGACCTTTCGATGATGTCATATAAATGCTCGATAGGATTCATATCGGCGATCTAGGTGGCCAGATCATGCGGTGGAATTGTCCGGAATGTTCTTCAAACCAATCGCGAACAGTTCTGGCCCGGTGACATGGTGGTGACATTGTCATCCATAAAAATCCCATCGTTGTGTGGGTACGTGAAGTCCATGAATGGCTGCAAGTGATCTGCAAGCAGCTGAACATAACCATTTCCAGTCAATGATCGGTTCAGTTGAACCAGAGGACCGAGTCCTTGCCATGTAAAAAAAGCCCACACCATTATGCAGCCACCACCAGCTTGAACAGTGCTTTGCTGACAGTTTGGGTCCATGGCTTCGTGGGGTCTGCGCCACACTCGAACTCTACCATCAGCTCGTAACAACTGAAATCGTGACTCATCTGACCATGCCACGGTTTTCCACTGGTCTAGGGACCAGTCGATATGCTCACGAGCCCAGGAGAGTAGCTGCATGCGATGTCGTGCTGTCAGTAAAGGCTCTCGAGCCGGCCTTCTGCTGTCATAGTCCAAGGAAGACAAATTTCGCCACACAGTCCTATCGGACACGTCCCTCGTACGTCCCACATTGATTCCTGCAGTTATTTGACGAAGCGTTGCGTGTCTATTAGTATTGACCATTCTACACAGACGTCGGCGGTCTCGGTCGTTAAGTGCAGGTGGTCGCCCACTGCGCTGTCCATGATGGGATGTGATGCCTGAAATTTCATACTCTCGGCCCACTCTTGATACTGTGGATCTCGGAATGTTGTATTCACTAACGATATCCGCGATGGAATGACCCATGCGTCTAGCTCCAACTAACATTTCACGTTCAAAGTCTGATAATTCTCGTCGTGCCGCCATAAATCACGAAAAACCTGTTCACATGAATAACTTGAACAAAAATGAAAGCTCTGGAAAACGAACTGCGCATTTATACTTTTTCGCTGCGATACTACTGCCATCTGTATATTTGCATATTGCTATCCCATGACTTTTGTCACTTCAGTGTATAATATTTTCATTTCAAACTCCTTTTTCACGTTTTTGCATTTACTGTACTAGCATTTAAATTGTTTCGTTACAACGAAAAGTCAATCGGTGCATTAAAATGCGAAACTGTAAACAATCCACTCAAAAAAATTAATGTCAGGGACATAACTTAGTCAAAATTTAAATTAAGTAAAATTACCGAGATTTTTATTCAAGAATAACTTACTTTAAGAATTCAATTAATGCAACAAATGTAGATACAGCACTTATCTCAAAAGTGCTAAATAGTCATGGCATATCTACATCAGAACGATCATCAGTGAATTTTGCCACTTTTTCAATAAAACGAACCTATATGCTGTGATTTTGAAAAGGACAAATAAAATAGTTTTCCATCCCTATATATATAAATATGAAAGACTTATAACATTCTACTTTCTGGATATAGTCTTTAATAAAGACAACTTTAAAAATAACAAAAATATTTTCTTGATAATATTTTCTTTTAACATAAACTTAAAAATATATATAGTCTAATTCTAAACTATAAGGAAAGTCCTACTTTTAGAACTGCTCGAAAATTTGTGATTTTTGTTGATTATACTTGTTTACTATCCAGCTTATATTTTGTGTAAATAATAATCCATAGTTATTTAACTTTAAATTATCAGATATCTTGGAATATTATGAATAGTCTCAAATTTAATTTACATGTCATGTTTTTCAAAATTAGTAAATAATTCAAATAAAAAATGATTAACTACGTGTTGTTTTTCTAAAAGTTAGTTTTTCAAAAGTTCCTCGCTCAATTTCTGCTGTCCATAAAATATTGCTACCCAAGCATAACCGAAATGAATTAATGATCCTGAAGGAAAAGCAATAACAGCAATAATAAGATTATTGGACATTTTTTAAAATTTCTTCTTGCTTTTTAAAAAAAAGTATTTCGTCATCACTTTTTCTTTTTTAATATTTGTTATTTATATGTGCAAAATTCTGCATTTTAATGATGGGCAGCATCTAAGATAGATAATATAAAATAATCTGGTCATGTAATCCAAATCCTCTTATATAAGAAATATTAAACAATGAAAAAAGTTATAGGTGACCTGACACAATTATCAGATTAAAAAAAAGAATATATTAGATTAACAAATTACAGTATTGTATAAAGTTTTATAGGCAAAATAAATAAAAAATCACCAGCAGCATCTAGGTCAAACTTATTGTACACTGAAGTGACAAAAGTCATAGGATAGCAATATGCAAATATACAGATGGCAGTAGTATCGCAGCGAAAAAGTATAAATGCGCAGTTCGTTTTCCAGAGCTTTCATTTGTGTTCAAGTTATTCATGTGAACAGGTTTTTCGTGATTTATGGCGGCACGACGAGAATTAACAGACTTTGAACGTGGAATGTTAGTTGGAGCTAGACGCATGGGTCATTCGGTTGCGGATATCGTTAGTGAATTCAACATTCAGAGATCCACAGTATCAAGAGTGGGCCAAGAGTATGAAATTTCAGTCATCAAATCCCATCATGGACAGCGCAGTGGGCGACCACCTGCACTTAACGACCGAGACCGCCGACGTCTGGGTAGAATGGTCAATGCTAATAGACACGCAACACTTCGTCAAATAACTGCATGAATCAATGTGGGACGTACGAGGGACGTGTCCGATAGGACTGTGCGTCGAAATTTGTCTTCCTTGGGCTATGACAGCAGAAGACCGACTCGAGTGCCTTTACTGACAGCACGACATCGCCTGCAGCGACTCTCCTGGGCTCGTGAGCATATCGACTGGTCCCTAGACCAGTGGAAAACCGTGGCGTGGTCAGATGAGTCACGATTTCAGTTGTTACGAGCTGATGGTAGAGTTCGAGTGTGGCGCAGACCCCACGAAGCCATGGACCCAAACTGTCAGCAAGGCACTGTTCAAGCTGGTGGTGGCTGCATAATGGTGTGGGCTGTTTTTACATGGCATGGACTCGGTCCTCTGGTGCAACTGAACCGATCATTGACTGGAAATGGTTATGTTCAGCTGCTTGCAGATCACTTGCAGCCTTTCATGGACTTCACGTACCCACACAACGATGGGATTTTTATGGATGACAATGCGCCATGTCACCGGGCCAGAACTGTTCGTGATTGGTTTGAAGAACATTCCGGACAATTCCAGCGCATGATCTGGCCACCTAGATCACCCGATATGAATCCCATCGAGCATTTATAGGACGTCATCGAAAGGTCCGTTCGTGCCGAAACTCCTGCACCATCCACACTTTCACAATTATGGACGTCTATACAGACAGCATGGCTCAATATTCCTGCAGAGGACTTCCAACGACTTGTGGACTCCATGACACGTCGAGTTGTTGCACTTCGCCGGGCAAAAGGAGGACCGACACGATATTAACAGTCATCCCATGACTTTTGTCACTTCAGTGTATATCTTGTTGTAAAAATATTAAGGTTTTATAATTTGTGTTTTCAGCGTTCTTGTCCTTCATAAACTTGGGTAAGTTAAGTTTTTATATCAAAAAATTTTGAGACCTTTTTCTTTGTTATGTTTCACTTGTAATACTTAGCTTAGTTATTGAATATAAATGTTACAAATTATAATAATTCTTAAACGGATAAAATGACCCAAAACAATTCATTTCTGGTTTAGCTTCTTGTCAGTTCAAAATTTTATACAGAATTTTAAATAGTTTATTGAAAGGATACAATTATATGAGCATAATCCAATGAATTCATTCCCTAAGATTTTAAAATCTGTACATAAATCTAATCTGTAATCTTAATCGAAAAATAACGAAATTGCAATAAAAAGGAAATATAAATTCGATCATTGATACTAACACTTGTCTCGGCATGGGCTATCATGATGTAACAAACAATCAAATTTATCTGAAACAATACTCACTAGTACGTAATTGAAATCTGCAGTTGCATACCATTCACGTCTTGATAGCAATGACGTGCAATTTTTCTACTTAAAAGGTACAATTAATGAAGAAGTATTTCTTTATTCATAAATTTCAAGAGTCTTTTGAAGATTACCATTGTACTCTAAATTGTGCAAAATAACCTACCAAGTAAACATACACATTTTTTATAAGTTCGAAAATAACATGTAAAAATTACCATACGCAGGGAATATAAACCTTTCCTTCTTCATCATATCACAGATTCACGATATATGATACTAATTATCTGGTCTTTTCAAGTTTAATACCATGCCATGGAACAAGACATACAATGTGAAATTGCTCCTGAAGACAATAAAAAAAATTATACTATGTATGCTGAAAAACAAAAGAAGTAGAAAATTATGTAAAGCGTTTAATGGTAAATTTACAACATCAAATCAAATTAGAATGTTTTTAAGTGTGGGGGGAGAAATCAAAAATGACTTTGGAAATGATGAATAAATGATGGTAGAAAAGTATTTACTGAAAAAGAACAGCTCTGTGTATAAGATTAAGAGATACCCTGTGTATAGAAAGCGAATTAAACGAAGTGACAAAGACGAACCTTGTATTGATGAAAAAAGAAGTTTGGATCTTGACCAAGTTTACAGTGGTCTATGATAAAATTCGGCTTGTCAGGTAGAAAGAAAGAAAAAAAAAAAAAGAAAAAAAACAGAAAAGAACAGTTAAAACTATATGTGACAAGGCATGCTGAAAAATTATCCAACAGAAAGCCAGAAATGACAATTTTATCAAAAGAAACTGCTGTCGATCCTATCAAGGATGAAATTTATTCTTGAAAGCAGATAGTAGACATTAAGGCGATACCTCATTCCATTTGGAATCAGGATGATACAGAATTAACAACATTACAGACAACAATATGTTTCAAGCTACTAGACTTTATCCTACCATTCATCAATTTGCATGCAATATTTTTTCCCCTTCTTTAAATTAAGGTATCTTAGTATCTATAGATAGGGAAACCTAAAGTTGAATGTAAAATACAGTACCTATAACTTAAATAAAAGCGTAAACTAATCTTTCAATTCGTATAATAGAAAAAGTGATCTGAGGTACAACAATCTGTCTATTCATTAATTCCATTTTTAAAATGTTGGTGACTGTAATGTGTCAGCGTAACATGGCAGATACATTTATTGGTAGCTAAGATACATGTCAAGACTTTCAAATAACATTTGCAGATATAAAGTAGAGACTTAAAAAGATAAAATGTTAATTGAATGCATCTAAACGTAATTCAATGTAAAAGCTTCTAAAACAAAGGTTTGTTAAATAATCTGCTTATTGTTCCAAATGATGGCTATATAGAAACTACATGCAAGTAAGAAAATGTCCTTTACAGGGTCTTCTTATACTTGATAAAACATTCGCATTGAACGTACAGGTCAAAGCATTGTCAGTGATGCTGGTGGGAGTGTCAGCCCGAGATCAGATTCATCTGCCCTCGACCTCCAGAATCTAATACGTATTGAATTTTAACCTTTATTAGTTGTTTTAAAGATTAATTTCTGAGTTAAAAAGAATTAATTACGTTTCAAGGATATTAATATATTATTCGTTTTGGATAACTCACACATACATTCATCGATTTTATATACATTCATTTATACAGATTTCTACTAAAACTAATAGGCTACTTCAGTGATGATTACTTCGTACTTATCGCTTTCCATAATTTTTTCGCTTTATACAATAATTTTCGTTTTCTAATGCTACTTTCTAAAGAGGAGTCGAGATGTAACGTAAGAAGAGGGACATTATGCTCCTTTTATATATGCATTTAAAAGAAAAAAATTTCAATTTTAAAATGGCAAGTCTTTTACCGAAATATATTTTGAGGTGTGAATTCACATGTTGTGTACAGACCGCAAACTATGTCATCGGAGCAACAAAATGAAATTCGCATTCAAGGAATAACTTTTTCTTGCATCACGGGAAAAGAGAAGACTTAAAGTTATTAATGAGAATAAGGCATTTGATTTTTTTCGAGGTTCGCAGATAAATTTTTACACAAAAACTGTTGAAAGGCTGATTGATCATGTACGCCAAACTTGGAAAAATAATCCTCCTATCACAAAGAAATATTGCCAAGAAGCCCGATTTGAAATTATATAAAATGAAAATTTAATCATATCTCTCATTAATAATAACAAGCTAAACTTTAATTTTAACTTCCTGTAGTATATTCTGGACTTTTTTCATTATACTACGAGTCTTTCTATTTCAAATGCAAAGTAAAGAATTTAAAGCATTTTTGATAAAAAATCAGATATATAAATTGCTTGCAAAATTAAGTTCTCAAATTTAAAAAAAAAAGTCAATTCCTTAATTAACTATGATATAAATACTAGCGTAACTTAATAATCTAATATTTTATTTATTAACAATACAAATTTAAAAAATACACCAATGGAAATTATTTATCAACAAAACAAATTGCAATATTTTGAGTGTAATTATCTATCAGAAACATGCAATATGTAAATATGATTCTTTTTAAATTGAGCAAAATGTTATTCATAGATCTTTCCCATCATAATCAGTTGTTCACAATAAAAGTATCCATCGGAATAAAGAACAGCAAAGATTAAGCCAATAGAATTTAGAGAAACATGAAATCAAAAAGAGAATGTAAGAAATCAGTGCAAGTTGTTTGGAGAGTCAATGATCTCCTCTTATTTGCTAAAATGTGTGACATTGTGATTTTAACCAAGTATATATAGCATCATGAAATGAAATTCATTAGATAGTGACGATCCACCCAATGATAATGCAATATCACCATTTCTTCTAAACATTTGGTAAAAATTATATGAATTGATGTAATTAATCACACCCTATTTGAGAAATAAAAGATTTTCCTTTTGCTAAAGCCAAAAGATTTTTTTTTTTCAGAAAAGATCAGCAACTTGATTAATTCTTCCCTCAGCAGAATTGCTTGAAAATTGGGTTAATAGGCATGTTGAAAATGACATAAACTGAACAGAATCTGTTCTTTCGATTCCAGGAACTATCGCTCGAAAATATGGTTAGTGCACCTGCCGAAATTACATTTAAAATAAGGAGGGGGGGGGGACATGTGTTTCGAGATGAAGGGCTAAGTAGACTTCCTGAATCAGGAAAATTGTAATCGTTTAATTCCTTAGTTTATTCCTCTTCTAGTGAAAACTTTTTATTTATGCAGGTTTATTTAAACATTCTTTTTCATTTTCCTTCATACATATCAAATATTCGGATAAAGATATAGAATCTGTAAAAAAATTATATGAAACCCAGAAAAAAGAAGTGTTTTGCACCTAATATTGTGTGGTAGCACTCTTGGCAGTCAAAACCGCTTGAATTCTCTTTGATATAAACATATACAAGTTCTGTATGACAGTAAGTGAGATGTTATACCATTCCTCATTCAGAAACTGCTCTAACTGCTGGAGAGACGAATGAAGAGAATAACGGAGTCTTACTCTTTTCCACAACAGGTAACAGCGGCTCTATGATATTCAAGTCAGGTGATTAGGCAGGCCACAGAAGGTGTATAATTGAATCCTTATGCTCCCGAAACAGTGATTGAACAATTCGACTATGGTGAATCATCATCTTGATAGATGTAATCACCAGATGGAAACTACGTATGTGCCGTAGAATGCAGTTGGTCAACCAAAAGAGTAAGATAGTCATTGCTAGAGACCTGACCAAGTATCATGACAAGTGGACCTACTCCAAATCATTATGAAGTCATCCCCATCCTTCACTGATAGGAGGCAGTCTGGATTGTATGCTTCTGTGGGGGTTCGTCACACATAAATCCATCCCGTTATGAACAATAGGGAGAAACTGAATTCATAGGGAAACAAGACATGATTCGACTGATCAACAGTCCAAGCTTTAGTCTTTGCACCATCTTTGTTTCCGATTTACATCTATCACAAGGTTTTTTTCAAACGCAGCTTTGACCCAAATAATTTATTTATACAATTTCTTTCAAACTACATGGGTCGACACTGGGTTCTGTGGATGTTCATTCAGCTCAGCAGTCACTTTTGCTACCACATTCTTTATCCTGGTGGTCACATTACTCCTTAATGTCTGCGTGTCTCTCGCAGTGAGTTTGGTTTTCTTCCACATTTCGTTCTAGCAGATATTGTTTTGCCATGCCCCTTGTTTCTGTCATCCTTCGACACGGTGCCTATTAACACTCCCAATAATTGTTCCACAGTGATTACCGAAGCACCAACCAAATAGGCCCCCACTATTTGCCCTCTTTGAACTCTGGCATGCGTCTCATTTTAAGTTTCACCCGAAACGAAATTAAGCAGACAATGATGTACAATACATTTGCACACACCCTTCAGACTATAAGCAATACAGTACAAAAAAAATCTAGTAGTTACGTACTTAATTTAATCCTAATATTGTTACATACAGAATCCACTATTTTGAGCGAGGCTTTTCCATTACTTTGGAAATCCTTGTGAGCGTTTTCAAAAAAGAAAGATAAACAAGTTTTGAATTACATTTTTCAATCAGTGCTGTTATATTTTCTCGCAAGCAGAGTAGATCAAGCATGCCTTAAGACAGACTTCTCTATTATTGTATAAATACAGAAAATTGCAAAATCTGACAAAAAATGCAAAAAAAGCCAATCTTTTTAAAGCATTGTTCGTAGCCCTGCTTGTTTCTGGATTCGTAAACTCTTCCATTGTATTGAAATCATTATTTTTAAGCAAAATTAATTAATTATTTTTACGTACTATAATAAAATGGAAAATAAATTACACACATGTACCATACATTAAACCTTAAATGGAGCATTTAGTGAAAATATGCTGTAGTAAAATATAACATGTTGAGAAAGGTACGTGTTATATTGGAATTTCGTGAGAGTTACTTTGTTTGGTAAATTTTAAGTTCACACTAGATTACAAAGTATATATCAGGGCAACTGCTTTGCATTAGATTGACAATGAAGTGGTCTGTTAACACTATTCATTTAGTTAAATAATAACTTTATTTGTAAAATAAATAAAATACAGGAATCATGAATGCATATTGCATAAGAGTCATTCGTCAAAATATCACAACATAGTCTTATTTTTATACAATTGTTTTGTATTGCATCTAATTCAAGCTAAATCTTCGTTTTTGAACATTCTGCTTCTTCTTTCACTGAAATAAACTTTTCCAACTTCGTATGATGATATCATTATTGCACAAGCCGGAGCAATTTTCAGAACTCTAGGCATCATTCCTATAAATATGAAATCAGTTTATACAACAGCTGAACATGTTCCAATGAAAAAAGTCATCAATGATTTCGTGAATACGAAAGAATAAATTTAACATCGATTTGTAACTCTTAAATCTACAAATTTTAAACAAATTCAATTAATATTCAAATGACGGTTAAAACTTTTAAAAAATAAAACCTATATTATTTTTAAGAACAGAAATATGATAAACGCAAATGCATCATTGTCATTGATACAACACAAAGATGCAAAAGTTCTAAGCGTATGACAATATTCAGAAGCGAAGGTGTTGTCCAACTAAGATATTTCAAACAAATAAGATTCTAAACTTTCGCAGAAAAACTTATTCATAACTTAAGCTTCTCTAATTACAGATTAATGATGGCCTGACAAATGTAGACATGAAGTCAATAAGTCTAACTTTCAAGGCAGGTAATATTGAAATATTTCAGAAATATATTAACTTTTTTCTATTCCACTATAAAGATGTAACAATGCAACAGAAAAAAACTAAATGTGAAACTTATAAAGCATTTTAAATTCTATTCCACTCATACACTTTTCAATTCTATTTATGTTTTGAAATTGTTATCAAATGTATAAATAATTCATCAATGATATGAGAAAATACAAAAATTTCCCAGGCAAAATCAAACTGTTGCTATTTAATGTAATGCAAAAATACTGATATAATTTTTTTACATACAAGTCAGAATTTAAAAATATAAAATATTATAAAGAAATGCATCCTTTATTAACTCTTAAATTGCTTTCTCAATAATTTTTCAACAAATAAAGATATATATTTTTTATTTTATCATTGTTTATTTATTTTATTATTTTTATTGGTGAAGCTTAATGCCAATGAAAACCTGTAAACAATTTTTAAATATTTAATTATTTGAAATGCATTCAGAATCATTTTGATATTTCTTACAATTGAATTATTTTTTAAAGTGAGAAATATCTCGAATAAAATACAACATAATATTTCTGGATTTCATCCTAATATATATTTCCTCAGACAGAAAAAGTTGAAGTAAAAAATGACAAAATAAAAAGCAATGAAATGATTACACAAAGAAAGAGAAGAAAATTACACAAAAATATTTAACAATAATTTTGAAAGTATACTGAATGCATGTCAAAGCAAGTTAGGTACCGTACATTAAATTATACAACTAATCTATAAGTTATCGATACAATTTTTCTTATAACTGTATTAAATCGTATTATATTGATAATGCTCTTACTCAGAAAATATCTAAAGATGACATGGAAACTAACGCTTGAAACTGAAATATTCTGCTTAGTACCATTAAAAAAAGTCAAAATTTAAACCATCAATTTTAAAATTTTGAAATAGTGGGGGGAAAACACCCTTTTTTAGAGCTATATATGTATGAAATTCATCTTAAATCATTTATTTTCAAATGCAAACACATAAATTGCATGTAGTTATGCAATGAGAATTCTAAAACTGCATCTTTGAGATGTAGCTGCTTCAGAAAGCAGCTATAAAAGTTATTACAACAACATAGTTTGCAACAGTTTTTTAATTTAATTATCACATTAACAGAATTATATTGTACAAAAGACTACAACTGATTTGAATGGCGAATAACATTTGCTATTTTAAATAGTGAATCCGTTATCAACAAAATATTTATTGATTTCTGATTGAATTACTAAATCCAATAACAACTCATTTATATTTATAGTGAAGAATTTTAACAGTCAGAAATGTTTTTATATCATGGGAGTGTGAGTCAATTCCCACTCCCATGATAATCTAATGTGTCATTTCAAATGAATTTCAAAGTACATTGTATATCAAGTAGGAAGAAAAGTCACGTAATGTCGCATATGCATATTATTAAATTCAGAAAAGTGATATATAATACTTCAGAAACATCAATAACTATAAAAACTTCTAACCTACCAGCAAAAAGGGATTTCACTCCTCCCCTACGATATAAATCTACTAGCAAACTTAAGATACTAGGTTCAGTCACCCCTGAAAAATATATTCTTTAATAAGACAATTTACTCTCAAACAAGATGAAATGAGAAACACAATATTTGACAAACAGTAACATATGAAAAAGAATTCATGCTAAATCAATACTGATATATAAACATACAAGGGAAAAAATCTGATAAAAAGGGACTTTTCTGGGCATTTTTAAACCATTGAAAAAGGCCAATATCTTCATTTATGCAATGTTCCCAGTATATCCTGTATTATTGTAAATGCAGAATATTCTCTTTTGGTATCATTTGCACCTGAAGTATGAAGCCCAGCCAATTTTTAAACTTGTATAAATATATGCAATGACAGAGTAAATTCCTCTAGCATGATATAAATTTCCTTTCACTTTAAAATCTGACACAAAGATACTATCACATCAAACAGATTTAAAAAATCATTTCCAATGTCCTTCAAAACTTAATTTCACAAATCCATCTATCTATAGAGATTTTAATTCCAATAACTAAAAACATCAAAAAGATATAAGTAGGCTTGTAGTACAAAATGGATCGAGTGTTTCGAAGTGTTTCATACATTTTAAACAGTTTTGATATTTAAAATAGACGAAGAATTTCATTTTTTTTTCTGAAGAAATATTTTGTTCAAAAAAAATTGTACTTTTGTACAAGCATAGAAAAATACACAAAAGAAGTATAAAAGCAATAAGAACAAGCCTTTTAGTGAAAATGCATACTGATCATTAAAATTAAGAGATACTAGTAAAAAAATATTGAAAAAAATTTGTACAAAAACATCTATTATCTTACTATCAATGAGTTACTTATTTAATATAGAATTTACAGATAAGTTCTTGCAAATTTCGCAAACAAATATCTCTTTAAAAAAGCGTATGATAATCTGTAACACAAATGAAAATCTCACAATTTGATATAATTTTTTTCCTAACAGTCCATAATGTCTCATTATTGATAATAATAACCTATCAGGAGAGACTCGACCTGATTAAGTTTATGATTATACATCCTTCAGAGTGTCAAACTGGGTTTCAGAAGAAAAAAAAAATGACAGTTAATACACTGTATGTGAAATCATTCGCAAGGAATGTCTTGACTATTAATGAGTCTTCCATAATCAATAATAATATTATTACTGAAATTAAATTCTCTACAGTCCATAAAATATTATTAAAGTCGACTGGTTCACAGTAGTGGGTATATGATGACTCATACAGCAGGCCTCAATAATAAATAACGATGTGTATTAACACGATGACGCGCCAGATTACAGCCGGGACGTACACAAGTAATACACAGTAACACTTACTGTGTATTACTTACTGTGTTACACTTGAAGTCCACAAGTAGAATCGGTAGTAAACAACCACAATAGCACACAAAATAATCAGACAGTACTCATCAGGAAGAGAGAATCCCCGCAGCTATTCTCTAAGGTCTCTCCCAGTACATGTCATTATCTACTGTCACCCCATTTTAACTAGACTCAACTGCCGAGTCATTACTATACAGCTGGCAACTCAACACACGACTTCATGCTACTTCAATAATTGTCATCAAGACTCAGGACATGGCTCATTTCTCAATCCAATAGCTTGAAATCCACTCAAAGCTTGCGCTTCATCGGACTGATTGAATGAATTCTTCGTTGACACAACTCTAAGTATACAATTGACTCTATTTTGGTTTGTCCGCCTTTTTTCAGCTTCTGGAGCAATGCACAGAAGATTTTCGAACAATCAACATAACTCACCTCCTATTGGTCCTATTGCCAGAGTTCCTGAAGATTCCGTTATTATCCATTTGCTGCCAAGACACCAACCCCCGAGGGGTGTCATTGATCTGGCATTCGATTAAAATGGCAGTAAAACTCTTTCCTACGAATGAATTAACTGTGCTGGGAAGCAAAATTATAGATTTCTAACAATAGCATGCCTCCGTTTATGAAGAATCTTCATATTACTCATAATTCATCTCAAATATGCTTTCAATTAAATGATATCTAGGCAATAATAAATACTGATCACTTTCAGAAACCACGTAAATTTGGAAAAACAAATACATCCACATACCAACAATATTCAATCGTATTAAGCGTCTAAATTGATATTTCATATGGCAACTCATATACAGAAATCTAATGTTGCGCTCAGTTGCAGAAAACAAAAAAGCAATTAAAAATCTAAAAATTGATTAACGTTTTCCGATCATATTTAAGTTAGTTATTCTTGCATTTTTACGGGAAGTATTAACAAAATCTGAATGCAGTGAACGGAATTACAATGAAAAAAAAAATTAAATTAAACTAGATGAAACAATGTCACAAATGCTTACTTGCAATTATTTTGTTTTCACCTAATTCAGCTTGACGTTGAGTTTTTATTACATCAAATGGCAGAGTTAGAATAGCAGCAATCTATTTTTACAAAGAGAAACAAATATTAATTTTAAAAGAATAGAAAAGCTTTGTTTAAAATTTACAAATAATTACATATGCTTTAAAAATTAAACTAAACAAAGTCTTTAATATTGGCTGCAAGGAATATATTTTTGATACAAATAAAGAATTGAGATTATATACATATATATTACTTAGATGTGGCTATTTCTGCATCAAAACACTAAATTTTTCAATGAAAAACATAAATAATATAAGATTCATTTAAAAAATCAAGTAAAATCACATAATGCAGAGTTATAAATGGTCTAACTTGAAATTACGGCATTTTATTTTTCATTTTTCTGATAAAAAGTAAAAATTATGAAAGAATAAATATATATTTGTAAAAGAAATAATTTGTTCTTCTGGATTTTACTTAAACACTTTATTGATAGATTAAAGCCTTTGGAACGTGCTTTGAATGAAATATCAATAAAATATAGGTATATAACTACGGATTAGTGTCAGCACACTGAAATACCCTTCTTAATTTGTGTGTAATTATACATTAAAAAATAATGCAAGAAATTTCTTTCATTATTGATTTTTAATTTTATAAATGATAAATTATTATGAAAAAATAACAAATACATAACAAAGAAGCACTGTCGTAAAATATTGTATTTCTTAGTTTCAGGGTCTTGAGCGCTATGGCACAAAAGATGATAATCAGCCCTCTATATATTTCAATAGATTTTAAATTCTTTTCAAGTTACAATCAGTCATTAAAGTATTTTTATGCACTTTAATTGAATAAAAAATATAAATACCTTATTGATGAGTGTCATTTATTACGTATTTTTTATTCCTGATTAATCCTAATAAATCAGAAATAATATGAAATTTGGAGTATCTAACGTCAAACAAAAGGTGACATAAAGCATATTACAAAGTGATTAAATTTATGCAACATATTTAATTTTTACACGAATTACAGAAGTATCTATTTTCTAACTCTTACAGAAGTAAGTTCCTTAATTATTTCCAAGAGGTTAATTTGGGCCTAATTATTCCATAATATTATGCAATTTGTTTCTTATTTCCTCAATTTAAAAATGTAAACATGTGTATCGATAGGAAATTTAATATTTCCTTTTAAAAATAAATTTAGCAATATATTGTATAAACCTTTTCCTCATTTGGGATAACTTACGCTCTGGTTCCCCAAGACACTACCCAGATAGTAGTTACGGCTCCCCTTACTTCGGAAAAGAGTTGTAATGATAAAAAAAGAATCAAGAATGAATTTATGTATTTCCTTTTTCTCTCACAAAAGCAAAACTGTTCAGTAAAAGCAAAGCAAATCATCTTCAAAAAAAAAAGTATCAGAAATAATTACAAGGGATATAATTGCAGAAAAAAAAAACGAGAATAATTAATAAGTTCAAAAGTTTGTATTATGATTTCAAAAAATAAATTTTACACAGTTTTATAATACTCAAAAAATTGTCTTTTAATTATGCCAGTTTGAAAGATTAACAAATTTTAGCTTTTTTTTGCTTAAATTTCCAACAATATATATTGTTGCCCTAAGATTCAAGTATTTTTCTTTATTTCATCAAATACTGAATCACACAATTCTTTCCCCATAAACGAAAATTTAAAAAGAAGGATTATGTTTAATATTTGTATAATTTACAAATAAAAAAGTGAATCCTAACATTTTGAAATTTAGACAACATATGACACGGTTATTTCCGTTTCTAATAAAACTATGATTTTATGAGATAGTCCCATTAGAGCGATCCATGTGCATGACAAACAGAGCTTAACTAACACTACTTAAATGTCAGACAATTTGGTGGAATTATGAGCATGGAATTATAAAAACAATTTGTCGTAAATCAAATAAAACCAATCTCCCGGCGAACCAGCTGATAGCCTGAAAAGGCTAGTAATGGAATAAAACTATAGATGCCCTGTAATAAGTTATACCTTTTAGAATATTTAGAAAATGTAAGCAAGAAAGAGACATTAATTACTACTTTCAGAACATTTCCAGGTTTTGCAATATTACTGTATACATTTAAAGGATCCGGCAGTAAAAATGCAAAGTACTTGTTTCCTGTGTTTAGTAAATGTTTATTTTGATTTCTAATAAATGAGATATTTGCTGTTCCCTAGGCAATTCAACAAAGCGAACAATAAATATCAAATATTCGCCAATTTATTTACAATTAATTTCATGAATTCGTCCTTTATCTCTTGTATTGAGTAACATAATTTTGAAAAATATTTATTTTGAAGAATACAAACAGAACACAAATATTTGAAAATCTATACTTATAATAAAGCTCAATGTGTGTGTGTGTGCGCGCGTGTGTGTGTGTTGGCGCTCTACAGGCCAGACCGTTGGACCTACAGCTACCAAATTTGGTATATGTATACCTTGGAGGTCGGGAATGTGCACCTCGGAGCCCTTTTTTCGAATTTTTAATTAGAATTTGAATTAATTAAAATTTAAGCGAAATTTCGACGTTTTTCCGCTATAACTTCCGAAAATATTATCGGACAAACATGATTGTAACATCAATTTAAAGATTAAAAAATTAGCTTTCTAATGGTATCAGTGTTTTAATGTATAACTTAAGCCTCTATTTTTAACGAATTTTTAAAGAAATATTTTAACTATGTTTTTTTGATCACGTGACCGGATAAAATAAAATAAAACAATGACGGCAGTTCAAATAAAAAAAAAATATCATCGCAAATCAAATCTAAAGAAATACAACTTTCAGCACGTGACTGGATAAAATAACATAAATATAAAAAGTGATACTTTCTAAAAAAATAAATGCAAGGCAAAGGATTCTATTATCGTTTGCAATATCTAAATGATTAATTCAATAAATCTTTTTTATTTACGGTAAACCTGATTGAATTTAGACAGGATATGCATTGAACTCCAGACTTAATGGCATATTTCTATAATCGTTTGCAATATCTGTATCATTAATTTAATAATTTTTTTTTCGCTTTTTCGCTTTCTTTCAAAAAACATATTTAATAGTTTGGCAACATCACCGAAAAATACATTTTTAATATTTTGGAAGCATAACCGATAATTAAAACTGACTGATTCATAAAATTAAAGAATATTATCAAGAAAACGGGTTCTTTTAAAACTTTCCGTCCATCATCTTAAAGAAAATATTAATTTCAGGCCAATCAATGCCCAGAATTACTTCAAGGCTAATGAATATGTGATTTAATTGAAAATTTTAGAACGCATTACTCATGGCGAACCAGCTGGTCGCCAAAGGCGGCTAGTTAATAAATAAAAGAAAGAGAAGAATTGAAGGAATTTTAACATTAGAAGAAATTTCCAAAGCATATGTGCATTTTTTAAACCAATTTATGTAATCAAATGTTAAGTACAGAATTTCATAGTTCAAAAATAAATTATATTCCACTTACACTGCTTTTGAATTAGTTAAAAAAGATAAAAGTCAAAAAATGAATTCGTAGATTTCTCAATCGTTAGATGGGCATTTGTTTCAAAGTATGTAGGACATCAATTTCAGAACATGTCATTTACATGCTCTGATGCATGCACAGTTAGTACTCCAAGCCCAGTATATTGCCATAACAGTAAATGTCAGAGCTTACCTATGATATTTTTTATAATTCTATTTGGGCATCAGACGATCAGGGTTTCATTTCTGTTCCTTTTAGGACTGTTTTATTACGACGATTCAGAAGGAAATTATTGTTTCAATGAAATAGCTAGAGGAACAATCAAATGATGTTGAAATGATTCACAAAAATGTAATAAATACGGCAGAAGAGCGTAGAAATATAATGAGTAGAAAAAGGTAGTCGCAAACATGTTCAAGCTTTTCATAAGACTTAAGGCTATTGTAGTCAGAAAACAGAGATTTGCAGGGATGTAATTTTGATTACAAATATCACATTTCTATTATTTATTTATTTGGTCTTTAAAAATGTAATGTAACTGTTTTGTATAACTACCAAAGGATAAGTACGATAGTTATACATTAATATTAGATATCAACTAATTATCTATTTTTGCATTTTCATAAATATAAGTTTTGCCTTCATATTATTTTAGATAAACTCCATTGGTGTAGCCATGAGAAACATTATCTTGATAATATGAGATTTTAATAGCTATTATAAATCATGTGATCGTCTTTATACTTTCGATTACCATTCAAAAGAAAGAGAAAACTGTGTGTGTGTGTGTGTGTAAACAGGGAGTTTATTTTTTTTAACTGACGGTACTCAGATATCTCTGTAGCTTGGAAATATCAGCCTCAAAGCCATCAAATTTCGTACGGGAAGTAAAATGGAAAAAAGAATCCGCTAAAAAAATTTTAGTTCCCAAAGTTGCCGATAGGGGGAAATTACACTTTAAGACATCTAAAATTTTTCATACATCACAGGAAAAAACTGCAAAATCTAAAATCCTGATTACGTAATTGACATCAGCGCTGCTATTTTGAGCTATAAAAAAGGAGCGGAGCATAGAAAATCATTTCAAGTATCAGTTGATTTGTAAAATGCGTCTCACTTTACTTGTGAAGATCTTTTATCTTAATCAATCCAATGCAGTGGCAGTTCCTCGAGAATTTTGAAGTCCAAACAATTTACGTAAAGGATCTCTAAAAATTAATGCAGTGAAAGCAATGATTTAAAAAGCTAAAAAAAAAATTAATAAAGTTCTCTCGTTAATCGGCCTGGTAGAGAACAGAAACCGTATTGCAGGATACGATTACAGATGTTGTGACTGCAACCATTGAAAGAAATCAGACGAACACAACTGGAAATAGCAACACACGTGGAGCTGCCCATCAACTGGATGTTACTGCTTCAATAGTATGGAAAGTGTTAAGAAAAATTCAATATTATCCATATAAAATTAGTTTTTTGCATGAATTACAACCTACAGATGATGATCTTCGATTAAACTTTGCTTTGAAATTTCTTGCACGGATGGAGGTAGATGAGGCTTGACCTTGGACAATCCTCTGGAGTGATGAGACCCATTTTTATTTGAATGGGACTGTTAACACTCAGAATTCTAGAATTTGGGCATCTGAACACCCCTATGCATTTCAAGAAATCCTGCTTCATTTTCAAAAAATAACTCTTTGTTGTGTTTTTTTACGGCAGATTTTATCATCAGACCATACTTTTTTGAGACTATTACCCAAGCAGGACCTCAAACCTACTCCGTGAACTCTCAAAGATATCATGATATGCCGAGTAGTTTTTTTTATCCCACAACTTCAGCAAAAGCAATGCTTAGGTTTTTATGCAGGATGAAGCAGCACCACGTATTGGTACATCCATGCAGCAACTGTTGCATCATCACTTTACAGAAGAAAGTGTCATTAGTCGATGTTATCGTGTTGCATGGTCATCTCGCTTCCCGGATCTATTCCCATGTGACTTTTTCTGTGGGGTTACTTAAAATCGAATTTTTATCTTGGTAGAGCATCGAACTCATCAGTTTTAAAGGAAAACATAACACGGACTGTTATGAACATGCCTCCTGAAATGTAGCATTCAGCTATAGATGGTACGATTGCAATGATTGGTCCAAGAAAATGGAAGTCATATTGAAAATAGCCGTCATCTTTCTCGGGAAAGATTTTCTACTGGAAAAAAATGAACAAAGAATAAAAAGGAAGCCAAATAGAATTAAAAACAAAAAATTGTAACCGCTTACAAAAGTTATTCTTTCGAATAAAGCACATTTGTAGAAAAATTAATTATTTGTTATTCATTTACCTGTTCACTGTAGCTTTTTTAAAATTTAGATCAAAAGTGCCACACTAGCCCTTATCGGCAGTTTTTCAAACTAAACAAATTTCGCAGTTTCCTTTTTCCCATGGCGCCAATAGCCCCTTCTTCTTGCATACAGCCAACCACCATGGCCAATAGCCCCTGTACAAAATTTGGTGGCTTTGCGGCGGATAATTTGAGCTGAATTAAAAAAACTACCATGAATTAAAAAAACACTGTGTGTGTGTGCTTCTCTAAGTCGAAACATGCTTAAAAAAAACAAAAAACAATCAGAATTTCAAAGTTAGATCATTTTAGAGTCACATTTCTCTCTTTCTGGGTCTGATATCGCGATGCAGACTTACGCATCGACTTATCGCTTCTTCCCTTATATAATATGCTTCCAGTGAAAAATAAATTGAAATTAATTCCAAAAGTTACTTTTTTTCAATCACGTGTCTGCAAAATTACATATATATACATATCTACAAATTTACGTATAAGTATATAGGAAGCAAAATCAACAGCTTTTTAACTAAAATTCATAAAAAGCGTCTGATTGTACTACTAATTGTAAAATCGAAAATCGCTTGCGGAAATACCTTTATAAATGTAGCATCTACTACTTATTTTACAACAGTTTAACTATGCATTAGAAACAAACCCCATATTTTTATTACATTTGTTTTAAATTAGCACTCAAAACTGCAGTACTTCAAATACAAATTAAAAGAAATATATTCGATACCTCATTTGTCATTAAAAGCCTATTTTAGAATAAATAATATAAAGAAGGAAGTACGGTTTTTTAAATGGAAGACAATATAAATCTTTATAAGTGATGTTTTCAAAATTAAATTTTAAATTTGTTTCCTGATCTTTTAAAAATAGTCAAAATATCTATATGGTTAGGAATGCATTTTTCAAGAAATACGAATTCCAGGTTGAAAAGAACATATTTTAAAATGTAAAAAGTGATATCAGTCAACTATGCATTCCAAAAATTGTTATTTGTTAAATAGAAAACTTTTTATGATGAGCTATGCATATAAATTATGATCAAAGCAAAAATTATGCTCCTAATATTAAGAAACCATTTATAGATTTAAAAAACTGTATTTCTTATGCAAATAAATTAAGAGGTAATTATCCCACGTGCAATCTCAATAAGTGCATTTTTTTAAAGGTTTATCTTTGAATTTTTTGTTTTTGGAGGGCGGAAGAGATTTTCAAAATCTTTTTTTTTCTTCTATAAATTTTGACATTTCTTATACTGTGTTTATAAAACTGGAATTCGAGAATAAATTTGAAAAATTCAGTAATTCAATGGGAATCGCTGAATATACTACATTTCAACATTTTATCATATTAAAATAATATAGATTCTGAGGATTATTTTACTGCTTTGTGGCGATAGCTGGGGAGTATTACAAATTGATTTGGAAAAAGTTTGAAAAGAAAAATACTCACACTTCCCGATACAGCACCAAACACGAAAAATTCAACAGCACTTGGATCCCCCTTCAGTAATTTTAATTGTTCATAAATTGTCCAGTATATCGCTACATGAAACATGAACACAAATTTCAGGAAAAAGGAAATTTTTTAAAAATGCTAAAATTTTGAATTACATAAGTTTCTTTCAAAAGAACTATTGTCTAAAATTGAACTTAAAAATAAAAAATTTTGAAAACAAAGAAGAAATTTCTGTACAAAATTCTACTATTTAATAAAGTGAACAATCAGAGTAAAGAAATTTAATTTTATCCTCATGAAAGCAACTCGTCTCAATTTTTTTATAAATGAGAAGTAAATTCATTCATGGAACAGAAGTGATAGCTACTACATCAAATAGCAAGCAGTTAAATTACAGAACAACGTTATAGTTCACTGGACAAGTATTAAATATCTCATAAATAATTACTGTTTTCATAATAGATAAATACCATGTAAATATAATAATGAATTTTTTTAAACTTTTGACATTTCAAATCGGATTTATGACATATATAGACAGAAATATAATAAAGAAAGGACAAAGAAAAATTAAAAACTGACTATTATTTCTATTATACTTATATATATATATATATACTATTATATATATATACTATATATATACTTATATATATATATTACTTCTATTATACATATATATATATATATATATATATATATGTTACGGTGAAACACCGAAATCTGGAGAATGTCGACATTCACCGGTGAATGTCAACATCCACATAATCGCTTGGTGTATGTCCGAAATATTTTCTAAATACCCTTATTTCTGACTTTCACCAGTGAATGTCGACATTCACCATGCACTAATGGTAAATGTTGAACATGTCCGAGATTAATATTTTTTTCTCCGTAATTCAGTCGCGATATATTTTTCGCCTCTTTCTGAGAGGAATAAATAAGAACTTAAAATGCACAGTACGTTCAAAATAAGAAAGGAAAATAATAGAAGTAAAAACTTAATTATACAGTATGTTCTAAATGAGAAAATAATAGTAATAAAAAAACTGACAAAATTATGTGAATCAAATCTTATTTATTGCAACAACTTAAACTATTATGACACTTTGAATCGTACAAGAGATCCTTGCTTTTACAATTGCTTTTATTTGTGAAACACTTCTTTTTGCAATGACATCGTGAATAGCCTTGCCCACCGCTTCTCGAATCAGCTGTAGCTGCTTCTCTCAGAGAAATTCCTTGAAAAGAAATCTTATCTATGGAAAGGAGATTTTCTTCACAAATTTCGAACTGATTACGTGTGTAATGCTGCTTGAGGGTACCATTTTCATTCGCAAGTTTATAGAAGTCGTAGTCTTCTATTCCACAACAAAGCTAACACATTTCGGTTATCTGTACGACTACGGTCGACATCTGGGACTTGTATTCGTACAGAATCACCAATTTGAGCAGGAGGAAATTGATTTTGTGAGGTTCGCAACATTTTTGTTGTGTGCAGTAGAAGATTCTCTTTCGCGGCCGCTCTTTTTATAGAATTTAACACATGTTTTTCATCCAGCACTTGATGTGAAGACGTGGTAGATTGCAAGTCCTCTTCAATATTTTTCTTTGGGATTTGGTTTTCGGTTTCACCACCGCTCAAATTTTTTTCAGAAGTATTACCAGTTTCTTCAAGCTGTTCTTCGGTTTCAAAAGTATTGGCGATATCTTCAAGTTTTTCCTGTTTCTATACTTGTGATTTGTTCGCTATGCAAAACCTTGAAACCTAGAACTTGGAACCTTGCATATGCATAAGACTGACAAAGCTGACTGACTCCACCAGCACAAAGGATTTGGCTGGAAACAGCCAGTCGTCTCATTGTCGGCTCCTCTCTTTTCGACTTAAACCAGAGCATATCTGTGATTGTCGACATACACTGGTGAGGGTCCGAATGTACAAGAATGTAATGAAATATTCGATCTTTCACCGACGTATTTGGTGTTTGTTGACATTCACCGGTGAATGTCGACATTCTCTGATTTCGGTCTTTCACGGTAACATATATATATATATATATATATATATAAAGGCTTTAGTTGCAAATTTGGTGCAGCTAAAATTTATCTAAGAAACTGAGCTGCATTAATTTAATCAGATGATTTTTTTTTCTCCTTCCATATAAATCATAATAAAGAACATTCGTATTAAAACAAAGTTAACTCAAAGACAAAATTGGAAGGTAAAAGGAGACAAGACAAACTTTCTTTATAAAATTATCTTACTATTGCTAATGGCATTCCAAAAAGCACATACTGCCCCATTTCATGTTTAATTATTGTGTTAATAAATTATGTTAGAATCAAAATGAACTTTTAAGTGTTCATATTTTTATAATTAATTTCTGTCATTGGCGATATAATCGTTGAGAACAGTGCAAAAATTTCTTTCTATCAATAATTTATCACTTACTGTATTTATCTGCAGTTTTCCCTCATCACAAAGAGAAATTCATTAAAATTTGGATTTATAAAAGCAACTTTATTTCATTTTACTGCTTTATTTTATTTTTAGCTGTATATAATTTTTTTGAATTAATAACTGATAAGAATACCTGAAAAGGGAACATCCCGCAACATTGTAGGTACCCATCCATGCCAAAGAGACAAGTAGCCCTTATGCTTGACCAATTTTGAAACACTTTTAAAAGCCTCTAGAATACAATTTATAAAAAATATAACAAAAGCACACAATAATTCTTTACTTTAACTCACAGAAACATAAAACTAAATGAATAAAATACTATAAATATGATGAATATTATTCCCTTCCTTCTCATTAATTACCAACAAATATGCATAATTTGGTTAAGAATAAATTTTAAAGAGTGAAATCCAACTATGGAACAGATGTCAAGACAGCAAATAATTTCATTATATACAGCTGTTATTAGAAACCATTTTTTAATCGTAGTAAAGTAATTATTAATTGTAACTGTTCCAACAATTTTCTACTTTTTTAAATAGCACAAAAGATGGATAGAATAGTAAAAAAAGTGGAATCACATTGAATGTAGCCCAAGATAGAAAGTATTGAAGTTGTATTTTAAAAAATGTACATATTAGCTATTTAAAACTATCTTTTTTCCAGGCTTTGTTGAATAAATATATTTACACAAAATATTGCAAAAGTGCACACATAGAGCATGTACCATTTTAACAGCCAATTTCCATTTATATTATTTTTAATGCAGCTTAAAATCTGTTACAAGTCCATCTCAAAAGGTTTTAAATACTTTTTATGACTGTATTTTCATATAATTCAATTTCTTTGTAATTTGTTTATGAAACCAATCATGGGTTTTTCTTTCTTATCAAACATATTGCTATACTCTAATATATGCATAGAAACTTAAATATTGGTTTTCATGCCTGACAGCACAAAATTATTCAGTATTAGTTACTTTAAACGAAGAAAAAGCACAGTTTTAAATACTGAAATTAAAAGTTAATTAACTTCAGATGAACTCTTTCAAATATAGTGGTTTATTTACTGAACCATTTGAATAAAGTAGTTGAAATTTTAAAAATTACCAAACATAACATATAAAAAGAAATTACAATAATTTATGAACATTGCATATACAGTCATGAAATGAAAGAATTAAGATATTCCCCAATAGGATATTTAAAACCTTAAAAGAGGAGTACATTGTTGTTATTTAAGAACATTCGAAATTATCTGCAAAACTAAGTAAACTTCAAAGGCTTCTAAACTTCTAAAAATAAAAAGAAATGAAGTGGAAAAGGCATCAAATGGAAATTTCACAGAATACTCAAGAAATGAGGAACATATTTTTGAAGCAATTCATGTTAATATCCAATACTGCAACGTTTTTTGGTTGATTAATGGTTGTGTTTTAAATAAAATTCAAGAGAAAATACTAAATTACATGAAAATCAAATATTACTCAGATCTGAAAAGGCTTCAGAAAAAGATAAATAATTTGAAGGAATAAATTGATGGGAAGTTTTAAGTTAAAGAGTAAACTATAGTTTGCAAGAAAAAATTGTGGAAGAAATATCTGAAACAAACTCCTACAGAAACTAAAGTGAGTATTATAATGAAACATACAATGCTGTAGAATACAGAATACATCAATATTTCTGAAAATAAAGATCAATAAAACACTGAGATAAATATAGAAAGAAACTTTCTTGAAACATACAATGAACACAAAACAGAAGAGATGGAAAATCAGAAAGTAACTAAAAAAGGCTAACTTTAAATTTACAAAATATGAAATTTATATCGAGTGAAAATGAAGAACCCCTTTCCACAAAAAAATTTATTATTAATTTAAAAAAGAGATGGAAGCAAACAGAAAATAAAATAAGCATGTCAGAATTCCAAAATTATTAGTTCTTCTGTTTTGTTTTTTAATGGGGGGGAAGGGAAATATTCATTAAATTTTTATGTAGTCTATTGATAAACTGGTAAAAAGGAGCAAGTTCAGCAAAAATATGTCTACTTAACATGTAATAGTATAATATAATAATGGTAAGTAGATGATCTGTTAAATATTCACATTTCTTTTCATATTCCTTGTTTACAAAATTATATATTTTTTCACTGATTCACCTGAACTAAGGAGCAAATTCTTATAAAATTTCTTCTTAAAGTTGCTGATAGATAATCCAGATCTTAATCATGTAAGTCGTAAATTTATATGTCCTTTGTCATTTAGGCATGTTTCTTGGTAATTATTTTTCAGTAAATTGAGTGAATTACATTTTTAATTTGAATGAATAACTAAAAAAATTATTCTGTAAGAAATAAGCTCCTTATGCATAAGTCAACAATAGGCAAGGAAATAATTATATAAACTTCAATATTATTTAAAAAAGAAATAGTTTTGCATTGTCATCATAACATTATTTATTGTGTATAGAAAGTAACTAAAAGGCAAAGGAAAATTTAATACTTACCAGAATATTTCATTTGTTCACTTTGTATTTTGGTGCGAAAGAATTCAATTGGACTTACAACTGTTCCAGTTAAAACTAAAATTATATTAAACAAAAATTGGTACATATCTCATTAAAAAGTAACTAACACTTCATTTATGACAAAAATCAATACAATTTTCTTTAACTACTTCGAATAAGAATTCCGTTTCGCCAAGTTATGCAGACTAGTAAACAGCATACTGAAATAATTTTCAAATCATGAACTAATTTTTTATAGCCTATGGTTTTAGCTCAACAAAATTAGATGTGTCATCAAATACATGATTCATCTATAAAACAATGTATTTAATCCTTGAAACACTGAATTCCAGACAAGATTCCCAGTGGTATAAACCCAATGAGTTATAAAGAAAGATTAGTCAAATCATCAGACCTTGATTGTAATTATAATAAACATAAACATAAGAAAAAAAACTTATTCTGGGTAATAATTCATATTAAAACTATAAAAAAAAGTCGAAAAGTCATATTTCACACAAAATTATTTAAAGAATTTACAAAGAATATAATAATCACTCGCAAAATACACTGATGGGGAAAAAAATCCCAACACTAGGAAGGAGCTGTGCTAGATAAACGAAATTTGGTAGGCGTGTTTATACATCTGAAAGATAACGTCGATTCAAATTTCGAGCTACGCGCGTAAGTGAGGCGCTAGTAGCGACACTATGAACATGCAAATGAGGTTTGCTTTAAATAAGCGATGTAAGGTTCGTGATCGTTATTTACAGTTGAGATTTGACGTAGTGGGTTAATGTTAGTCAAGGATGCCTCTGAGAAGACGAAGAAGCCATTATCAACAGATCACTGAGTTTGAACGAGGTCGTGTTGTTGGGCTACGAGAAGGTGGGTTTTCTTTCCGCGATATTGCTGAAAGACTTGGCAGGAATGTATCCACTGTGTATGAGTATTGGCGGCAGTGGTCAAGGGAAGGTACTGCCTCAAGAAGATCAGGTTCCGGGCGCTCACGTGGTACGACTTAGAGGGAAGACCGTCGTATTCGGTGTATGGCTGTGGCTAATCGTACTGCGTCTGCAGCTGAAATTCGAGCTGCAGTTGGCACCACAGTGACACAACGAGCTGCTACAAATCGGTTACTTCAAGGACAACTCCGAGCCAGACGCCCTGTACAGTGCATTCCACTGACTCCAAACCACTGCCGTTTGCGACGTGAGTGGTGTCAAGCTAGAGCTCATTAAAGGACGGAGTGGAGATCTGTTGTGTTTTCTGATGAAAGCCGGTTCTGTCTTGGTCACAGTGATAGCCGTTTGTTGGTTAGAAGGAGGCCAGGTGAACGCCTGCTAGTGACCTGTCTGCGGCCTAGTCACACAGGGCCTACTCCTGGAGTTATGGTTTGGGGAGCAATTTCGTGGTAATCCCACGCACCCTGACTGCAAATTTGTACGTGAGTCTAGTGATACAACCTGTTGTGCTGCCATTCATGAACAGCATTCAAGGGGGTGTTTTCCAACAGGATAACGCTCGCCCTCATACCGCTGTTGTAACCCAACATGCTCTACAGTGTGTCGACATGTTGCCTTGGCCTGCTAGATCACCAGATTTTTCTGCAATCGAGCACGTATGGGACATCATTGGACGACAACTCCAGTGTCATCCACAACCAGCATTAACCGTCCCTGCATTGACCGCCCAAGTGCAACAGGCATGGAACTCCATCGCACAAACTGATATCCGACACCTGTACGACACAATGCATGCACGCTTGCATTTAAAATTCTGGCGGTTACACCGGTTACTAATGTACCAACATTTCATATTTGAAATGGCTCTTCTCGCCAACGGCTCTACCTGTGATCTTGAAACTTTAATCAATTAAATATGTTACCTAGACAAATGTATTCCTACGATTTCATTACTGTACAATAATTTTTTCTTGGTGTTGGGATTTTTTTTTTCCATAAGTGTATTCCGGAAAGCTGCATTTCAGTTGCATATATATATTTTTTATCAAACAAGCAATGGCAAATTCAAAAATGATTTATAAATTAACTTTATTCAATGGATATCAACAGGAAGTTCATAAAAGCAAGAAAATAACAAAATATTAAATATAATGATTTAACTGCATAACATTTTAACAGCAAAGATATATTTCTAATTTGTACACTGAATTTAATCAGAATTATATTTTACTGTCATGTAATTGTGATAAGATTAATTAACAAACCGTGGCAATGTACATTTTATTTAAAATGATAGCCTTTAAATTCATTTTTGTTTAAAATACAGGAATAACAAATAACCACCCTTTTTTTTTAGTATAAAAGTAACTTATTTTCTTTGATTTGGACCTTTTATTTCTATGACTCAATATTTTATACTCTAAGAAAATAAATGTTTTGTTAGTTCTGAAATGCTGTAATAGATCGCCAATTATCATAATCCAATCTTTATCAATCAACAATTATGACATTTTCTTTTACACTAAGAATATTTCAATCGGTATAAAACTTTAAGTGCAACCTGAATAAGTATAAAATCCTAAAACATGATTAAAATTATCATTGAATCATACAAGATGTCTATTCTAATTGTTTTAATTACTAACTTCTCAGCAAATCCATACAGGTATATACTTTCAGTACAAAAATGCTTTAAATTTTATTTCGAAAAATCATTTTATGTTATTTAAGTCAAAGATTGCAAAGCTGAAAAAATAATGAAAACTAAATTTTATACGGCTCCCATTCTATTCCTCTTTCAGAAAACCGTTCATATTTAATGAAAGATTCTTGATATACTAATATTTCAAGGGAAAAAATCAATTCTTCAGCAACTAAAACAAAACTACGGTTTTTTTTAAAGTCATTTAACTGCCACTGCTTCCTTGCGTTTATAGAAAACATCTTAATAAGTGATATTCAAAGCCTAAAATGCTGGGCACTGCAGATGATGTTTTTCTCTTTATTTTCTTTTTTTAATGAAGTGTATCAAAATTATTTTACTAAATACGATTCATAGGCCAAAAAAATTGTATAAAATGAACTGTATAAATACACTACATTTCAAAATTTTTAATTCATATATACATATTCTAAACTCTAATTTCACTTTTAATCGATTTTGATATTTTTATCTTGATTCAGCCCATATTAATTTCATCCTAAAATATTCTCTTATTTTAAGACCCCATTTTACTTTTCCTATTCAATTAATTCAAAAGAAGCTTTGTGAAAATGCTTACATTTGCACTTCCACACGCTCCGCGTGAAGGGATAGAAAATGTCCAGTAAGCACATTCTCTTAAAGCACCCTTGTGTTTCCCTTATCAAAACTGACATGTGTCAGAAATCCTTACCAGAATCTTAATAATAAACAAGCACTGTGAAAAAATATTTTCCCTATCAATATCTCATGCTATACAAGACCAGGGATAGTTTATCTCTCTCTCTTTTATTTTCTTTTGTCGCGCTGTGGGTGGACGTACCTTGTCTGCGCTGCTTGTTCTTAATACGTGTCTCCCGGAATGCAATAAAGCAAATTTTATAATTCTAAATCTTTAACCATCTTCTTCAGAAATTATGCTATTATGTGTGTATTTAAAACATTTTTTGATTTAATGAAAGGAATGTGTAAAGTTCTTTGTCAATCATTCAAAGAAAAACGTGCACTATAGAAAAACGTAACTCCCAGAAATATAGTTTATTGGTCATCTTTATTGGAGTGTGTCGTTACTGACTGATTCAGATAATGAAAAATACAATTATCTTTTGAAAAGCATGGGAAAAACTTCAACAAGAAATTTGAATTAAAATAATAGTGCTTTAAAAAGGCATGAAAAAGAATAATCAAATATATTGCAATTAATATCATATACATTTAAGAAAGGGATTTACTGAAAATTAAAGAGCAAGTATTTATTTTAGATATGTGATTCTTATATGATACAGTAACTTTACACTGGACATATAAGAAATTAAGCTCTGAGAAGTGAGAAAAATCAAAACCTCATAAAACAACAAAAACAAAAAGATTGAAGTTTGAATCGATACAGTTAGAAAGTAAATAATTCTCAGAAAACGGATAAATCCGTTTTATTCCATATATATTGTTAACTTTAAAATAAACAAACTCTGGAGCAAAATGTTAAATAATTGATTGATACCGAAATTCGGTAATTATTATCTTTTCAACAATTTGGAATTTTTCTCACAAAATAGCACAATTCACCATCAAAATCAAATGACTTTCAAAATATAAAGAAAGTTCAAATAAAAAAGAAATTTTCAAAAATAACCTGAAAGGGGAAAAGATAATGCAAAAGTATTTTAAGTTAAAATACCTCAAATGTATTTTAACTTTTCTTTCGCAATATCGCAAATATTAATAACAAAAACAGAGTTAAATGCTGAGCAGTAACAAAACAAAATACAAAGAAGTCATCCCGAATTTTCAATATTTGTATTTTAACGAAACAAAAAATAGTTTTTTTATATTGGTGAAAATTTACCATACAGTACACGTATAATATTATATTTCGCAATTGTTTATATTTCCCTGGACAGTTAATATGATAGAGATTAAAAGAAAACAAGAAGGAACATAAATAAAAAAACAATTTACAAGAATCTTAATCGCACTTCTACTGATTAATTAATTAATGACAGAGTAAGAAATTATACTCCAACATTTAATTAAAAACTAGATTTTTGTGCCCACGAAAAGAAAAAAGAACTACAGCACTTACAACTAAAACTTTGTGTTACTGCCATTGATCTAAATTTCTAACAACATGACAGACAACCCGCAATTAAAGAAAACTTGCAGTGATACAATTAAATATCATATATTCATTAGAATAGCTAAATTGCTGCTGTCAAATAATATTGTTGTGAAGATAACCCCACAGTTGTAGCTTCATATTAAAATATTATTCATTGCGCTTGTTGCTTGAGATATTCTACTATTATTAAAAATATAAACTCCATGAAACATTAGATGGATTTCAGATCTGAAACAAATTTCAGAACTAGCAAGTAAAATAAAATAAAATTCAAATTTATACAGTCTTTAAAAATTTTGGAAATACCAATAAAAAGCAAAAATTGCAGTATTGTTTACAATAATTTAATTAAATATTCAAAATTGCATTATATTCTTTTAATAAAATAAGTTCTACAAAAATATAGTTCATTATTTAAAGTGAAAAATTAAATGAGGAAAAAAATTCTACAGATAATTAGAATATTCACCTCTCGCTGTGATTCCAGAAAATAAAGGCACTGAAACTGGCCCCATAGGGTATACTAAATGAGATGAAAATAACTCATGCAGTTGATCATACATGGTAAAGTAAATGACAGTTGATGGTACTGATATTAGTCTACAAAAAAGAAAAAAAAAAAAGAAAAAAGACGAGTTATTTAAAATTTGAATTTTAATTAATAAAACATTAATACTGAAGGTATTCAGTTCGAAAATGCATGTATCACAAGACTTTAATTGTTTTTAGAATTAATTAGAAATTCAAGAAACACTGCAAACAATAATGCTAAAGTTCAAATATTAAAATTATCAAATAATAAATAAATCATTGCTAACAGAGTAACATAAAAACCTTCATAGATAGCAGAATACTATAGATTCTGTGGTAAACTATATATCCACAGTGTACATTTTATTCTCTTAGATATTTTAAATAATAAGTATCATAAATAAAAACTATTAATCCCAAATCAATCATAATTGTTTTTAATGAAGTTTCAACTGAAAAAAAAAAGACATCACTAAAATCTTTTCAAGTATTTAAAAAATGTTTCCATTACAGTCAAAAAAAATTTTTTAAGGAAACTTTAATGATAAAAGTTAAATATTACAAAATAGCACATCATAAAATCCTTCTAAAGAAGAAAAAAGTGTCCTTAATCTTCTTAGTATATTTGATATTAAACTGAAAAGCTTTTAGAATAATATTAACAAGTGTATATTAAATTAAGCACCAAATATACCACCAAAATGAATGCACTAATTGAGTTCAGTGGTTACAATCAAATCTAGTTTCTTCACAAGCGCAGAAGTCAATTAAACTATCTCTCAAAACAATGCCTGTGAATATAAGAAATTAAAAAAAAAAAAAAAGCAATGATGTTTTTAAATCTAAAGATACTATTTAGTAACAATACCTCATAATTTTAAATTAAAGTTTTTAATAATTCTAATGCACCTATAATAAAACCTATACCTATAATAACTTAGACGCTTCCATAATTTTACAATTAATTCTGCTGCTCATTATATATATGCAATTCCTAGTCGTGCTAACTTTTGGTTTTTCTCATGCCTTTCAAAATCTAACTAGCATAACTGTAACCCTTTCGCACTTGAGAGGTAACTCAAGATCACCATTCAGGACGATGCATCAGTTTTACGTTTTATTTATTTACTTTTCAATTTTGATTTTAAAAAATAACTACAGAATGGTAAAAAGATGTAAATTACCTTTTCTTGAAATTCAACTTGAAACAATTATATATATTTATTTCCAGAACAATAAGCAAAACCTTATATTATGTGAATAATTTTGCATAGAATTACTTTTTTCAGTACAAAAGGTTAACTGTTTGGCATTGATCAAGTGAAAGAAACACCTTACAAGTATCAGAGTACAGCAAAATCAGCAGTTATTTTAATTTCCAAATGAGGAAAATTTTCCACCTCGAAACACTATGCCATGATCTCCTTTTTTCATGTCCTTTTCATCAGAGACAAGCAATGCATCTTCAAAACTTTCATTACAACAAAAAATTTGTTCTTCTTGCTAAGAACAAATAATAAATATTATTCAATTGAAAAAACTCGCTTTAACTTGCATTTAATATTAACTATGCAAAGATTTATCTACAGACAGATTAGTCGATTTCAATAAATTTTAAAGTTTTGTAAATCTCTTTAAAATAAAAATAGTTTCTGTAAGAGCGAAATTTTGATTGTTGAATTTTGCAACTCAGAAAACTAATTTATAGATAATTGCATTTAAAAAAAATTAAACGATTGCAAAATAGATGCCAAAATTCTGCTATAAGTAAAGAAATCAAAAATATATAAGACTAAATTTTAAAAAATGAAAAAAAAAAAAAATATTTAAGGCGAGAGAAAGCTGTTAATAAAAACAAAACACTGAGCTGCAAAATGAACTATTTTACTCAAAGACCTTTAATAAAATACATCATTTATAAGCTTTTTCATATAATTGTATCAGAGTGAACAATGTACTGCAACAGTCATGGTAAACAGTTGCAATTTATTCTTAGGTACTAAATATTTGATGTTAAAGATATAAATTGCATCATAAGGAAAAATATTGTATGAAAAAGCAAAACTCGTATACGACATTCAAAAGTTCTTTTAAGATAAATGATGAAACAACGATGAAGCATTTAAGCAGGATTTCATGTATAACTAAGAGATAAAAATTGAATTATTTGTCATAATAAATTACTGTGATCTTGTTATATCTCACACATTTATCTTTCCAACAACAACTTATGAAAATATTTAAACTAATAAAAACAGCAAAGAATAGAATTTATTTTAAAAATTTCAAAAAATTTCTCAAAGAATATGAACAGCTGATTGAAAAATCTATAAAAGGCTAAAATGATGATGGTCATTAAAATTGTTTTAAACTCATATTTAAGATATTTAAAATATGCTCACTCATCATTGTTGCACCAACTCATTATATATTTGCTGAGGATAACTTTAGCTCTGATTATAATATATCTGGTACTGTTTAACTAAAATTTATTACAAAATTTCATTTACCAACATGCTAGTTTCATGCAAAATGAAAAACTACCCGTTTCCTAATCATCAGTTAAGACACCAAATTAGTAGAATTTCATACATTTTGAAAATGTCACAATATATTAGAAAGCATATAAAATGATATACAAATATTAATTTTTAAACCTAATCATTTTATTATAAAAAGAAAGATAATAATAAAACAAGAATAGTTCTTATGAACAAGCCAATACTTCTTCCCCCTTGACCAAATAAACCCAGGATATTTTAAAAGAATGAACTAAAAAACTAACAAATATCGGTTTTACCAAGCATTAAAAAAAAAATAGCAAGAGAAGAACATAGTTCAAAAAGCATTTAACAAGGAAGGAAGCATAAAGAAGATAATGAAACGAAACTAAAGATGAAGCAGAAATGTATTAACCACTGAATCCAAAATCAAGAAAAATCGAAACTATACAAACACTCTAATGAGATTAAAGTTTGAAAATGAAAAGAAAGGCTTTACCTTATCTCTCAGATGAATATTTTAATGCGGTAAAAATATAACTTACATACAATTAATATATACAGCATTAAGAAAAACAGCAACTGATGAATGAAGAATAAGTTAGCAACTTGTTCATGATGTTTCGTTGGTAAAGAGTGGATCCGCAATCCAGGTAGAAAATTTCCGCCAGTGTTTTCTAAACTACTATTAGTAATACTGTTTAGTAAAGAAAAAAATGATGAAAATTAAAAATAAATTTGTGAATACCTATAGAGCAAAGTTCAGTCTATAAAATTAAAAATATTTTATAAAATAAAATATTATGCTACACTTGTTAATTAATTTTTAAAAAATTTTAAGGTTAAAAATATACAAATAACAGATATCTGCTTAAGTATGCAAATTGAGATCTTAGACAGCAATCCAAATAGCCTGTGCTTTAAATTTTTGAATCGAATTTTCAGTTCTCTATTAAAAATTGGAAAAGAATCGAATATATTCCATTTTTTTTATCGCAAATCTTCCAAGATCTTGGGAAGAAATATATTATAGACTTATATTTCAAAAACAAATAAGGCATAACTGCTACTTAGTAAAATTCAGGTGTACATATATACAGGCAAATAAGTTTTTTTGAAAAAAATGCTATTGATTTCTGTGATGTTTCGTTGAAATACGTAAAATTTAAATTTTTCAATAAAATTTCAAGATGCAGAGGTCTGTTAGATTTTATAGCGTTCGAATTTCTAAAACCATTTAAATTATCCTACGGTGGGGGGGGGACACTTCGTATTTGGGGATGAGAAGCTTCTGGTGTGATGGTTGGTTCCCAGCATCCTTGAGGGTAACGAAAAGGTGGGCGTGTCTACCTCCCATCGGTGATGGGACGTACTTCCTTAGGGAAAGGTTGAATCTTTTCCGATCATATCCCTTAGAACTGAACCAGTGTTCAACAGTGCCAGTGTTACCGTTGTAGCGGTTCAGTCATTCAAGTTTTTCCCTGTGCCTTCGGGCGGGTCGGTGTAGTCAGTCTATGATAACCATTGAAATTTAGCCGTAACAACACTTGTATCAAACAGTACATTTTTTAGAAAACCTCATCAAATTAACTTCTTTGCCACAAGAAATTCAAACACACAAATTGAAAATCAATCAATCAATGTATTTACAATTTCCAGAAAGTAATTCATTTGCTGCATGGGTACTGAGAGACAGAAAATTCAATGAAAAACTTTCAACTAATTTGTTTTAGACGAGGCTCATACTACTGCAGCATATTCATATTAATGGCTATTTATGTAGTAACATAGGATTATTTTCGGACTGAGCTCATACTTTTGAACCGTGGTCAGATAATGAAGGTGGCACATGAGTTGAACCTTTTCTCTAGATTTCCACACCATTATCACTTAGTAAGAGGCTCACTACATGGAGATCTTTGGTGAAAAAATGTTGCAAAATACGAACTCTGATTCCAATTCCAAAACCTTATCACCATGATATTGTAGTCCCTTCTATTTCATCGAGATATTTTTGATTTTTTTAAAACTGAAATTTATAATTTCTCTTTTATTTGTTTGATAATAAATACAAGGAAATAAATCTTTGAAGACAATCAAAAGATCCTATTTTCATAATAAGAAATTCAAAAAGAAAAAAAGAATAAGGAAATCAGACAGGAATCTAGAAAAATTACACTATGTATCATTTGGTAAGAGAAAACCTTAATATTGCCAAAATGAGTAAATGAACTTAATATATGGCCTTCACAAAGCTTTCTTAAACTCAAAATTAAATCAAAGAAAATTTCAAAACCATGAAGATTATTGGAAGGCATGGTATAGAAAGATCATAAAATATGTATACACTGTAGAAAAACCTGTCTACTATAGAAACAATTTCAGCAACCTAAATGAAACTGATTGAAAAACATTTTACTCATCTACAATTTGAATGAAATCAAATGAATTGTAAGAAAGAAATCCTTAAATAGACCATGAATGTATGAATATAAAATGACAGGTGCATTAATCATTCAATAGAATAAATTAATCTATCCGTAGTAAATTCAACAAATATAATGTAAAGTACTGTAAAAGAAGAAGCAATGCTTTACTCATTACAGAAACAGATAAGTTCTATGGTCTTCCTAGGATTACATCCGAGTCAAAAAAATTTGAGTGACGTTTTCACTACATGTCACTGAATGGCTACGAATTGACTTAGAGTATAAACTATGCTTAATAAACTGAAATCAAACATCAGCCAAACATATGTAACTAAACTTGATTTTATCGAGAAATTTGGTAATTTTTCGTTGGGATCAATTTAAACGTTTAACAAAATGAAATCAATTGGCATAATCTGTATTACAATAAATTTGGCTGAAAGTTTACTAAATAACATTATAAATTATTTTATTTTCTCTCTATAACACTAAGTCATCATAACACAAGCTTCAAGAAAAATTGTTTTATATTTAATAAAAAAAAGAGAAACTTTTCCTAAAAAAATTTTAACATAAAATAAACCTAGCATAATTTAAAAATTAAATTTTTTAAGCATAAATATAATAAAATTTATTTCTCTTAACTGATACAAAAGTGTAATAAAGCTGATACAATTAAATTCATTAAAGATACATTGCAATGGCACAAGGCTATAGTTTTAGTGACAGATTACATCATATATATAATTCTCTCTCAATGTTAATAATTAAGCAGATATAATACATAAATGTACTGCCTTTTTTAACAACAAAAATCTATAACTCATAAAACCTAAAATACAAATACCTATTACTAAATACAAAGATTACACAAGTTTGTAATTACAGAAACGAAATTTAATACAAATAGCAATAACATGCAGTACCATGCAGATTAATTATTATCTAAAATCTTCCTTGTCTAAACAGATGGGTTAAATACATAGTTATTCAATTAATTAATTATGTAAATAAGAATAAAGGGCTCACACATGTATTTCAATAGCATGTAATACTTTCCATCTTAAGAATAATGCTATGATTCAAAATTCAAATTTTAATAATTAATACTATGATTAATTATTAAACTATGAGGAATAAACTATGAATAATAATTATGAGGAACTGCAATATAATTATATGAAAATAAAAAGTTTGAAACAGGAAAATAAATCTAAATAAATAGATGACTCACAATGTGGGCACAAGACCACTCCATAAAGTTTTAACACCTTCGACCTTAGAAATTTTCATCAGTGCATCCTGTGAAATAATATTTCATTTCATTATCGTGTGAAATAATATTTTGAGTATCTCATTTATATATTTCACTAATTTTCCTATGTAAGTTGCAAATTATATTCTTATCTACGCATCTCATTAGTTCTATATACATCTCAGTGCACTATATTAAATGTATTCAAAAAGTCCATATTAATTCATTATTTAATAATCCCAAACGACATTCATGTCAATATTAAAGATAATTCCAACTCCAACAAATAATAGATTCAGAAACAAAACAAACAACACTTATTCATAAAGTCCATTATCAAACAAAGGATAAAGAACAAAAGATAGGGTACGTATGATACCATTCACAAAAACTATGATTTTTGCTCCCTGGTACAATCGTAAAAAATACCTCGCTTACAAAAATTTAATTTTACATGGATAGTATGATGAATAAGACAATCTATATTTCATTGTATGTCTTTTAGACAATGAAATATAGTCTGCAAAATGTGCTGAATATCAAATTATCTTGCTGATCTTGAGGAAGATTACTCCACTCAGCAAGTAATGCTCACTGAAGTTCCTGGAGGCGGAACTTCAGTGCAGGAGGTGGTTTATGGGCTGGAACTGGTCAGCCAAGCAAATTCCACACATGTCGCATTGGATTCAAATCAGGTGAGAATCTACGTCAATCCATGCGGGTGATATCCTCAGACTGAAGACAATCGTTTACGATGTTGTCATTCATAAATAAAAATTCTAATCCCATAGCATCCCTATACATGTAAATGTTCCAGAATGATAACTCGATAAATTTGGTCTGTCATGATTACGATCTTAACATGCAGAATTGTCCAGGAGCCCAGAATAATTCCAACCCAAACGAGCAATCCTTAACCGATCGTTCAATGATGTTATCTTTCATATGGCTGTCTCCGTACGAAAATCTGATGTGCATCAGACTACAAACTAAACGTAGACGCGTCGGAAAAAAAAAAAAAAAAAAAAAAAAAAAAACTTGTACAAATTTACTGTGATGATGTCCACATTGCATGTTTTCTACTCCAAGTCAATAGATGACGGCAGTGGGATGTCATGAACGAAACACATTTCACGGGCCTTCCGAGTATATAGACCTTGAAACTGTCGTAAATGTGGCTGAAGATAGCTGACGAGACAAAACTGATGCTGTACTGCGTATTATTTTAAAATCTTTTTGAAACATTTAGATTAATTAAGAGTATTTACCGTGAAAAGAGGAATTTTATTTTTTCATATTTCTTTCACAAATACGATGAGAGTTTTCTGCAAAGTCTTTCCATCCATGATTATTATCTAATGATTTTTCCACATGTACATAATTTACTAGGCGGTAAAGATCATAGGAAAAAAAATCATCGTAAAATTTGAGTTCTCAAGACATGTTTTTTAAAAAAAGCATAATATGGCAATACAATGATATGCAGGGCATTCATTTAAATCATGACCCAATAGCTGATTCTTAAGTCACAGGAAAAAGACACATAATTTCAAATTGAAATATGATTTAAACAACAAAGAATCAGATTTTAGATTATTTTAGTCAATAAATATAATGCTGTAAAAATCACAATATTCTTGACATACTAACATTTCAAACAAAAAATTCCCAGTTTCCCGTGACCAAACTCGACCAAGTTAAGAAGCTCGGAATGCCTTTATTTTAAGCAATTTTAAATCATTTTAAAGCCTGCATCATTCAATCAGAAGACTTTGTTTGTTAGAAATGTTCATTAATTAGTCAATAATAACACTGAATTTCGCAACTTCGTCAGTTTTGTCACAGATCCAAGGAAGTATGCAAAAATTCAGAACTTTTGAGTGGTGCATGTATTGTCTAAACGTGTGTATGTGTGAAGAGAGATTTAATTAGTGGCCATTACCATTCCACATTAAGTTTTATCTTATTGTAATAGAAGGCACTATAGGTTCTACTAATCACCATAGGTTTAAAGTCTAAGACACGTAAATCAAATTTTAGAAAAGCGAGCTGTGGGCATTTGCTCGACAGATAGAGAGAGAGAGTCATTCGTTTCGATATTATGGTTATTTAATACGCTACGGTGGTACATAGTTTTGAAATGGGGCATTTAGTTAGGTTTCACTCTTGGTGTCATCTAAATGTATTACTTTTATCTCTAATGCAAATATACTGTTCTGCCCTAAGTGTTAATGTCTTTTTAAAAAAAATTTCCTTGATGTAAATAAATTTATTGTTTTTATTTAAAAGCTTCTTCTCTTTAATCAGTTGCCCTAGACACTGATTTAAATGAGACTGAATGGGTATTTTGTCCCATCCATTCCAACAAACTTTTGAAATTTAATAATTTTTTCCTGGGCTAAACGTTTTGGTTTTATTCATTTTAAAAGCAGCTTAAAAAATATTATTTTCTCTTAGCATTTCATTCGTCGCTAACATATAACTCATCGGACGAACGACCCTGCTCCCTGCGGAAAGAGAAAAATAAATAAAAACGCCGAATCATCGAAGGCATGGAGAGAGTTACCAGATCATTGAAGAAAAACGCGCCGAAACAAGAAACGAATATCATCAGTAATTGAGGCTCCGTCAATTGGAATCATCGTGAAAGAAAAATCCGGCATCCAGTCTTCTCAACAAATGAGTATACAGCGTCAACTGAAGAGTTCCCAACTGTGCAAAGAAAGAATGTGTGTTCCTGTTTCTCCAAAGAATCATCTGTGAAAAAAATCGTATTTCAAAAGCTTTATTAGTTGAAAAAACCGAATCTTTAAATCATCATCACCGAAAAAATCTTTTTTTTTTTTTTTTTTTTTTTTTTTTGAAATATCGAAGTTCTCCATCCGAGTAAAGTATAAAACCTTTCGCCGTCACATACAACTACAGATGCAAGATTCGTGTAAGTACTTCTAAAATATTTTGACTACGTTCCAGAATTGAATTACCTTCCTGAAAATAACCTATAAACACTCTCCAGCTCTATCTTAATTAGACAATCATAACCATTGATATATTTATTTTAAATCATTTGATAACTGTTGTTTATAAAATTTTCAGCTTCATGAATATGTTTGTGTTTCATATAATATAACAAAATTCACTTTCGTTTTGGTTTTGAAGAGTCTATTCTACAATAACAGTAGGGAAATTAATTTTAAGTAAATTATTGAATAATTGAAAGTTGCTTTTTTTTTATTGAAAATGGGTATTTCTATTTTAGTTTCTGAATTTAAATTGTTTTTTGAAATTTTTATGCACTATTCCGTCTTTCTATAGTGTGACATTAAAAAGGAAAAAGAATCGCTGAATCAACGACCAGACAAGTGACTTTGAATGACGCGCAGGAGGATTCCAGAGTTCATATCAACAGTTCCCATTTGTATTGAATCTTTCTCTTATTTTTTGTACGGGTATTTATTCATTCCGGTACCATTAGAAATGAACCGAAAGTGTATGTATATTCGGTTTTGAAGAAGCTTAACTGATACTCAGATATTTTCTCCTAGTTGCAAGAATAAATATTGGCGAAAAATATTTTTTATATTTTGTTTTTGAGCTCAAATAAAATTTCCGATGTTCTCACTAAGTACAATTTATTGCTGAAAGTTATTCATGGTTTTCTAATAAAGCCTTTTACCTACTATTCATTCCAACAGCATTTTAAATTAGCGAAATCATTGATAAAAATACTTTTATATATCAATACTGAAGATAATTTATTTACTTTCAGTTTAAATTCAAACAACATTTTAGATTTAATTTTGAATTTTACTTATATTTTAATGTAATTTTGGACTTTCTTACTTTATAGTTATTTTATTGCCATTAGCATTATTTTGAAATTTATTATCAATGTTATTTTTTAAATTTTGAATTTCAGTTGCGTAAAAATACTTTGTGCATTTTAAGATCTGGTTTTAAGGAATTAGTTTTAAATTACTTAAAGATTAATTTTTAATTTCAAGTTTAAAGCAAAACTAAACTTTTCTAATTTGGCTTTTATTTAAACACGCTGAAGTATAGAGAAATTTGGATAAATTTCAAAATTAACACAGTTTCTTGATTAGCACCAAGCCCCTTTTTCTTTCAAAATGACTTTCTTACTAAAAGGCTAGAAAGAAGATTTAATTGCTCTTGCGAATCAATTCGGCATAACTGTTGAAACATATCTGACGAAACCCAAAATTAAAGATCTGATTTTAAAAAGCAGTGATAATGATGAGGAAGATGCCAAAGTGATGTTAGATAGTATCATTGAGGACAGACATCAAGCAAAAGTAGAAAAACAAAAGAGAGGAGCGATTGTGGAAGGAGGAACGTGAGCACGAGCTTGAGAAGTTGAAAATCCAAGTTTAAATAAATGTTGGTCATGAAAACTCGGCAGATATTTCAGTAACAAGTAAGACTTCGCAAGAGATCTTCCACCGATTCAACATGAAAGATGACAAAAGTTTAAATTTAACATTATTTGAGAATCATGCCAATTTAGCGTTATTGCCGAAAAAGCAATAGGTCGAGAAACTACAAGGATCAATTCCTCTGGAGGTTGCTCAATTAATTGCTCTAGAACATGAGGAAACACTGAACGATTACGACCATGTGAAGAATCTGTCGTTACAGAGATTCAAGTTATCCCCGGAGAAACTGCGACAGTGGTTTGTTTCACATCAAAAAGCTCCAGAGAAAACATGGCAAGATTTCTATCACCAATTGTAGACTTGCTTTGATGGATGAGTAACAGGTCTGAAAATAGACACCTCGAAAAGTTAAGTGACCTTATTATTGCAAACCATATGAAACGGAAGGCACCACCAGAGTTTCATAATCATTTTCTTGATGAGTGGTCATCCATAAATTCACTTGGATTTGGTAGAAAAGCTCGAACAATATGACGATGTAAGGAGGTCATTGAAACTAAAAGCATCAGATTCATTCCAAGAAGAAGATCAAAGAGCAAATAAATTTCAGAATTATCTAAGAAAACTAGCGAATTTCCGGTATGGAAATAATAAGTTCAAGAAAAGACATTTGCAGCTAAATAGAAACTCAAACGCCGAAAATAGTAAACCATGGAGACCTGCGAATTGTTGTTACTATCAGACACCAGGTCATTTTGATGTAGATTATAATAAAAATGTAAAAATAACAAGACTTTGGCACAAGCTTTCTCTGAACTTTCACGAGAGAAAATGGGACCAAGAAGAGTAGCTTTAAGAAAGAAAACTTTCGATGCATTAATCGGCGCTGATAGTTCAGTAACACCCCTCCGAGAAGATATTAGCAAGCAAATCATCAAGCCTTCAGAGCTCTCAAAAGAAACAATTATATTACTTGGTTTGGAAAAGTCACAAATCAAAACAAAAGTGTTATTTCGGTAAGATATGAAATTAAATAGGCAAAAATATTTTCTGACATGGCATGTGAAACCTACTTTATATTTAGATTTTCAGGCAATTATTGGGTCAGACATTTTAGAACAAGCCTCACTTGATTTCACCAAAGGTGTTAAACTTCGAAGAAGAGAAGATGTAGAAATATTTTCCATGCATGCGCAGCAATACGAGGCAAGACCCCAAGACGAAATCGAAATAGAGCACATTTCTAATCCAGAAGTAAGATAAGAATTATCGGAGGGGATTTCCAGTTAAGCCAGAAAAAACTGAAACTACACATCTTGAGAATAATTTTAAAAGACAACATTTTAGTCTACCAACCTGCAAGAAGACTCATTTCCAGAGAATCAAACAGTGAATAAACAAATCGATGAATTGTTAGAACAAGGGATAATCAAAACCAGCTCATCTGAGTACGCGAGTCCGCTCGTATCAGTAAAGAAGAAAAAAAAAAAAAAAAAAATTGATACTACTAGGTTATGCGTCGATTATAGAAAATTGAAGAAAAAGCTCGTCAAAGACCGTTTCCCATTGCTGTTAATAGAAGACGTTTTCAATAAGCTCCAAGAAGCTAAAGCACTACCATTGATTTAAGAAACGGATTTTTTTACGTCGATGTAAATGAAAAGTGTAAACAGTTTGCATCTTTTGTAGTACCACTCCTAGAGTGTTCCAGAGGTACGTGTATAGTATTTTTCTAGAACTTATGCGAAAAAGCTTAGTAATAAACTACATGAACGACTTAATTATTCCAGCTAAAGTAGAAATTGAAGGGCTCGAAAAGTTAAAGAAAGTGTTTCAAGAAGCGTCCAAATATGTCTTAGAAATAAAATTTCAAAAATGTCAATTTCTGCAGAAGAGAGTAGAGTTTTTAGGTCACATCGTTGAAAACGGGATAATTCGTCCATCTACGGCGAAAACGTTAGCAGTAAAAAAATTTCCAGTACCGACAAACGGTTAAACAAATTCAAAGTTTTCCGGGTCTAACCGGTTATTTTCGAAAGTTCATTCCCCAGTATTCAAAGACAGCGAAACAATTGAGTGACCTGACTAGAAAGTAGAGGCGACGAAAGGGGGGGGGGCAATTGCCTCCCCCGTCGGCGAGAAGTTGAGAATTTCGTCGGCAAAAGTCTTATTACTTCATAACGCAAGTATTGCGAATTTAGTATTAAAGAATACAATAATTTAAAACCCAACTTAGAATTGAAATATCATAAACAATCGAAGCATCGGAGGAATGATTTAAGTTGGTAGAATAACAATATTAGACAAATAACCGACAAGACGATTGGTGAACACATTTTCCTACAATCATCCGTGAGTCTATTAAAAAACCAATGCAAAATTAGGTCGACTGATTATCGAACATAAGATGGAACTATCACATGTTCAACCATAGTTTGCTCAATATTTGGCATAATAACCGACGAGGAAAAGAGTCGGTCGTATTTCGCCAACTATTCTTTGTCGGTCGACTAAAAATTCGGAGTGGCGGTTGTTAAATTGAGAGGCAATCGGACATCAAATTTAACTGTCGGATATTCAGACTATAGTTTGCATCACATTCGGCAGGAAAGCCGTTGAAACGAAAAAGTGAATAAAATAACGTATTTGCAAACGTTATAATTACTATTAGTAGTAGTAGTTATATTTTTACGTAAGAAATCAATACGAAGGATCCCGTTAACGTTTGCGCGATATTTGGCAATACAAGCGATAAAATGAGAATGAATTAAGATGTTATACTTTGACGACTATTTTTGATTGGTTGAGTAAGATATATACGCTACAGATTTCGGTGAAGTTCTGCCGAACGATTGTTGAACATAAGATGAAAGTGTCGTAAACATAAAATGAAACCTCATAGTTTGCTCAACATTTGGCATAACAACCGACGAGGTTAAAAATGTCGCATTTTGCCGACTATTCTTTGTCGGTCGACTAAGAAATCGGAACAGCAGATGTTAAAATGAGAGTAATCGGACATCAAATTTAATTGTGGGATATTCAGCCTTCAGTTTGCATCACATTCCGCAGAAAAGTGGGCACACAGACACACGCGCGCGCACATACACACGTACTCAATATTCTATCTAAGTATGCATTTCATTTGTTCAATAAAGTAGTGCCTCAGTTTTTCATATGCTACATTTAATATTATAACTATGCAAAATGGAGTCCAATTGTCCATCTTTTTGAAAAAATTAGTTTACAATAGCTCTGAAGGCGAAAAGTATTTAACAATAACGCATACTGAAAAATTATGGGAACGCAAATTCATTATCTTACTTCTTTTGAATAAAATGTAGACAGTTTTTAATATAAATTAGTATAATTACGTGTTAAAGAGTTCATTTTTTACACGCGCATTTTACATATGATACTATGACATTTATAAACGAAATAACTTTAATATTTACAAAATATTAAAAGCTATTAAGTTTTCTATGAACATTAAAAAAAAAAAAGTCACATCCCCTTAAATTTCCACATTTTACATTCTACTCGCGCGCGTGTTCGGAAGATAGTTTAATGCCAATAATTTGGTTACTCTCCTTATTTAAAGATTATCCTGATTATCGAATAGGTAGAGTAGGATATTGCCTAAGGTCCCTTACAACTTCAGGAATATCCAAGATTTTATTATCTTTTTTATTTAGTTTCTGTAGTGGAAAGGCATTCTTTTTATTGGGATATTCTATTATAACATATTCTAAATAAAATCAAAGTTCGTTTAAATTGCAAATATATATATATTAGTTCTACTTATTTCATTGAAGAGGACACTCCTTTCAAGGTTAAAAGGGATAGGCATATATGTCCTTAACTTTATGTGGCGGGGCTGGCAATGTTTCGACAGGTTTCTGTTTATTCTCGCTTTCATGTCTGTATTCATTAATCAAACTATTAGTTTGTACATCAGAATTTGCTAGCAATAAATTACTTCAATAGTAATAGTCTAATAATAATAATAAAACATTCTTTATAATATATTACATATATAACACTTTAAGTGTTTCATGGTTTTAATTAAAATCCGAATGTCAATTAAACCAGAATACTTTTAAAAATGCAGATAAAATTCTCTATTTCACATTCTTCCGCATTTACTTAATTGTTTCTTAAATTTGTAAAAAAATTGGAGAAAATTATATAAAAATTACAGGGAAAGAAACTGCATCAATGAATTGAGTTGGTGTTTAATGGCACAAAAGCCATTTTTGGCCATGCTGCGCCACATCCTTGAAATTAAAATATCTTTTCTATTGATAATGAAATCCTAATATGGAATATTTACAAAATCCAAATGACTGAAAGTGTTTATCTGTGAGTTATGAAAAGCATAACAATGATGTTATGTATGGAATTGTGCTTAAAATGGGATGAATGTTTATATTTAATTATAAAAATCAATATTTTTAAAAAGCTAAAAAGCCCAACATGCGGGGTTTCGGAAAGCAACTCGTCCAATTCAGGGTGAGTCTTCTGAAAATATGCAAAGCGCTGGATAGAAAACCGTGGACATTCCACAAGAATGTGTGAAACAGACATAGGACTATTACACATTGAACAAAAGGGTGTTGGATCCCCCATCAGCAAATGTCGGTGGGTGAATCGAGTATGCCCAATCCTCAACCTAGTTAAAATTGTATCTAGATCTCTGCTGTGTAATGTGGGCCAGAAATCTGTTGTAGGTTTAATTGCATGGGGCTTATTACTAACCTGTGAATCCCATTCAGTTTTCCATTTGGAATACAGAATATGATTTATATATTTCTTATAATCGATAAAAGGAGTCTGTGTTGGCAAGAAGGTAGTGGCCAATTTTGCTGCCTTATCAGCCTTTTCATTTCCCGAGATTCCCACATGTGCGAGGACCCAGCATAAAATAATGTGAAAGCCCTTACAGATAAGTTTGTCATGCAAGTTTAAAATGTTGAAAAGTAAAGGATGGCTGTAAGCATGTAACGATGACAGAGATTCCAAAGCGCTCATTGAATCAGTCTATATTATATAGTTATCAGCAGAACAATCAAAAATAACCAATAAAGCTTTTAAAATAGCAGTTACTTCTGCTGAAAAAATAGAACAAACTGAACTTATTCTATAGGCTATTGAGGAATTTGAAATAATACAAGCGAACGAAGTATAATCGTGACCTTTAGATCCATCTGTAAAAAAAGGTTTAAAGTGACGATATTTTTGATGATGGTCAGCAAAGATTTGTTGATAAACGATATCCGCAGTGCTTTGTTTATCAAAATGTTGAAATGGATTCAAGTATTGGATTCCATGAGATTGCCAGGGTGATAAGAGAAACGATTGTATTGAAACTATTTGTACCTTCTCCAGATGCAGTTCTGAAGCTAAACGCGCCATTCTCTCAAAGAATGAAGATATTAATGAAGGTCGAGCAAAATGAAGGCGTTGGAAAAATTGGCTCTGATTAAAATTATAATAGTGATGGTCAGGGTTTGATGAAATTTTAAAATAATAATGAAGAGACAATATCTATTTTCTGATGTGTAGAGAATACTCATTACATTTTACATACAAACTTTGTACAGGTGATCTCCTAAATGCTCCTGAACATAATCGAAGAGCAGCATGAGGAACAGTATCCAATTTTTGCAGAACTATAGACATTGCAACCATAGTCAAGCTTCGATAAAATTACAGCTCTATAAATACGGAGTAAAGATACGCGGTTTGCGCCCCATGTAGTGTTTTAAAGAACCTTTAAGATATTCAGGGATTTTCACATTTTTTCCTTAGGTAGGTTATATGAGAGGCAAATGTAAGATTTTTCTCGAAAGTCAAACCTAAAAATTTAACTTCATCAAGTACTTTGACAAGGTGACCTTTTAGGTAAATCACAGGCTCAGGATGGAGGTTGCGTTTCCTACAGAAATGTACAGCATTTGTTTTTTCAGGAGAAAATGAAAATCCATTCTTATCGCACCAACCTGTGAGTTGATCGATTGCATTTTGAAGCTGCCTCTCTATGAAAGTCATGCTATCCCCAGAACAAGAAATGTAACGATCGTCTACATATAAAAGCTTTTCACATATAAAGGTAAATGGTCTAAAACAGAGTTGATTTTCAAAGCAAAAAGAGTCACACTCAGGACATTTCCCTGAGGAACTCCTTCCTTTTGTACAAACACATCTGGAAATTCTGAACCAATCTTAACTCTAAAAGTCCTAAACTCGAAGAAGTTTTGAATAAATATTGGCAAGTTCCCTCTTAAATTACATTTATAGAGATCTTTCAAGATGCCAAAGCGCCATGCTGTATCATAAGCATTTGCAATATCAAAAAAAAGGGGGTGGGCACTAAATGTTTTCTACGGAGAAACGCATTTCGCACATCAGTTTCTGAAGCTAATAGGTTGTCCATTGTAGATCGGCGTCGTCTGAAACCACTTTGAGAAATGATTAACATTTTGTAATGTTCCAAGTAGTATACAAGTCTGCGATTAACTATTTTTTCTAACAGTTTGCATAAACAGTTCGTCAGGGCAATCGGCCTATAGTTCGAAGGGTCCATTGGAGTTTTAGTTTCAGAATGGGTATAAAAGTTGCTTCTTGCCAAATTCTATTACATAAAAAGAGCAGGTTTTTAAGAGAAGCTTCAGAAAAATGTTTCATCATGTCATAACTTATATTATCAGAACCATGTGAAGACCTGTGTACACTATTGAGGCAGATTTTTAGTTCATAGTGTGTTAATGGTCTGTTATACGAAATGTCTGTTGCAGTTTGGAATTCTGGTTTTTCTTTTCGATTAAAATTTTATAGTTTTGAAATGTATTTGTATAATACTTATTATTACTTGTGTCAGCGAAAGCCGAAGCTATCAAATTAGCTATAATTCTTAACGGACTTACAGGAGCACCATTTCCAAGCAAGATAGGAATCCCGTGACTCGCAGGTGTTTCAAATATGTTTTAACCCTATTCCAAAGTTGCTTGCTGGAAAGCGAAGGGTTTATGGAATTAACATATTTCTCCCACGAGTCCCGTTTTCTACGTCTTTGATTCCGTCTTGAATTGGCTTTAACCCTTTTGAAGCGAATTAAAATTTCAGAAGTGGGGTACCTACGGAAAGTATCCCAGGTTTTTCTTCGCATCTTATATGTCTTTCGACAATCATTATTCCACCAGACCTTGCGTTGCCTCCTAAATTTTGTAGAAGTTTTAAGAAATTGAAGCATTCGCTGCAATTATCAGAACCTGTGTAATTTGGGAAATAGCTGCATCTATGTTAATATTATTCACCATTTCTTCAGTAATATTAGCCACTGAAGTGAATTTGGTCCAGTTGGCTGCGTCTAGTTTATATCTGGGAGAAATGGGAGTAGACGATGTCTGATGCCGTATAATACTAAGGGGAAATGGTCACTATTGTGTAAATCCTTATCCATTTGCAAATTAAAAAAAAAAGGGTAGAGAGTGGGAGAACATATTGCTAGATCCAGTGCATGAAAACTGTTTGTCGATGTATGAAAATAAGTGTGCTCGTCATTGTTAAAAAAACAAAGGTTATGATCGTCCAAAAATTGCTCTATCTGACGAACTCTACCATTATTGTCATTGCTTCCCCAAAGAGGACTGTGGCTGTTGAAATCGCCTAAAATAATAAAAGGCTCGGGGAATTGAGAAACAAGATCATTTAATTTAGATTGCTCAATATATGTGTTTGGTGGCAAAGACAGCAAATAGTAATCAGAGAGTGCGTATGAATTCGAGCTGGGACAGCTTGTAGTGAAGTGTTCAAGACCAATGGACAGGAAGGCACAGAATTCGAAATAAGGAGGGCAACTGCTCCTGAAGCTCTTTCACCAACATTGGCTTTATGGAGAACATGATAATCCCGCATTTGAATCGTGTCTTTAGATTTCAAAAACGTTTCTTGCAAGGCAATGCAAGCTGGTTAATAATTATTAATTAAGTGTTTAAGACCAGAAATTTTCTGATTCATCCCACGACAGTTCCAAGAAATGAGTGTATCCATAATGCGGAACCGGAGAAAGAAGGAAAGTGAGGGGAAACGAGGAAACTAACTATTCTTTGGAGAGTGGCGAAGTAGCACTCTCGGACATTCAGTCGTCCTCAGCTGTGTTCGCCTTGGGAGAATCATCACATCTACTCTTTTCAGTATTAGATTTTTTTTATAAATCATGCAAAGATAATGTTTTTTTTTCTTTTCAATTACTTGGTTGTCTCTTTGCCTTTCTTAGTGGCATCTAACCGTGCCTTCTTGTTCTCAATTTTTTTCTCTTTCGCCTTTTTTGCAAACTCAAACTTTTAGGAGAGATGCTTGTGAGTGAATTTTTAATTTTTGGTAAAAGTGAATCGTGTGAATCCAGGCGAGGCTGAGAAATCTGATCAAATATTACATTGGAAGTTTAGGGCATCTGAGATGATGTGATAAAAATGTCAATAGGTTAGGGCATATTGCCTTCGTTAGGAACAGCATTTGCCTTAGTAGACTGGGTTGTTTTACGGGTCCAGCAGTTAGGACATGTTAGAACAGAAACAACATCGTCCCCTGATAAAGTAGCAGGTATTTTGGCAAGATATATTTCTGTCTGTGTAACTGTAGCGGCGAGGGAAGTTTTTATAACTGATGCGAAAGATTTACTATTTGTTGGGATTCTACCTGCAACTATTTTACGTGCTTCAGCGAATGATATATTTTGTGTTATTCTTACATTTTCAATTTATTTTTCCTGGATCTAACGTGGACAGGATTTTGAGTAAGCTGGATGGTTTCCATTACAATTGATACACTTAGGAAAGGTTGAGGAACATGTTTTACTATCATGTCCTATTTCAGAGCATTGAGAGCATGACTGTTTCCCTCGGCAATTATGAACAGTGTCGCTAAATTTTTGACACTTGTAGCAACGTAACGGATTTGGTATAAATGGTCGAATTGGGATATTGTAATACGCAATTTTAACAGACTTGAGTAGTACAGGTTGATTAAATGTTAATTTATGGTGCATTGTTGGGAGAAGTTTCCCATCCCGTTTAATTTTAATTCTTTCCACCGAGATAATATTTTGAGATTTCAAAGCTTCTAAAGTAGAAGATTATGTATCATTTTGCAAATTCTTTGGTGAGACAATGCCTCGAGAAATGTTGAGTGAGTTACGGGGGCAAACTGAAACTTCATGATTTCCAATATTTTTTAATTGCATAATTTTATTAGCCTGCTCAGCAGATGAAACCTCAACTAGAAGATCACCAGAAAACCGTTTTTTTATGTTTTTTGGTTCACCAACGATACTAACTATTATTTTGTGTATTAAGATTGGAGACAGTTTTTAGTGTATCAGATACTGATTTGACAGCAAAATATCGAGAAGAATCTAGACTTTGACACTGAAATGAAGAACCCATGCAAAGGGGACAAAAATTCGGGACCCAACGGCATCACCAGCCTCGGTACCCACCTTGATGCTAGCCAGGTCCTATACGTTCAGGGCCACTTCCAGAAACGTTGACCACCCTTAACGCCAAGCCCCGGAAATTGACCACTTTCACTTGATCCCCTTAAGCATACCAGACTTGTGAATAGGATACCGGCCGATTGATGCATCAGGGACCTAAATGCACCACCCATCTAAAGGGTCGCCACACACGGCCAACACGCGAAGTTTTCGGTTGTCCATGAGAAGCAAGAAGCAAACAGAGCGGCTACAGCTTCTCCTGGAGTACTCCCTCGCTTGCCGTCGAGGGGTAGAAAAAAAAAGTAAACAGCAGAAGGCGTAGAGGAGAATAAATTGAAAGGGAGTATAGATCCCTGAAAACCTCGGGATTGGGACACCCGTAATCACCTCAAGTAGGTGAGTTCCTGAGGGGTGCATCAATGGAAAAAGAAGATGTTTGAATTTTAAGATGGTATAAATACATATCTCGTAGAATAATTTATCCCGAAGTTACTGAAGAAAAACGATGAAATTTTCTATGTATTCTAATTAATTGAATATGTAATTAACTTTCATATTTTGCAAGGTTAACCTATTTCTCCTTTTTTTCCCTTCAAATAATAAGTATATGATTTATTTCAACCCAGTTCTTAAGATCTATAACATAGATATACAGCCTCAATGACCTGTATTTATATTAAGATTATATTTTTAATTTTCTCAAGATATTGGCATATATATATATTTTACCAAGTTTCTGAAGATAGCCAATTTTCAAGTTTCGTTTGATGAGTAGAGAAAACACAAATACAATTTTTTAAATAAAAAAATGTCCTTTTTAAATTTTTTTTTATTTCTGAATGACTTAAAAGAATTAAACAGTTTAGCATTTTATCAATATATTACAAGAATTTCCTTCAAAAAAATTTAACATAATTCTAAAAAGAATTAATAAGTAAATAATAATTGAAAAATGATTTTAATAGCAAATACTAACAGGTATAAAAACAAATTATTGGAGGGTAACTCTTGCACATTTTAACCTTTTGTTCTACTTTCTTTTTTAAGAATGAATAAAACTCTTTTATTCTTACCATCTCAATTATGAAATTTCCTTTTCCTGTAAGGGTTATATATTGCTTCATGAAGGAACTTCTCAAGCAATTAAGTTCGGTGAATTACATTTAAAAAAAAGAAATATTTTCATTTTTAACTTCTAACGTATTAGCAATTTTAAACATAGATACCCGTTACATATCGATACAAGTTATATAAACATTTCAATAATTACATTATTCAGCTCATAAATTATTTCATGAAATTTAAGAACTGTCATATTCCTATAACAAAAAGACGAATAATTCATTTCTGGAAGAAGAAAAAAAAACTGGACCTCCTCTTTTTATCCTTTCTTTTGAGAAATATGCAACTTTAATTTTCGTCAGCATCGGAACTTTAAAAAGCATTCTACATGAATCATGGAAATTGCTTCAACAAAAAAGAAGATAGAATAGCTTTTTGAAAAACTAAATATATTTTTAATGCCAGAAACGTGTTTTTTTTATTGGTATTTTAACGTTTTGTGTGTGTGTGTTGGCACTCTACAGGCCAGACCATTGGAGCTACAGCTACTAAATTTGGTACATGTATACCTTGGAGGTTGGGAATGTGCACCTCGGAGTCATTTTTTCGAATTTTTAATTAGAATTTGAATTAATTAAAAATCAAGCAAATTTCGACGCTTTTCTGCTATTATTGCTATCTATAGTATTGCACAAAGCTGATTTTTACATCAAGTTAAAGATTAAAAAATTAGATTTCTAATGGTGCCAGTATTTTAACATTTAACTTAAAATTCTGTTTTTAACGAATTTTTAAAGAAATTTTTTAACATATTTTTCAATAATATATTTCAGACAAAAGAATAAAATTTTAACACAAACAATAAATAATGAACGAGCAAAGGGGAAAAAATAGCTTTTATTAAACTGTTGCCATCATACTGACAGAAGCTCAAACTAAAAAAAAAATTAACTATCACTGCAAATTAAATCGAAAAAAAAAATGCAACTTTCAACACAGTGATTGGGTGAAATTAGATAAATAATTAAATGTTTGTCTAGCATTTATTTTTTAGAAAACATAAGGTTTCTATGATCGTTTGCAATATCTATATCATTAATTTAGTAAATCAGCGTTTTGTTTATGGTAAGCATGTTTAAATTGATACAGGATACGCATTCAAATTCGTGCCAAACGGCTAATTTGTAAATCATTAGTAACAGGTGTGCATATTATCTACTGTAAACTTGGTCTAAATAATTACAATAATAATAATAATTACATTTTATGTAAACTGAAACAAAAAATGCATTGATGAATAACTGTTAGATTTTTTCATACTTTGCTCTGTGAGTTATATTTAACGAAATATTTTTACTAATATTTTAAGATAAGTTGTTACATCAATCAGTCTTCAAAGCAATCATTAAAATTGACTGATATATATAAAAAGGAATATTATTATTCATTTTTTAGATCTTTTCATTCACTATCTTAAAAAAATATACCATTTCAGGCCAATCAATATCCGGAATTACTCCAAGGCTGATATCAAATGAATAAGTGTTTGCATATCTGAATGAATGTGTGTGTGTTAATGCTCTACACACCAGACCATATGATATAGAAATACGTCACTTAGTACATATATATATATATTTACTTTGGGAGATGAAAAAGCATACCTAGCAGTTTTTTTCAAAATTTAATTAAAATTACGCTAACATTCGGAATTTTTCTGTGGTAACTTCCAAAAATATTACAGTTTAAAAGTGTTTTTTTTTTATCCTTTTAAAAATGACTTTTTTTTTCTTCATTGATATCAATGTTTAAACGTATACATTCAGTTTCAATTTTTAATAATTTTTTTTTAAATATAATCATATTTTCCAACAATTAATTTCTTACAAAATGAAAACAGATTTTAACTTGCAAGAGCACGTTATGAATGTGCCAGTGATTGCCGTCATTTTGACAAAAATGAATAGTTAATTTAACTCTTATTGCAACTCAAACCGAGAAAATTGTGATGTTCAGCACATGTTTAAAAAGAAATGTAATGTTATGGAACAAATATAAAATGTGATATTTTCCATATGATTTCATGACAACTTATAGCGAGTCAGTGAGTTTTATAGTGCAATGAACAAATAATCATAAAGCCTCTATAATTATATGAGTTACGTGACTTTCAAAGTTTAAGTATATCTGGCAGAGAAATTATAAAGACAGCAAGGCACATAAGTATTTAATTGAAAATTTTAGAACTCATTACTCTTGGCGAACCAGCTGGTCGTCAAAGGTGGCTAGTTGTATATATTTAACGTTAGAAAAATATACACATTAAAAATTATAATTTATTGAGTTTTCTTCCTCCTCAGTGAAGTACGCACCTTTCTAGAATAAATTCTTAAGAGCTTTGTTCTGAAGCCTTGACAAAGCACTTTTCATCTTGCATAAACTGCTATAACGCAATATCTTACTAGTACACCGAAACATTTACCAAGCTCTTGCAATTTGATAATGCCCCACATCTGTAAAAAGGGGGGGGGCTAAAATAAGCTGACTATCGTAAATTTATAACCAAGGGAAATTTAGTTGCAAAATCACTCGATCCCATCATCGCCAATTGGTTAAATATCTCAAGGTTTCATGCACAGAAAAGGAAAAAACCCTCCTTCTCTTCAAAACAGTTGTTTTCAATGAAAGCAGTTACAGGACACATCTAAAAATACCATTGCTTATATAGAAACCTGCTTTGTATGAGGTAAGTAATAAGTAATATACTTATTATTTTACTTTAATCTTGTATTTATTAATTTTTGATTTATAGAAACATTATATCTTTTAAATATATTAATAAAGTTTTGCAAGTATAAATTCTTATGGATGATCATAATAAAATAGAAAAGAATATTTACTATATTTGAAATTTGAATGCCTTACAAATAATTGGGTTATATATATATATATATATATATATATATATATATATATATATATATAAACTTTAACATCATTATGTATTTGATTGACGTTGAGTTCCTGTTTCTAATACATTAAATTTCAGAGAATCTTTTAAAAGCGATTAATTTTTAAAAAGTGAGCTTAGCAATTGAAACAGAGTAAGTTATTAATATATAAAAATTAACCATAAATTGAAATAAAAAGATATGCTTTTCAGTTAAATTATTTAAAATTTTGTGAATAATATTATATGTATATACATAAAATAATAAATCGATTAAATTTCTATTGCTTCAGCAATTTTATTTTTACATGATGTTTTTAAAATAATGCGCAAATTTGTTTGCAATATCAAAATGGTATAACTAATCTTCTTTCTTGTTGTCTTATTTTCATCAAAAAAAATCTTATTGTCTCTATATCAAAATTATTGGTAAGCATATATACAATAATTGTTGCTCATTACAATTAGTTTTTATTAATCATATAAACTAATCACCTGTAAAATGTAAAATTGATTATTATTGATTTGATGGAAGGCTAAATTTGTGAAACGTTATTTGGCACTCCGTAGGATATATCTTGACCCAAGTTGGAAAATTGCTGCCGCCGCCTCTGCAAGAAAGGATGCTATTCCATTTGCGTTTAACCAGCAGCAGTTTGAAGCATTCGAAAAACTCAAGGAAATAATAACAGAAGGTCTAATGTTAAATATATTTCAACAAGGAAAAAAAACAGAATTACATACGGATGCAAGTCAACATGGGTATGGAGCCATTTGACAGCACGAAGGCAAAGATAGAAAACTGCAAACTGTCCAATACATGTCTCAAAAAACCTCTCCAGGGGAAGAAAAGTATAGCAGCTATGAATTAGAAGTCCTCACCATTGTCACAGCTTTTAAGAAATTTTGCACATACCTTTTAGGTAATCACTTTAAGATTGTGACAGACTGTTCTGCTTTCCAAAAGACTATGGATAAAAAAGACTTAAGTCATTTGAAGAGTCAGATGAGCTCTTTGTTTAGAAGAATTTGACTACGAAATTATTCCTCGACCTGGCAAAAGAATGCAACATGTAGATGCTCTAAGCAGAAATCGGGCACCGATAATATCAAATGAAACTATTACAGCAAGATTGAAAAGAGCTCAGCAAGAGAATAAAAATTTCCCAAATTCCAGATAGGCAATCGACGGCAGTGTTAGTCAAGAATTTTTCGAAAGAAACGAAATCTTGTATAAATATGAAAATGGTCATGAATTAATAGTTGTTCCACGAGACATGCAAACCAAATTAATCAAATTAGGTTACGAAAAAGGACACTTTTCAACAACGAAGACCGGAGAAATCCTCAGACAAGAATTCTTTATTCCAAATCTAACCAAACGATGAATCTTGAACAGCGTATCATGTATATCAGCAAATAAGAAAACTGGGAAGAAAGAAGGATTTTTAAATCCGATTCCTAAAGAAGATATACCACTAAGTACCTATCATGTCAATTTTATAGGTCCTATGCCATGCACGAACAAGAAATATCAATATATCTTAACAGTTATTGATGCATTTACTAAATTTACATGACTATACTCTGTCAAATATACTTATACTGAGGATGCGCTTGACAAAGACTATTGTAACGATGAGAATAACCAACATCTACAAATTGCGATTGGAGTATCTCGAGAAAACGGCCAAGTAGAAAGAATACATCGTACAATCATTCCTGTCTTGACCAAATTGTCCATTGATGATTTACAAAATGGTACAAGCATTTAGACAGATTACAAAGAATCCTCAACAGTATCTCAAACCACAGTACCAAATGGACACCTTTTGAACTGTTAATTGGCCCTCCTATGAGGAATAAAGAAGACCTCCGAGTACAAGACTTATTGTTGGAAGAATTACAAGAAAACAGAGATTTACTTCGGCAAGATGCAAAAGCAAACATTCAGAATATACAGGCCCAAAATAAGAGCTACAATAGAAAGTGCAAGAAAGTCCCAGTATATCAGAAAGAAGGTTTGGCAGCCATTCAACGATCTCAATTCGGGACTAGACATAAGCTGAGACCTATGAAAAGCTAAGACCTATACGAAATTAGGCGTCCATAAAGGCCCTAATCTGACCACATCGTCTGCTGATTTGATGAAATTTTATTCACTAGGCTGAATCAGGGCGATTGTTAGTAATTACATTTTATTCTGTAATATATTTCATTTTTATATATATTTTTATATTCTAATATAATTTTACTTCAATGAATATACACGCGTTTTTTCATTTTCCGTCCATTATATTTTCATTTTGTAGTGAACTTTTAAATTCTGCCTTTATACATTTATATTTTAGATATTTTTTCCAGTGATGTATACAGAAAATTATTACTGTTAGTGTTATGTACCTTTCTCTTAAGAATCGATATAGTTAAAGTGAATTTCAGAATTTGTTATATATAACAGCTTGGCCGAGTGGAATTTAATATAAATCTTGAGTGAAAGCATGTAAACAATGATGAGATCACTGTTCTATCAGGATTAGCCAAGTTGTAGAGATCTAATAAGTGGCCCTTACCATCGACCATTTAGTTTTATCTTATTGTAATAGATATCACCATAGGTTCAAAGTCTAAGACACGTGATATCAAATTTTATAAAAGCGAGCTGTGGGCATTCGCTCGACAAAGAGAGAGAGAGAGGGTGGGTCATTCGTTTCAATATCATGGTTATTTGATACGCAACGGTGGCCATGGGACATTTGATTAGGCTTCACACTTGGTGTCATCTAAATGTTATACTTTTATTTCTAGTGTAAATAGCCTGTCCTATCCTAATTGTCAATGACTTAAAAAAAAAAACTTCGTTGATGTAAATAAATTTGTTTTTATTTAAAAGCTTCTTCTGTTTAATCAGTTACCCTAGACACTGATCTAAATGAGACTGAATGGGCATTTTGTCCCATCCATTCCTATATAATTCTTTACATCAAATAAACCATTTTTCTTACAGAAGCATATTACTTATCTCTAACGATTTAGATATCAGGCATAGGACCACGATAAGAGTGGATACTTTGTATCTTTGCATGCTATCGAAAAGGTCTTCATTTAATGACTGACATTTGGAATCAAAATAACTTCATTATTTATCAAATACTTAACATCAAAAATTCAACAAAAGAACAACAGAATCAAATTTCAGTAGTGAGAAATCTACATCAGTTTCATTAGATTGAAATAATTTATAGTATCACATTTTTATGCATTATTTTTGAGAAATGATTGCATATTCATATTAAAAAAATTTTTATAAAGAAAGAATACTTGCAAATAGGTAAGGATATTCTAATACAGGAAATTATACAATAATAAATAATCTTAGGAAATGAATGAAAATAAAAAAAATAAATGAATTTAAATAAAGAAACTTATGAAATTAAGTAATGGAATGCAAAATTCAGTTTCAAAATTCCGTAAATATCGGATATTAATAATTTAGCGTTTTACTTGAATGCTGCAAAATCATCTGACTTTTCTATAAGACAAAATAAAAAATATATCACAATTGGTCACTTTGAAGAATTAAGCATGTTTTAAAATAACTCTACAATATGTCTTCCCTGAAATTTACCCATAATCCGACTTTTTTGGAATATGTAAATATTTTATGGCATGAAAATTACTTTAAAAGGGGATTTTACCTTAACACATTTTGCATACACAGATTTTTATAAATTAAATTTGCTTACTTGTGTACTTGAATTTCATAAACAGTTCCTTAAAGGACAAAGTAAACTAAAGCTCCCTCATCTTCCTTTTAATTTCAATCTTTCAATTTAGTAAGTGAATAATGATCTGATATTACTCAGAAGAAATAACTTTTTATGAAATTTCAACTTGAATCAAATTATTCTTTAAAAAATTATATCGACTAGTATAAAATCTGCATTTTTTCATTATATTTCATATATTTAGATTTGCTCTGAAGAAAAATATAAAGCAGAATATTAATAGGTATCAAAATTATCAATTGAGCAATCAAAAATATCTACATGGGTACTGTTCAGCAATGGATTGTAAAACTCTCCCCACTTTTGTATGGGTTTAATTCATCAAAATAGAGGTGAAAGGAAAGATGAAAGGAGGAGATGTTTACATTTACTAGTATCTAATAGGGGAAATTCACAGTCAAAGAGAATACCAGAAATGCACTCATTATTCCACGTCTCATCTCTTAATGAGATGGAGTTATTGAAATGAGGTCATCTCAGAATCTATTGACAAACAGTAATATCAATTTTTTTTGTTTATGTTAAGTTTTGCTACAGTCTACATGATAAAACACAACTTTCTGCATTGTATTAATATTGTATAGTATCTTTTGCTATTAGCCACTAAAATAAATACCAGCATATAACAAATGCATGAAAATGAGATTGAAGTTTAATAATAATAAAAAAATTGATTTATAACTCAACATTCAATTAATCACATAAGTATAAACAGAACAATAGAAAAAATATTTACAATCAAAATCAGTTTGTATTGTACAACAAAAAAAAATTATAATAATAATGTTCAAGAGAACTCACCAAAGTGCCCTTAAATGGTTCTTTGTAAACACCACAGCAATCTATGATATTCTTTGAAAATTTTGGGGTTTCTTGAACACATGTTTCATAGACAGAACATATTTTATCACTATTCTGAAATCTTGCTTGGACTTGCAAACGCGTCTTCACTACATCAAATGGGGTAACTGTTAATAATAACGATTTCTTAATATAGTGTTTAAGAGAAAGAAAAATCTGCTTTACAAGCAAATCTAAATAATTTATCACCATCCGTAAACATGCATAATATTACTACAGTATAGGCTTTTAAATACACATTTTTCAATAATAGTTCAAGTAAAATAATAACAGTAATAAAAATAACAAAAATAAATAAACACAGAATTTATATACCTTCAGTAATATTCTTTTTATCATTATTATTATCAAAGGATGAAAATGGAAGTTAGTTAATTTCTTCTTCTCAAATCTTGACATATATCAAATAAAAATTAGATTATCAGTTAAGGCTATTAGCATTAACTAAGGTTGAAGAATCATTGTTTTCTGCTGAGTTTAGAATTGAGGTGGCAAAGTAATTTATTCTTTAAAGGCATGACAAAAGGGAGACAAACAAATAACCCTTCAGATGCAAGAAAATAGAATTAAATATCTCCTCTTTAAAAAACCCCTCTAAAATACCATGTACTTTTAGCTAAATTTTAATAAAATCTTTACATCTTTATTTTGTTTAAAAATACAAAACCATATGATAAACACAAAAACGAAAGGACTACTGAATTACTTTGTTGGTGGACAAGAGAAAAATCTTATATTTCCTTGCTAGGAAAATTATAAATACTATTTATTAAAAAGAAATTAGTATATTGTTTTAAAAAATTATATTTAAGCTCAATATCACTTGCATCTAGGATCTATCATCCACCTATCATATATATTTTTTATCATTTGGTAAAAACTATATGTAAGTAGCTCATACTTATTTATAGTAGAAAGGAAGAGACAAACATTATCAGAATTGTATGCAACTGTATAACTTTGTGGAAAACGAATACTGCAAAAAAAAAAAAAAAAAAAAAAAAAAAAAAAAAATCAACCTAAGTTAATGTTAAAAATCTTAACTGATAATCTAATCTTATATATACCCTCAATATACTCAATGAATGTATAAAACTGAAATGCAAAAAATAAATAAATAAAATAAAATAAAAATCTTATAACTAACAGACATTGGTGAGATTATGAACAAATCAAAAGTAAGACAGAAATTATATCTGAAAATGCGTCAGAAAGATGAAATGTTACTGTAAAAAAACAGTTAATGGAATACTCGCAGGTATCTCTCTACACATGCATATAACCTTAAATAAAACTTAAAAGATCATCAAAATAAAAGAAATACAACAATGCAGAAACAAATGTTAAATATCTAGTAGATTTATAATTAATGACCTTAAGATCTGAATCAAATATCCTAACTTCATGGACATCAATAATTTTTGACATAATTTGGAACAAGTAAGTAACATTCATGAATTATCATGGATATAATTTTCACAAAAAAAGAAAAATAACTTTTGTTAAACCCATCTTATTACAGCAACAAACTCTCAAAAAGATTAGGGAAATGGGCAGAACTTCTGGGTAGATAATACTATTAGTCTAGAATCAAAGTTTTATTTTGTAATTGAGTGGATTAACAGATTACTTAGTTGGCAAAGCTTCCTTTCACCAGTCAAAAAAGTTGCTATAGACAAAGATAGTATACAATGTTTGAAAATTCAGACCTCTTTTTTATTTTAACAAACAAATGCAATGAATACCAGACTATTTACCAAGAAGCATCCACATACCTTAATCATAACTTTATAGATATTTTCTGAAGTCATGACATCAGGACCATCCAATTTCATTTCTTTTCACCAGAAAAAAATAACTATTACAGGTCATTTCATTTGGCTTGAAAACTTAAACTCATGTTTAGTACCAGCACAACAAAGGATATTTATTTATCTTTACTTGGTATAGAAATCACAAGATTGGATAGCTGAACTATATATATTTTTGTAACAATCTAAACTATGCTATAAGACAGATTAATTTAACAATGCAGTGAAAGCTACAAAGAGTACCATCCCCCTCAGTTAAATAATCCAACAATAATTCTAGTTACCATTGTATTAAAACAGTATTTGGCTTTAATAGCAATATTCAGTATTCTCTGTAATAAGAACTATTCAAAAAGAAAGAATTTTAATTTTATTCCTCTCTTCCCACCCTTTGTCTTCGATAACATCAGGCAAAATTTGATCTTGATTGACTCCAAGAGAAAAAATCAGTTAATTCATGACCTTAACATGTAAAGCTTGGTGATTTATTTCTCTCCCGATGCTAATAATTATTACAAATTATTTAGAACACATTGTCAGTTATTTTCTGTCAAATTGTTAGTGTCATTTCTTGTTTCCTTTTTACTCCTCTTTCAAAAATCATTCTGTATAAGAGAACTCAATACTTTTAAAATTATGAATCAAATGTATTTTTTCTCTATTTTTTATGAAAAACAAACCTTTTATAAACAAAAAAAGACCTATAAATAGTATATGTAATCAAGCCTGGAAGAAACAGAAAGAAATGAAAATAAAGTTAAAATGAAGGCATGAATGAGCAGAAAACAAAATGCAATATATTAAAATAGGGAACTGAAAAGCAAGGGAAGTTAGCTTTCTGTTCCTTTTAAATAGCTTATAAAACATTAAAAAAGTGAAGAAACAAATGTACATTAATCTCGGATCAATATTTACATCAAAATTAAGTCAAAATTTATTTCAGTTCAGATTCAACTGCTTTTAGGCGTAAGATTTTTTCATTTTGAAGAAAAAGTAATTTTACTTAATTGTGTATAGTATTAGGTATATGAAATTGAGTTTTAATACATATATATTGTATGTCACCTTCTTTAAATTTATATTTTTATAAACTTGTTCAAGGCTTATCACTGAAAATATTGATTAATGAATATTTCTATTTCTTTTTTAAAGCTGTAATGCAATTCACAATTAAATGCAATTTCGGAAAAACAATTTTCAATTAGTAGAGAAAATAAATGAATTTCAAAGTGAATTCATGATGCAAAAGAATCAAACAAATTCAAAACAATGTAGGTCTCTACACATTTTCAAAGAAAACATATTCAATAAATCTGTTTCAAATTATTATAGACAGCATGGCATTTCTTAGTTTGATCATTTGCATAGATTTTTTCACTAAACTGTGTTTGTTATAACATTTCAAAGAAAATAAATGTAAAAAGTAGCATTTGCAATATATTTTTTTAATCCTAATAAAATCCTATATAAAAATATCAATAATTCCTTTCCCCCTTTTATGTAGTAAGTTGAAGAGGAAAGAAGAAAAAATTTAGCTAACTTAGAATTTAACAGAATAACTGGAGCAAAATTGTATCTTGGAAAATATTTCATATAAGATAAGAAGCTTGCATATATGATATATAAAATAAATGCATAATATATAAAATACATACATTACTATGTGCAAAAAAATTCTGGCCAATTATTTTTTAATGGAAAAATCTACAGATATAACTATTTATTTTACTATATTACTGTAGTTATTTGAACTATAATATACTGAATTCATAATTTAAAATAACTATCGCAGTTTAACACTTTTAAGTTAATTAAAATATGTAATAATCAAAGCTTAAATTTGATCAGCATTCTGCATCAATATTTTTAATAATCGAAACAGTCCATGCATCTTATATCAATATAACATGAAAGGATAACTGATGTAGTCAATTCATTTTTTATATAAAATTTTATTTTACACAAATTTAAATATTGTGTTATGCTTCTATTTAAATAGGTACTTTTCAAGTTTTCTTTTTTTTTAAATTGAAATTTGTTAGGTTAGTAAAATTGTCAATAAAAAAAATATATGAGCTTGTATGTTGAGAGGGGGGAAAAAAGTTCATCCTATCTGACAACTTTCCCATTGTATTTTCTCATATATAAAAAATAAAGAAAATATTGTTAACATTGAAAAATTCAAACTTGTATTTTGACAAATCTCATGTTTTAGACCTCCAAGAGTTCAAAAAACACATTTTTGACATTCTAGCTTAAAACTTCTTTGAGCGATACTTTCATTATATGCCAAATTATAGATTTGGTATATGGTTTCAACAAATTGGCAGATTTCTATCAAATTTTGATCAAAATCTATTCAGAAGAAGTCCGTTCGAATGAAAGTTAATCCAATAATTAGAAAATTGAGTTAGATGGAAAAAATTACAGAGATTTCACATCTACAAGGCAGATACCTATCAGAAGTTGAGTTAAATCTAACTGGGGGTTAATCATTTATTGGTTTGTACCTTCAGAAGCCTCAAAAATGGTAACTCAAAAATAAAATGACTTTTATAAATCAAATTTGGTATCCAATTTTGTAATTATAGTAGTAGCAGTGAAAAATTTTGGCTTCAATCAGTTAGATAAATTGCATCTAAAACATGAAATCAATTTTCAGATGCTATTAATTGCACAGCAGAGATTAATAACTAAAAAATTCACAAAAGACAGATTCAGTAAAAACGTTAAAATCATGCTAATTTTATAAATAGAGTGTGCCATTGCAATGTCAGATGTTTTCTGCCTTACTCAAGGATCCACAATTTTTTACAAAAGGTGGAGAGTAACAATTTTGTTAGAAAGGATGCAAGAAATTTTGAGAGAGACCTCTTGTACTAGTTATTTTGACTGTGAAATATCGGATAATTTGGCGTAGCTGATTAAAAATCGAATCTGCCACTGATTGTAAGCCTAACAGAATGTAGCACAAAGATAGAAACACACACTATATCACTTCCATTTGAGGCAAACGATACAATTTTATCTGCATTGTCAAATCAACCTGACTTAAACTACAGTCCTTCGTGTAATTTCTTCACAACAATATTTTTGATATGATGATACTTTAAAACTCTCCTTTCATGTGCAGGCACAAAAATTTCAATATACTTGAAGTAATTTTTTCTCTCATATTGCCCTTTTAACTCTAAAAAGATTTCAACAACAACTCCTGGCCTTACTGACTATTATATAACAAGCCAACTATTCAAGCTTGAATATGCTATTAATTTACTTAATACTAATCGCTTACAATGATTAGTTGACTCGGCCACCTAATTAATCTAAATTTAAAAACTAGTTTACTGTACTCATTATTGTTATACGTAATGCAAATAATTTGACTGAAACTGATCAATTAAACAATTTTCAGTTGAAACAACTTAACTATCTTTACAAAAAGTTAGATAAAACTGGAAATTCAAACAATAAACCAAATAAAATCAGCGAAAAAAGTTTCTTAGTTGGGGGAAAAAACTTATTCTAAAATCGAAGATAAAATTCATATACATTAAAAATCAAAAACAAATTATCTTTGAGACTGCATTAACTCTATGACTGAGAATATTTAAATTAAATCTAATGATGACAGAACAGTAGATGAAAGTTATTATCCACTATCACTTCTCAAATATTGATTTAAATGTTTATATTATTGAAACCATTTGATATGCAAGTTAAGATCAAGCAAAACAGGTATTACTTAAATTTAAAAAATATGATAATCCATATAGTTAGAACCAACATTAGAGAGTTTATAAAAGATAACCACGTTCAATGAAAAAATGTTTATATGCATATAAAATACATTTATGTAGGTAGAAAAAAGAAATTAACCCTTCAAAAAACATAATTCTGAGACACTGGCAAATAAAAATTTTTAGGGTTCCATCATGATAAATTGCTGGTGTAAATACTGAAACATCAAAAGTTAGTTTATTTGTCAATTAATTTATAGAATAAAGGGGGGATAAATATGCTTACCAGAGGGAAAATCGAAAGCAGTAAGTTAAAAAGTATCATTGAATATTCAATGGTAAATATACTTATCATTTATTTTTAGGTAATTTAAAACAACTTTATACAGTAATACGGTAATGAATTCTTTGGAATTCAAATTCAGTAGTGTCTCATATTAAAGTTTGAAGTTCATTTTGCAGTTAGGCTGGCTGGTTCCAATCTGATGCAATTTTATTAATAACATCTTAGTCATGTTTTGCATTAAGAAATAAATTAAAATGCAGAAAATTATTTAAATAAATATAACAAAAATAAAGACAAAATATACATAAAATCACTAACAGGAAGGTTCTGTATTTTAAGAAATTCCAACTGCATCAACAGTTTAGGTTCATTTAAAAAAAACTGATATTGAATTTAAATTAAATAACAAATAAAAATTAAATATTAGAATATCTTAGATATAAGGAACATAATACAGTGTTATTGCATTTCTAAAAACTTTTATAGCAGTTACAATTTAATGACAAATGTTGGAACTTCTGTGTCTAAACAAAAACCTTTGCATCATGAATAGACAGTGGAAAGCATATTTACCACTTTAGAATATAAATTAAATTGAACTATAGATTTAATATATTTTTGGGCTATTAAAGTAGCTCAATCCAATTTTCAGAATCCAATTGCCCTATTTATCCTTTTACAATTATTTTTTAGCTCTCATAAAAAAAAGCTTTTGCTGGTGGTAAGAATATATACCAGAGAACTATGAAAGGTTAAAGTAATATTGCAATTTTATATTTATCATTTGTCCACTCCTTTTGTGGTATATAAACTGAATTTGCCAAAAGATAGGTTTGGTTTATAATATAAACAAAACTTAAGATTTGATCTTAAATCATTAAAAAAGGCTGTATGTTATACTGTCTAGTAACAATACAGAGATTCATTTAAAAAAGTCAAATTTATATTGAAAAAAGTTCTTTCTGGTAGTAAGTAAACCCCAAAATAACACTTCTTCATTTCTTGCCCTCTCGTCCATACTTATTTTTTATTTCTCCCTTTTCCTCTTGCTTGGAGAGTATGAAAAACATTCTCCTTGTATGACCTTAGATATAGATCATCATAACCAAAAAGAATTACAATAATTATACTAAGCATCAGAATATATTCGAGTCTTATCATTAGAGAGATAAATCTATGTTCATTAAAATGATATGAATATTAATTTTGAGCATTAATTATTTCAGGAGTTATTAGCAAAAAATTTCCCAATAAAATCAAAATTTGACTTAATTTTTAAATAAAAATTATATCTATTCCAGATTTGTTAGCACTAACTACAGGGGTCGATTCTATATAGCCTTAGTAAATTAGATTGGTTTAATTCGGTTATTTTTGATATTATAACAGAAATATTAAATATATCAATCAAAAAAATTAATGTGAGCCACCAGTTACAGGGCATCAATGACTTTAAGATCTTAAATTTTTCAAAAATTATATTTCTTAAAATATATGATTATATCATTAAAATTTTTACTCAAACCAAAATAGTGCTTTGTATAACCATATCAACTGCATGATGAAATTACCACAGACATATTTTGTTAGCTTTTTATTTTATATGTATGTTCCTTCTATTTTCCTCAAGAAGAAGTACTGCCTATGATACAGAAAGGAAAACTCTTAGAGATTATTTCATTATTGCAAAAAAATCACCTGGATCCACCACAAAAATGAGAAAATTCTCATCCCTATATCTGAAGTGGCACAAGTGGTATACAAACTAATTTTAAATATGCATTAATTAAAATAAAAACTATTTCATTACTTACACTTAGAATAAAAAATTTGAGTCTGAATGGCAAATTGCATGCCTATCTCACAAAAACAGACCTTGTAAATCAAAACTACATTCAGATGATTAGAAAATGTAAATCAGCATTCTATTCTCTGAAACACAATATCTCAGCAACACATTAAATCGGTCCAAGCCCAAAATATGTCCCAATTATGAAAACAAGATGTATCTTTGAAATTAGTCATTTGAAGGAAACTATGCAGAAATAACACCAAAAATGCAATTCAAATTACATAACATTGAGTAAAATGTTTTAGTACTTGAACTAGAACTAGTTATATTACGATAAACAAATAACGGGATTGCATGATTGCATTAACCTTGTGAAATGTTAAAAAACTTTTTTTTACATAACAGATTACATAATCATTAACTTTTAAATAAAACAATTAAAAAACAACATTAAACAATAAGTGAACCAAACCATATTAAAATTTTCAAAATGCAATTTTCTTCTATTCAAAATTTATTTCAGTTACACTAATTTCCAAGAAAACAAAATTTTTATTTTTCAGAATTAAATAAAAATCACATTTTCTAACCAAAAAGAGAGGTTAAGACTGCACCCGCACAGGAAGACATTATTTGATCTGAAAGCGCTGAATTGATTTGCTTAATAGAATGGTCATCAGACATTTTGAGTCTTAACATCATTCAGATCAGTACTTATGGAACGAAAACAAATCGGGAAAATCGAATGCGAATCTGCCGGTGATGAACAATATCCTTGTTGCCATATCTAATCTGAAATTCTGTGTTATTTATCTAACCGATTATTATTTTTTTTTTTTTTTGGTTAACATTCAGTAAAAATTCTTTATTTATGTAATCGTTATTTCTCGAGCTTGATTGATTGAAGCTCCTGAAGGTTGGAAAGCAAAATGATTGCTAAAAATTACGACAGCTTAGCATCCAGCCATTCATTTCCAAAAATATTAGCATTTTGAATTTATAAGTGAAACAAATAATTTTCGCTCATTTTATAAAAATTAGAAAGTATTATGGTTGAATGACTATCAGCAATTGAACATATCTGGCAGTAGTAATTAATCGAAATCACTTCCACAATTTTCAAAAAAGAGAATATTTATACACAGTTAAAGAGAGTCATTAAAAGAAAACACATGGTGATTGGTGAATATAGTATGCATTTTTGAAGGTGGAGTATTATAAGACAATATTTTTTGAAGTTTCTGAAAGTTAATTCAGTCTTAATTAGAAAGATGTCATGCGAGTCCATAATTGGCTAACAAAAAGACAAAGATATAGAATAAATTACAATTTCTTGATGCATAATTACTATCACAAATTTTTTATCATAAGAAAATAAGAAGGAAAAAAATTCATGCAATAAGTCTTCGCCATAAATAAACATACCAATGAATATTTTCCCCCCCATACTCTTCTATTATCCTGAAAGTATAAAAACTTGTTCAGAAAGTATATAGTATGCCATAATTAAAACTCATCAGAAATATTACAGAGGAATTCAAAAGATATTAGAATATTCTTGTATGATAACCAAAATAAATTACACTCATAGCAATGTTTGGCAAATGGGTCTCGAAGTGTAAACATAAGTAATAAGTGGACGAATCGTCAGACTCATGTCAACCTTTAGAAATCCAATCACAGCAAAGTTAACATCAGCCTGATGTAATAAGCCTGATGTAATAAGCCTGATTTATAAGCTATGCTGTGATTGTACTCATTTAGGTTGACATACAAACGGCCGATTTCTAGAAAGTGTCAATTCCCACGACAATGATTGGCAAAAGGATCTCGAAATGTAAACATAAGCAATAAATGGACGAATCGTCAGGCTCATGTCAACCTTTAAGCATCCAATCACAGTTAATTTAACATCAACCTGATGCAATACGCTTGATTTGTAAGCTGCATTGTGATTGTACTCATTTAGATTGACATACAAACGGCCGACTCCTAGAAAGCATCAATTCCCACATTTTTAATATGCGTGAGGTTGTTTGCGTTTTATTTGTTATTGGTCGCACTTAGCAATAGGTAATGCAAGTAATTTTTTATGACAAGCTAATTATTATCATATTTCTCCATGACAATGTTTTTTTATATAGTTCTAGCTGTAAATTTCACACTCAGGCGTTATATCTTAAAGGATTTTTTAAAATTCATTTATCCAGTTTTTACACAGAATGTGTGGTTGGGTCCATATACTTATTTTGTAAAGTTCTCATTGCATTTGCAATTGTTCGATCTCAAAGTGTTTGGAATTTCATAATTTTTTCTCACCAGATGATTTTTGCATCTAATTTGTGATAAAAGCTTTATTCTGACAGCGCGGTCACCAAAACAAGAGACTGATATAAAATACTAAATCTTACTCTTACTTTTTCTGCTGCTTGAACTACCAATAAGTGTGGCAATTATTTCTTAAAAATGCGATATCACCTATTTTTAATTGTAGATTTCGCTTTTTAAAAAAATATTTACATTTAAAAACTTGTGTTTTTACGAAAAGCTCAAATTTTTCTTTCTTACCCAACGTTAGATTCCGACGGTTTTCAATTAGTATTTATTAAAATAATTGCAGTACATTATTGTTAATAGTGAACTGTATGCAAATTGGAACCGTTGATTCTTTTGAAATAAATTTAATGGAATATATATGTTTTCGGAAATGAAATATACTTCTTCTGCAAAACGTGTAAGCAAAGTATTATTTATCTATTTTGTCTTACTTTTTTATGTACTTAGTTTGCTCATAGGTAATACAAATACTGATATTAAGTTATTTTGAATGAACCGGCTTTGTAAATCCTTGTTCATAATAAATTTTAGTAGTAAGTATTTTAATACTTGTATTTCTCACATAATCTTTCCTGTATTTATAAATCCAGATTTCAGTAAGTCTTTTTTTCTTTTCTCGCTCATTTTAATATCTGTTGTTCTATAGAATTTTAAATATTTTATGCCTTGCCTTGGGGATGTGTATGAGAAAGGAGCTCACAATTCATATTTCGCTGAGGTGTACTATCAAATTCTTAAATTTTAATCATAATCTGTTATATATTTACATGTTCACATTGTGTGCTTTGTGATCACTTAGTTTCATATTAATTTAATAATGAATTTATTTCTTATCTTGAATAAATTTAACTAAATAGAGTGTTTTCAAATAAAACAAGTTTTATATATGGCTTGATTATTAGTAAATTAATTTAATATATTTCTTTCCGGTAAACTTTTATTCACTATTTAACAGTTAATCAGAAAGAAAAAAAGAATTCAGTTATTCAATGTTATTTTTTAGCTTTGTGTTTGGAGTGTTAACAATCATTAAAATTATAAATGCCGTCAGAAGATTTTAAATGTTCAAATGATAATGCCAAAATTATTGTTTTTATGTTTGATTAAATATTAGGAATCTTCTGATTAGAAAGTGATTTTAATTGAGCTTTCATTTGTTTTGACAAAGAAAGAAGCCTATTCTAACAAAAGCAATGTATAAACTGTGTACTCGATATATTGACTCGCATATCTACTATTGATTCCAAATTTTTAGCAATGTTTTTATATTGTTACACTTCATTAGACTATAACTTATACAAAAACTAGCAAATCCACTTAAGAAGAGGCCAGTGGCCTTGTAATACCTAAGTAGGAATGTATCAACATATATTTTCTTGTTTATGGAGACTTTCATTCCTAAAGCTTGTTTAATTTCATGGGGGCTTTGTTTTGGGGGGCAGGGGGGGCTGTTTTGGACCTTTTTTTTGGGGGGGGGGGGGGGGGGGGTGAGTGCTTCATGGCCATTCAGCATTTGCCCATATAGCTTTGAATATTATAGATTTTATTTCTGTATATTTATAAACTCTTGAAATAAAATTATGTATTGTCAATTGTAAACGTTTATTTGTTATATGCAAAAAAAATGTTTAACTTTCTTCTTTTATTTCAGAATAAATTATTTATCTTTGTTTGAAACTCTATAAAAATTTGGAGTTTTTAAAATTTATGTGAGAAATGCTTTTCAGATGGTTTCCAGTACTAGTCACATTTGAAGAAAACTTGATTGAATCATTTTGAATTAATTGAAACTGAATTGCAACCTTCCACTTATATCTATTTTGTATAAACAGGTGAGTAAATGGCAATTTCTTTTTCTGAATTAGTCAATCAATTTTATTTATTGAAAATTTAAGGGGGGGGATGCCTTAGAAATCAAATATAAGTCAGGGTCATTGTATATTATTTATATTTATGATTAATTTTAATTTGCATTTCCTTTAAAAATATATTGTATGAATTGTATTTATTTCCTTTAAAAATATATGATTGAAATGTATAAATATTTCTTTTTCTTTTTTTTTTTTGATTTCCTAAAAACTAAATTTTCCAGTACTTGCCTGATTAACTTATCTTTAACATTGACTAAAACTGATTATGTTTAATTTTATATCGGAAATGTTTTTTATATCTAATTTTATTTATTATCAAGCTTATTTTTTGATGGTTGAAGCATTATTTTTCTTTGTCAAGTAAATGTTTACCAATATGTCTATTTAATAATGATTATATCTCAGCTACTCTTTTATATGCTTTTAATTTAATAATTATACAATATGTTTTCTATGAATTTTGAAAAATCTTTTTTAAAACATGTTTCAAGTATTTCTTTTGGGTGTTTGGATTTTGTTAAGTCTCTGAATAATTTTAGCCATTCAAAATTTTTTGCTGAATATTGTTAATTGTCTTCTGTATAAAATGTGATGAAGATTCTGAAAAAGTTCAAAATGTATTGTATTTTTCCATCAAGAATATTAAATTAAAAGTATTGCTGCTTTCATTCTCCCCCCCCCCAGGCTACTTTGTATAAAATTTCATCAGTCCTTGTGGCTATTCTTGAGCTTGAAATATTTAGAGCCCTTTTTGGTTGAAGTGTAGCACGGTGTGCCCCCGAGTTTATCGCCAATATGGTAACCCAACGGAACTTTCTTTCAGTAACCCTAATTCTGTTTTGTTTACTACTTTTTACAATAGTTGAGTTGCTCAGGAACTACAACTGTTTTATAATTAATTTAATATTTAAAATATCGATTTCAGGTGATTTAATTTTGCTTATTATTTTAATTTAAAATTTATTATACAAAGAAAGCTTGGAGTAAAATTAATATTAATTAAAATAACAATTATTTCATTTTTAGTGTTAATATTTACAAAAAAACAAAATTCGTTTTCACATTTTTAATTATCATTATGCGAATTCGCAAATCGTCTGCGTTTTCGTATTAAAAGAAGTCTGCCATGGAATTATTCGGAGTTCTCGTAATTCTTTTGGTGTTCCAACGTTTGGTTCCCTCGAAATATTATTATGTCTGCAATCGTACAGGAGTGGATGTTTGCTAGTTGGGATGGTAGGCACTATTTCGAACCTCTGAATGAATGCAGGTTGATTGGAATATTTTTTTTAATGAGTTGATGAGGCTTGGAAAGAATGCTTTGTGTGTTATGAAGTGTTAAGTGTTTAGGAAAAGATTAAATAAAGCAAGTAAGTACATTAAATATTAAAAATTATGTATAATATTCGTTCCTATAACATCATTTATTCTTGTAATATTATTATGCACTATTCTTTAATCCACACCGTCCATCTGTTCAATTTGCTAGCGAAGCTACTGCATTCCCGCTCCGTATGAAAGCGAAGCCCCAGGATGTTTTTTTTAAGTTAAAATATACTGCCTGGTGCCTTCTACAGATGCCGAAGGCAACGGGCAGTATTTAACAAATAATTATAATTAGTTAAACATTCTAAATAAAAAGGCGGGAAATGGCAACCGTAACTATTCCGCGGAACAGTTTATTTTGTCCGCCATCTTTGTTGGCGACTTGGCTTCCTTGGCGCAGTAAGGGGCACACTATTCTACACTTTTACCCCATTTTTAACCAATAATATTTTTATTTTTAATTATCTTTTATTTTAAACTAAATTCCTCTTGATAAGGTTTTGTTTAAAATTGGTATCCTACTATAAATTGCTTAGAGCATTTCAGATTGCTAAATGATCATAAGAACTTTTTTATTTTTTATTTTGAAGGATTGTTTTCCAAAGAGGAATTACAAACTTTTTCTGTTTTTTTATAACTTTGATCACGAATAACAAGTTTTTTTCTTCTTTTTGTTTGAGGAGTTACAAATTTTATTCTAGCATTTCAAGAAGTTTTAGTCCATAAAAGATTATATCTTGTTTATGCACAGTATTTACCCTATTTCAATTTATTTTAATAATGAAAGAATGTAATTTGATCAAATCAGTTTTTGCTGAAAACTGATGGCTTATTTCTTCATTTTAGTTTTGTTCTGGATTGTATTGAAGACATGTTACCAGCTCTTCTAGCAATTGCGAGAAATTATGTCCCTTACATTACTTTGCCGATATCCATTGTTATTGGAATAATTGGCTATAATCTTGAAGGACTGATTTCAGATAAATATACTCCTACAAAAAAAATGAGCATAGAAGAAGAAAGACTTGAGAGAAAGTTAAAAGAAATGGAAAATAGTGATTTAACAACAGAGAGTCTGAAATCTAAGTCATTTGTCCCCAAAACCATATTTGACCGCAAGACTAATCCTTAGTTAGTAGATTAGGTGATTTTATTGTAAATGATCATGGTGTTCTGTAATATTTAAATTTATGTTTCAGTAAATATTGAATTTTAAAAACTTGTGTATGTTTTTTGTTTCATGATTTTATTTTCCTTGATGCATTCATTACATTAGAAGACATTTTTGTGTATGTAGAAATGCATGTGCCTCTATCTTTACTGTTTTAAGATAGCAGCCATTATATTTCCAAAGAATAAAATCAGTTTGAACTTGAAGAAAAAACTTTATTATATGTAATTGATAGCACTATCAATCAGCTTATTAAATTGTAGATATTTTTATATAAATATCACATCTTTTGATGAACGGTCATAAAGTGAAATGAAACTATATTGGGGTTTGAGAACCTTGAATTACTTTTCTGTATTTGACTTAATAGATTTTTAAGAGAAAAGTATGTGTCTTAGAGATTATATCACTTTTTTTTTTATTTTTGATTTATAATGTAATTCAACTAAATTGAAGAGACATTACTCACCCCAGGTGGTCTAGCTTTATTTGACCATTTCCATAAATGCGGAAATCTCCAAAAATTCTTTTAATAAAATTGACTCCTTTAAGAAATCATCTTTGGTAAAACCTGAATAATTAAAAATGTAGGAGAGAAGATATAGACATGTGTTTGAAGTTTTCAAGTAGTGGAAATAATTTTATGAAGAGCTAGATTGACAGTATGATAAAAGCAACACATTAATTTTTATATTGCATTTTCAGTCATAACATATTTGATTTATTGCTTTGTTGAACTTCTAGCTCTGTGCTATTCCATATCAAGATAGCTGAATTCTTTAAAGGCATTTTTTTAGTCCATCATTTTTCCTGCTGAAATTGATTTATGTTTTTAGATAACCATCTCCTTTTGCGATACCTGACTCGGCTTCTGATTTCTATACAACACCAAAATGAAAATGTTTTATCTATGATGGATTAAGCATGAACATTTAACTAAGCAGGACATTTCTGAAAATGGTTCATTGGTCTATGGTGCACTTTTGTCTTTTTTTATGTCGATGGATGAAATAAAACATTTAAATATTATTTATGTCTTTCATTAACATTTTCGTTATTATAAAATAGCTGTAGATGAAATTTTTTTTTTATTTCAACTGTTATAATTTCTTAGGATTCATGGTTTGAAGTAATATCAAGATGTGTTTATCAAGTTTTATGCTTTGGTACATGTGTACAAACTAACGAGATGCATCTAGAGTTAGATTTGCATATTAAAGTTTTAATTTCAGCTTATTTTTTTTAATTAAAAAATTATTTTTAAAATTTTATTTATAAATTTGAAATACTAAATACTTACTGACAGTGTTTTTTAATGACAAATGTTGGAAAGAAAAGCATCAAAATATATTTTGGTGATTCTCAAACCAATGTCAAATAACTGCGAATACTTTGCAAACTCTCCATGTATGTATTTCAGAACTATTAAAAGCATTAATATGTATTTTTTTTCTTATCAAATTTATAACACAAATAAATCACTAAAATGAAAATATAATGAATTATCACATCAATAACTATCTATATTATTATTATTATTTTTTTTTTTTTTGCTGAGAGAAAATAATAATAAAAAAAAAGTGGGTGAAAGAATGATGAAAAAGAATACAACTGAGTCATTAATTGTAACATGATTTTAAGTAGACCTATTTAACCAGACCATTGTGTTCTTGCTTTCTTTTCTTCTCTTCAGGCATATTATGCTCAAAATGTGTCTTTCCAAACTCTTTAAAAGTTTTTAAACATATTTTTTAATATCTATAGTTACTAATTTCTTTCCATTTTATTGAATGCCTTATACTAAAAATATATTATTACTTTTAACTATAAAATAAATATATAACACTATGAAAGTGGGTAGATTTTTTTCCAAACTATCACAGTGTAGTATTCTTGAAATTCGCAATCAGATGAAGAACATAAACAATATAAGCTTTGGTCTAATAAGCGTTTTTTATAAAAAATGAATTATGTTTTAAAAATTGCAAATTAACAAAGAACACATTTTAAAATAAATGTTCATATTTGTCATATGGTAACTTTTCTCCATTCCATTATTTTAACCTATATCGGAAAAGGAAATTTTCTTGTTTGTTGTGGTTATGTTAAGAGCTAAACCTAAATAAATGTAAGTCAGTGGCCAGAAAACAGGATATTACAATTGTGTAAATATGTCTGCATTTTTATATTTATACCTTAATGTGCTTATAATTTATGTAGAAATTTGATTGCTTTCCACTCTAGTTGTAAAGTGTTTGTAAAAATATATTTCTTTTATTTCTTTGAATATAAATACCGTTTAATTACTAAGTTGGCAGTATTCAAATTCATTTACTTAAGGATAGATATTTTTCTTTTCTTTTTAATTTAGAAAGCAGAGTAAAAAGATTACTTATATTAAATCTTTGTGCAGCACCTTTTCTAGAAATATCATCAAAAACTGCACTTCACTATGATTAATTACTTATACTTGGAATTTTAAAAAATTATTTATGATTATTGGCATTAGATTTGCCATATACAGCCCAGTGTAAAATTGTCAGAGGTTTTTTTGCTGTTTTTGTTTATGAAATGTCTTTTCTTTATAGAAATATTTTCATATATATTCACTGAAAGTGAAATAGCTGAAAATTGTACATTAGGCCATACAGATTTTTTTTTTTTTTTTTTTTTTTTTTTTGTTATGGTTTAGGTCCATTGGCTAAATGGAACTGGTAGTTGAAAAATATGCAGAAATTGATGCCCAAATACTTGAATTGACAAAAATGAATAAATAACTAATGATAATAATATTGCTTTGCTATGTTTTTTGTTAAGTAATTATTAAATGATTTGTATCATGATAATAATATTTTTTGTGTTTTATTTCACCTTAGTCCTTAACTTTATGGATTATAATTAAAGAGCATGAAAAGTAATATATCCCTCTTAATATATAAATTTTTTCTTGCTAAATTCTGGATAATAATTATACTTTTTTATGTATGTGAGTATAAACCTTTTATTTTGCTGTTCCAAATAAGTTAAAATGTTGCTTTCTTTCTTATTTTTTTTCTACTCCATAAAACCGTATTCCATAATAACTAGCCTACGAGTGCTACTTGCACATTTTCTCGTATCTTGAAAATGCATACAGGGAAAACACGGAATTTTTTTCCAGATTTCAGTGGCAACCCTGTTAAAATACACTTTTTTCCTCTTATTATTTATTTTTTGGTTTTTATGCTACATTAGAAAATTTTTACTTTTATATATTGGCTCTAAAAGAGGTTGGAATATTAGAACATTATAAAGTATTAAAGATTGTTCTCTTCAATTGTGTTTTTATGACTTATTCAAGCTATTATTTGATTATTTACCTTATGAATAAAACATATACTGAGTTTAAACAAAAGAAGAAGGAAAAAAAAAACTTTTATGCGGCAAATTTAAATGCAGCATATGAGGCATATTTACATTCTGTATAAAACTGTCTTCATAATAATATTCTGATAGTTGTTATTATTAGTTTTTATTTGTTGTATTATTTTTCAGTTTAAAAATATTTAAGAATAACAAAAAGAGAAATAAAAGCAAATTGGAATATTCAAATATATGTAATGAAGATGGCAGCTTAAATGTAAAAAATGGTCAGTCTAGAAAAACTTATGTAACTTTTGAATTTAATTTCAAAACCTCATCTAGCTTCTGTAAAATATTCATTACTACAGAAAAGTTGTATGAATTTGTTTCTTAAATACTGAAATAATTCAAGACACAAATATCTGATATATCAACTTCTAATGAAACTAATTTATTTTCTGAAAATTTTATCCCCGATTGTGGGTCTTCAACATTAGTTGGTCAAAGACATGTTTCTCCCATTTCCTTAGCAATCTCCTGTTATGCTGGTCAACTTAATTTTGGGCATCTTACTGCTGACACAGGTGACACATGTATTGCAAAATACTTCCCAACACTTGAAGATGATAGACTGTTTCAAACAGCAAAATCGAGAAAAAGCAGTAATGAAAATAGATTTAAAAAAAATCTAACATCCATTTTTTACAGACATGCCACTTAAACATACTTTATATGATAGAAAACTGTATGGCAATGGAAGGCAGTATAGATAGAAATTTTTAAAATAAATGTTTTATTCTGGAAAGGAAAAAGTGAAAATTATGGCGTATAAAAAGAAAACAAAAATTGTAAATCTTCTGGCCATAATGAAGAGCATAACGATAAAAATTGTCTGTGTACTTACTGTTTAAGACTATATGAATTCATTCAGACAATTTGAAGAAATTGTGCATTTCACCAAATGTAAAAATTGGGCTCATGAAAATTTTATTATCATAAATAATTCGGAATTTTTTGTTTATTTAAATTGTGAGTATGATTTTCAGGGAGTGGAAAGGATGATTTACCATATTTATTGCTTTTTGTTTATTATATATCTTTTGAAATAAATTAGATTTTTTGTATTAAATTTGTGGTATTTTAATCACAATAAATCAGATTTAATCATTTTCAGTGATATGTAAACATGTCCTAGGCATTGTGTTGCTTTACCCTAGTAGAAGAGTAAATTTACACAAGTTGTCTCTTGGCAAAGAACATAATATAACTAAAAATATTATAATTTAAAACTCTTCAAATTACACACCAGATGCCTGAAAGCATAACTGATTAATAATCGAAAACGAGAGAATTGTTACAATTACTAAAAGCAGAAATTTAAAAGGTGTGTAAATCTGCAATGGTCTGCTCTACATCTACCAGCCTTTGTTTACTAGAAAAATATATCATATTGGTCTGTTGAGATAGCTACTATAAAAAACCACTTAGTATCTTGTTGAATGTAATTTTTATACAGCTTTTCTTTTGCTGCATATACTTTTTGTACTGCTTTTCTTTTGTTCTGATGATTTGTTTAACACACTGCTGTAACATTTGCAGCCATTCATTCTATGATGCTCACTAGCATACCTCAATATGCTCAATGTATCTTTTAAATATCTTTCTACATAAACTTATACTAATACCAATGCTTATGTTTACAATATATATATATATATATATACCGGCCGTAACGTCATATTTTTCTCAAAAGCTGCAGAACATAGGACTGCAGTTCCCCGGGCAGTTTTTATGCATTTCAACTGGGGAAACTGGTTGTACAATGTTTGGACAGTCTTGGTGGGATCCCTTGACTAAACACCTGTTATTTCTTTACTCTGTATATATAAAATCAACCTAAAGTTTGTGATATCCGCATGTTTCAACATTTAATTATATCTTTCTTTATCTGTTTTTTTTTTTAAGTGATCGAACATTTTGAAAAATAATTAAATTGCTCATATGAAACATGGAATATTAAATTAGGATTATTTTTATACTTGTTGAAAAATGACTACTTGATTGTTATAGACTCTTAACATTTGTTGGTGACTGTTATAGACTCTGCTTTAACACTATATTTTTCATAATGAAGTTTTCACCAAACAAAAATTACTATTGATTTCGAAAATTTTTGAAGAAGCATTTGCATAAAATAATTATTTTAATTATACTAATTTCAAAGTAAAAGATGGTTTTGTCATTAAATTTGAAAGGTGACATTATATTAAATCCTAATGCAATTTTTAATCTATTCATAACTTTATAATTTTGCTTCTTTTTCATATTTTTTATTTAATCATACTTTTGCAGCTATAGTTATTCGTTCTTTGTCCAATCTTTCATAAAACTCTTTTTTTATTAATAAACGTCTTTAACGACAAATTGTTTCACGGGGATTAATGGTTGTAAAAATGTTCAATTGTTTCATTAGCAAAATATTTTTTAACTTCACATTTTGCTAGGCATATAGCTTACATTATTTCAAAAACCTTGTACAGTTCTGCAGATTTGCTTAATTTTTCCTTAATTTTCTCTTTACCATCTAATTATATCTCATGGGGAAAAAAAACAGCATTTTTTGAAATGCACTTTAAAATTTTCTTCCGTAGTTTGAGTTTGGTTTTAAATCCTAATTTTAAGTACAACAAAATATCGAAAATGCTTTAAACTGAAACCTGTTTAACATGGAAAAATATCCCTAATCTTCATATTATGATCCTATTAATGGAAAACAAAAGGCAGGATGAAATATCACTAGTGACAATTGAAAACTGAGATATATATATATGATATACATATATATGATATACATTGTTATAAAATTAGCATTAAATATCTTTTTTTAATTAATTAAAATAGAAATAAAAATTATACAGCAAAAAATTTGACGTTACTGCAAAGATATATATATTTTTTAATTTTAAGATACTGTAAAAACTAATTTTTTATTATAATGTCTACGGAAAAATGCAAAATTTTCGTATAATTTTTAATTAAAATTATTTTTAAAAAATCGCTTCGAGGGCGCATGCATGTGCCAAGTGTAGTTGCTCTGTGTCACACGGTCTATTATGTAGAACACCAACACATGCACGCACATGTTCATCTTTTTAATATGATAAAGATAAAAAAATATTAATAATTTACCAGAACTTTTTGCAACCCAATATATGTCGAAACGATTTCATTCAAATGTTAGCAAAATGGAATCTTTCTATGACATCGATTGTTGATTCTTCTCTACCTTTTGCATTATTATTGTTTTTAAAAGGAAACCTGTTACATTCGTTCCTAATCATTTTTCTAAAACAGTAACTAGACAACTGCTATATTATCTGTTTCATTTTTACAATATTTTTCTCCCAGCTAATGCATACCTTAAACTCTGATGATTCTCTAAAAAGAATGGAAATGACTATTTATTCAACAGAAATGGCTAAAATTTTACACAGTATGTTTCAATTTTTACTTTTTTTATTGGCATCAAAACTTATATTTTTAAATTATAAATTTAAAATTATAAAATATTATTTTAAATTTGAAAAAGTGGGCGGTTTTTATTTGTGTTAAATAAAAGTTTAATGAAAAGCAAGAATCATAGAATCGATCTGCTTTATCTCAAGATTTGAAACAAAAACAGCAAGTTCCCTTTAATATTTAGATCTTCATTTTAACTGTTCATAATTTAATACCTGTTCCTTTGAAATGGAAAAGTTTTGTTTATATTCGAGTCAGCCTAATCTAAAGAATTTGCATTTGAAGTTGATTGTTGCTATTTGAAAAAAAAAAAAATCGAGTTAGTGCGAATTTTACGCAGGAGATTATCCCTGCAGAAGCAAAAATTACATTGTATTTTAAATGCTATTTTTCTAGGATGGTAAAATATTTCAACGGGCGTTATTTAGTTTCTGAGTACAAGTAGCGTACGGATACTTTTTTGACGAATTGTACCTGTAAGTAGCTATTAAGAAAGATTGTTTTTTCTTTTAAAATACATTTATTGAAATACAATTGTTCTTTTGAAGTGTATGCAATGTAATGTCTATAAACTTATGCCATCATATACAATCATTAGGAGCATTTTACCGTCACTTGTATTTTTTTTATTTATTGGAGCTCCCCCTTCTTAGAAGAGATTTTCATTTTCACTTTTTATTTAGTTTCTTCTATTTGCATGTCATTTGATTAATTGGTAATTTGCATGGTTCTTGTCGCGTATCAATACAGCAGTAAAAAGAAATGTCCTCTGCAATAAAAAAAGATAAGAATTTTTTCTGTTTAGATTCAATGGAGATATTGAATGCTTACATTATACTAAATTTTTAATTACCTCTGTACTATCAGCTGTATTTTAAATATATCATCATGAAACTTGCCAATGTTTACATAATGGAAGACTCCATGTTGCTGTTAACTTACTAATACGGGGAGTATCCAGGAAGTTCCGTCGACCAATTGAAAAGAAACGAAACAATTATTAGAAAAACATTTTTATTGCAAAATGAAGTATAACTGATGCTTAGCCTATTTTTCAACATAGTTGCCATCAGTTTTGAAGCATTCATCGTAGTGGGGATGGAATTTTTGTATGCCTCCGTTACTAAAGGATGCCACCTTTGATGATGAAGAAATGAGGGTGTAATTTGAAGAAAATGCGTTGTTAGTGTCTTAGTAACGAATTTCCAATTCTCTTCAACAAATCATCGACCAATCTGTCATCATCATCAGTTTTCAGCAAATCATCACCAATCAGAGATCGACATCCAATTCGTTACCTATCATGAACATTTTCATAACCTTAATTGAAATTTCTTGCCTATCTCCCTATAATCGAATCACATTTTATATTTTGTTCATAAACGTGATAAATTTATGTGTGAATTTTTGTTGGTTTAGTGTTCTAGACATTAAAAATATGTATGACAGAACGTAATTCGAATGCTGCGGGACGCTCGACCTGCTGCCGATGCAATACTAAACGATTTAAAAATGACTTTTATTGTTCGCCAATGAGTCAGCAAAGTGGTCATGCATTCGTGAAATATGAACGCAGAACAAATTGAAAATGGAACTTAATTTCTGAATGCCCCTTGTAGTTTTGGGTTCTATTTGATATATCTCCCTCTGTTCACATTAGTAATGAAAACACCCAATTTTAAGGGAATATCTTGTCTGAATAGAACACCCTATAGGCATTCTATTTGATGTATAACTTAATATTTTAATTTAAATCTTTTCGGTATATTTTGATCCAGCATTATTTTGCAATAGATTCATTTTGTTTATTCTTGACGTTACCTCAATATCATCCTAAGGCTGGTTGCACACACAGCGCTTTTTTCTGATCGCTTATTTCACCAATGCCGACATAACAGCAGTAGTGTATTGAATTATACTAGAGCTTACACACTAGGCGGACAAATATAGATTCGGTCAATCCGCCTTTTATCGGACTCAGTGCAGACGCCCGCTGTCACTAGCGCTTTTGCATAATCAGATGCTAGATCTCAAATCCTTTTTTTCCCATTAATTGAAAAAATCAAAATAAGTCAATCCCCCCCCCGCCTTTTTTCATCTTCATTCTAAGACAAGATAACAATAAGGATAGAATTTGCACTCTATTCATTTCAAATTACCCTTAAGCAGTACTTAGTTTAAATAACACGGTTAAAATAAATTTATTTGTTGATGAAATCCTGCTGACTCTTACGACGGAGGCGGAATTTAAATGCCGTGTGTGTATGCATTTGCTTTCTGGGAGTGGTCTCGGCAAAATACTGATAGAAGTAAAAAACGCTGTGTGTGCAACGAGCCTAAGTTACGAAGTCAGTCTCGCCTTTATTTTGCTTCAAAATGGGACAGCTTGCTAAACAACTTCTTTACTCCTGGCTATTTATTAGTTACGATAAAGAGTAAGAATACATGCTCTTAACAAGACTTGAAATACAATATAGGCAAGTTTTCAATCATTTTAGAACTAATTAACATAACAATAATTTATTAAAACTTTTGCATCATCAAAATGACCTCAGAAAGAATTCATCATCTTCAGGAGAAATGGTTCAAAATATAGGCATAGTTAAAAGCTGTCTTTATGTACTGTTGGAATAAAAAAGGTTATAAATGTTTAAGCTTCTGGACTTCTGGCAGTCTTTTAATTTTCTTTCTCATTATGGCGTTTCTGAAGTGTGAATATTTTATTTAAGATTTATTTAATCAGTGCTTTTTACATGCAATTTATCAATGAAGTATTTAACAACTAACATGTATCAACAAAAATTTAATCTGTGAATCACTCGTGCATTGTCTCTGCATTTAGGATATTTATTTTGAAACTTATTCCCTTGCCTGTTTTTAATTCAGTATGCATTGTCCCAAGCTATACTGCTACTGAAAGAGTAATGACTTTTCGAAAATCTGTAAAACTCTCGTGACTGTGAATCAAAGGTAAAATAATTTCTTGTTAAATAATTTTTCCTCAAAGTTTGAATCTATTTTTTGACTAAAATAATTGAATTCAAGTGAAAATTTCCTTCAAAACTTGGTTTAAATTTCCCTTAAATTTTTCAGATGATTATTTTTAAAATGGTAGAGGCGGAACTTCTTATTCTAGGAAAAATAAATAAATAAAATGTCAAGTAGTTGAATATAGTATTATATTTGAAATTGTTGGAACAAAAAATCTTACTTGTTTTCAGAACCCATTCAAATTTTTGTTTCTTGTTCTTATTCCTCCCCCTTCTAGTTTTAAAACATACTTGTCAGACTAACACTCATCTTTTAGAATATTATGTTATTGAACTATCAAAATGGCAAGGTCACTCTACGATTCCTCCCTGTAGCTTCGCATTTGGTCGTTAATGAGACTAATGAGAAGAATTTTGTCATCTCATGACAGTATTTCTTGATGTCTGATGAAGTCAATTCATATTGACATCAGTATTGCATTAAATTTGGTTTGCAATACTTTTTTAAACATTTAGTTTTGTAATTTTTGTTGATAGGAGAAAATGAGTATATCTCAGAATATTTATAATTTCTTTCAAAAATATAAATATAAAAATTGCAAGATTTAATTTTTGAAATAAAAAATATTCCATAATTTCAATGAAATTTTCCAAGGGTTTGTATATTATTGTATTAATTTGACTGTCTTTTTGGGTTAGTTATTTTTTCATTTCTTTTTATAAAAAATACAATAAATATTTTTGCCTTGGGTTGCATACCTATAAATTAAATAAATGATTTTTCCCCCTAATAGCTTTAAGATAGCTTTTGTATTTTTAGTTTATCTATGTAGTACTGGATTTTTGTTCGATAAAATGAATTTCATTATGTACTTGCAAACTAAAACTGACCTCTCATCAATTTCTTTTATTAAATATGCTTACTTTTTTATTATGCATGATTTATTATCACAATTAAAAGCTATTTTTGTGTTTTAAAATTTGTTAATTTTATACTTTTTTCTTTCATAAACATTAACCAAAATGCATGCATTATTCTTGAAATATATGAAATGGCAATTCAGGTAGAATTGTTTCATTTTCATAAAACCCATCTGAGCTTATTTTAATCTTAAATTCCTCAAAGCTAGAATTACTTGAGTATCAAAAAAAAAAATCTGTATTTGTGAAATATTCTTTTAAAAGTACTTTTGTATAGAAAGTTTCTCATTTTTTTGTCAAATTTACTTCAAATAGTCATGCAAATGCATAAATGCGTAGAAAATTACTTGTAATGTAATGGGATGAAGCCCTCTTCAAAGCCTACTATGAGTATTTCAATGTGCAATATAATAAATTAGTGTTATCTTTTTCTGTCATTTGATTAATTTTTCTTAAATTTCAGAAAAGAAAAGAATTTCTCACCTGCAACCTGATGCCTGCGAGAACGATGGGCAATTCTACTAACAATCGTTACCGAACACTAAATGATGAGGATGAAAATGAAAGTGTAGAAAAGTTGACTTCTGACTGGGATTATTTGACAATGACAATATTTGTTTTAAAAATAGTCTTATGGTGCCTATTAATGGCTTTATTTATTACTCTGGAATTCGGAGCAGTTTTCTTTATTTTGTCTGTATTTTATGTAATGTTTACAAATTTTCGTAAAACTGCTAAGTCATCGGGAGAATTAAGTGCTTATTCTGTCTTTAATCCGAACTGTGAGGCGATAAAAGGAACTCTTACTGCTCAACAATTTGAAAATGAAATAAAATTTGGACTTGGAGGATTTCATTGATTGTTATTTTTTATTCAGTAATATCCTTGAACGTGTATTGAATTTTATAGCTCAGTATACGTATCAGATATTCGACGATTATTTTGTGTGTTGAAAATTCATGTTATGTAATAACTTTTTTCTCTCATTGACATATTTCTATATATCGGTGAAAGAGTTGTCTGTAATAATTATTATTACAAATTATATAATTCTTATCAGTGTAATAGAATCTGTGGTCATTTATGTTTACAATAAACATGTTTAAAAATGCAGTTTAAAGCGAACACTACCTTGATTTTATTCAAGAAACTTTTGAATTGCTGAGATTTATAAATATTTAAGGGGATCTGTTGTGTGCGTCCATATATGTTTATAATAAAACTTTCAAGATATGCTTTCTTTAAAATATTCCACTTTTTTAAGCAATAAAATTCCTTTTCCACTACATTCAGTGACTCATTTGATGAATGTAATAAACTAGCCATTTAAAATTTCTACTTTCTGTTGTATATGTTTATTTTATCTATTTTGGAATAAAGCATGTTAGTTGATAATCTTTTGCTTGACATTCTTTAATGTTTATAAAAAGTGTAAAATAGTGTTCCATAAAATTATAAAGTTTTTTAAAGTTTAAGAAATTATTTCATTTGTTGTTTCAAGAGCATCCATGTCTATTAATTAATTCTATCTTAAAACTTATTTTAAGGAAATAAGATTTTTAAACTAGAGAAAATTAAAGAACTTCATTTTATTTATCAAAGGATTATTAAAAGCTAAGAATCTTTATAATCTCTCTAATCAGCATCAATTATGTTATTTTAAAGAATTTCTCTTCCTATTTGTAAGTTAAATGCATTTGAAAATAAACGGTATTGTGCATTATTATGACAGCTTTGTTGATTCTTTGAATATTAATAGATACTGGTAGAATTGTTATTTATAATACTATAAAGAAATAGAAAATTTTCAAGCTATAAATGTCAATTATTATTCGGCAAACGTTTTTGTAGTGTAATCCTTTATACTGTTCTGGATTAAAAAATTGTAAATATTTAATATATCTGAAGGTATTTTGGCTCAGTATCGTAAACGGTGTTATCTTATTCAGAATATGTTATATCGAGGTAGAAGTTGCATATACCGTATTTTCTGGTCTATAATCCACGGATTATGTGCATAAAAAAATCCTGATTTCATGTCTGCGGATTATCTTCCGGTGCGTATTATCTACCGAATTTTAATATTTGAGCGGCAAAAGATAGTTCTTCTGAAGAATAACAGTTGGCGTTCAATCACAAAAATACGCAATGAGACACGTGACGTCCAGGTGTGAATCCTCGGTATTGGTAGATTTGGCGTACATATTTCCAGCCTATTTTCTTGCAACAAGCGTAATCGGCATAGGGATTTTTTTGTGTGAAATAATTGTAACCGAGGGCGAAAAAAAAATGGCTTCAAAACGACAGCGTGTTAGTTACACGGCAGGATTCAAACTCAACGTTATTTCAAAAGCTGAAGAAGTTCGGATTTTAACGGCTTTTAAAAGATAATTTGCATTTTTTTTAACTCTAGAATAAAGCATATGCATTGTATTAAATGTATCTTTATTTTAAATTAGGTACGCTTTTAGATAGAATTGCTTTTTAATTTGAGATTACCGAATATTTTTTATTTATATTTGTAGTATTTGATAATTATTTTCTTTTATGTGCATATGTAATATCTGAAAATATCGGATTAATGCTTCATTAATCTTGGGGGGGAGCGTTCTTGCACTGTTGCTTAACTAGTGCGGATTATACGTTGACTTTGCAATTTTTCCTCTTGAAAATAAAGGTGTGCGGATTATACGCCGCTGCGTATCATAGGCCAGAAAATACGGTACATAAATATTTTTCATAATTAAAATATAGTATTTATTATATTTTACGCATGATAACCCTCTCGTCCATAAGGTAGAGCAATGTTTAGTTGAATAGGGACTGGGTTATTGTATCGTTTACTCGCATATATTCATAAAAATACGAAATTCATTCATAATATATAAGCTGTCATCAAAAATTACAAAATTTGCAATGATATAGCAAATATCGTTCTGTAAATTTGCATTCTAGGATATAGTCATATGCAATGGAAGTTCTCAAAATAATACTAGCATTTTAAACAGTTAATTCTTCAAATATATATGTATATTGAAAAAACTGTAAAAATACTACATGAAGAGAAATAGAAATTTTCAATGAAACATTCAATATCTAATTTAAAAAAAAAAAATACTCTTCAACAATATGTAAGGGAAATATTATTATTTTGTTGAAAGCTCAAGGTTATTAAACCTGACATCTTTTGTTCTGCAACTTGACCTGTGGAGAAATTTTATTGAGGAAAAAGACAATTGCTTAAAAAAAACGATCCGAGAAAAACCAAAAGAAAATTTCAAGACATTAATTAAAACTACTTAACTCAAAAAGTAAAGTCAATATATGAATTTTAGTAAAGATTTATGAGCAGTAGTTTCTTTCTAAAATTATCTTGCTTTTTCAAATTTAAAAAACACTAAACTACCTAAGAGCACCTAAATATGTAATTTACAAATAATGAATTGCAAATATGCCTTGAAATTTCAACAATATTTCAAATGTTTTTCGAAGTTACAGAATCTTTTTAAAAAAGACATAAATCAAACAACTCTTCATAATATCTTCAATGAGAACTACTAAATAGCCTACCAACTATTTGAAAACGAAAATTATCAGCACTTCCGAATCTTTCGGGAGGCCAGTTCAGATTGTTTAAAATGTTAAACTTGCATAAAAGGATATAGCGAGATTGGGCCGCTACCTATTTTAAAAAGTTAATGATTGATCGGTAATTTATAATAAGTTTTGGATAAGAATTCCCTTACATACACAACAATCTCACAATATCCAATGCAAACTCCAGTTTAACAGAACAGAACATCTAGGCATGAAAAATAGACACAAAACATCTCTGTGACTTTTTTTTTTAATTGAAAGAATTTTAAAATTTTGGCAGATTGAACTTCCAGTTCATTTCCAAGTGCCTTCACTCAATGTAAGACTGCTCAAATTTTTCTCTTTCAAGGTATTTTCTTTGATATTCAAAATTAAACCAAATGTAACTGAATTTCGACTTTAAATCCATTCACTGAGCTGTTTTTAGCTTTGACATAATAAGAGTAATTGGAGACATTTCAGCCTAGAAAAGAGAGTTATAATAACTTTATTTAAAACAAGAAATTTTTCT
>JAPMOQ010061070.1:1047587-1094778 GCA_026543055.1 Argiope trifasciata
ATATTTTGCAAATTAATTTTTATAATGATGCTAAAAGAAGTTGTTGTTTCCAGTCCAAGGCAATTGGGCAAAAATTTATTTATATATTTGTATCCCATGTGGCAGATATTTCTGTTCAACTCCTATGATCCTACTGAAGATAGTCTGAATCGACTTTTTTAATAATGGAATAATTTTTTTAATAAAACTACTGAATTACTTTATGAACCGTTTACATTATACTCGTAATATGTTTTGAAGTAATGTTTTCAATGAATTTTTACAAAAGTAAGTTTTCAATATACATTGCCTTCCAAATCCCTTCATTTTTTCTCAATAAAATTGCATTATATTTAAAATTTTTGTAATCTGTCTAACTTTTAGTTATCAAGTACGAAAGAAACAAATTATATGTAAGAAAATTTGAATAAAGAAATAGCTTTCTATGATATATGATATATTTTATTTTATATAATTTTTTACTATGTGAATATGCATGTAATTCCATTATTTTGTAAAAGGATATACTTATTCGATACAATCATGCAATATTTTTTGAATAAAATTTATTGTTGCATAACCAAATTGAGATATTTGATTTATTGTAAAGGTTGAAAACTAAGAACAAAGAATTTTGATATATTGAATTTGCATTCTTCCAATTATTTTTATTTATATTAAAACTGTAATATAACCACATACAGCGTCTTTGAAAGGGTTTTAAAGATTCCTGAAAATTAGTTCTACCTTAACAAAAGAGAAGGAGGGGGTTGGGAGAGCTTTATATCTGTCATAAATAAAATGAAACAACCTTTAGTAAAGATAAAGTACACGAGATGGACCACATGACTAGCAGTCAGTGTATTCATTGGTATTAATTGTAAACAAGACCTACTAACTTTCTTCAAATTCGTACAAGAAATTTAGAAAATGCAAATAAAAATACACAAAATCAAAAAAGTCCTTGAAATATTTTGAATCAGACATTGCTCCAAATTTTTTCACACTAGTGGAAGAGTGTAATGCGAAAACCGGAGTGAAACCTTTTCGTCTGCTATAACATGAAATTTTTAACAGTTGACATTATATGTCTAATATTCGTCCTTTAATTCTTTTTTTTTCCCCTTCTTACCTACTAAAAACTCACTCTTCTAAAGAAAGTCGACCAATGAGCTTTCTGTCTAACCTCTGAATTAAAGTTTCTTTTATCCTGGGTTATGAAAGCAGGTAAACTACATAATGAAACGACTCTTTTTACTAAAGTCACACCGGCTGATCTAAATGGAAGCATCTCAAATTTCTGAATTATGTATCAGATATATTACAGGTTCTGTTCTTACTTTATCAAGCACGAATTATTGATTTGTTCTTTTGCATCAAGGTTAGTATAAGTGAAAATAAAAATAATACACTACTATATAATTTACAAAATACTATATTGTTTCCTAATGTTTTGACTAATAAACATTTTTTGTTTGATTTGATTGCAAGAATTACAGGGAAAATTTTGAGAAGAATCTTCTTAATATTTTAAAATTCGGTTATTCAAAAATTATTTGAAAACATAGATAGATATGACGAATATTAACTGATTTTTAAATTTAATTCATGATCGAGAAAAATGAAAATTCTGGGAAAAGTGAGAGAGTTTCTACAATGGAGTGACTTGCTCCAAATCATGTAAAAGAAAATTTAATTTTCATAAATAATCCATGATATTAAGATTAAAGATAAAAAGAAACAATCTAAAGATGTGGTTCAATTACATTATCGTGGGAAGATTTGATTTAGTAACATAACATTTAAATTTGAAAATTATTGATGCTTGATAATACTAAAAGGAGACTCTGCTCTCGCATACTTACTCTGAAATAAAAATATTTCATCCCTACTTATTAATTTAAATGAAAATAACCACTTTTCAATCGTTTTTATGTAATAAATCTCAAATAAATAAAACTGCTAGCCTTATCTTTTGTTCTATTTTTATAATTTATAAGGAGAAAATAACAATGTTTTCTTTTGGTCTCTGTTTATTTTTTAAATAGGTTGGATATTATGGATATACGATAATCAGCAAAAAAAGAAAGAAAAAAAAAATGATTTGCATGCAGGAAACCAGCTTTTACAATATTATTATATAAACTAAAGAAATAACTATCGAATGTTAGAGCATGTACATTTCAATTAAAAATGTCGAAGTGTAGATAATTTTTTTCAACAATTACTACTGGTGTATGATATATATTTCTATATAATCATACTCCAGTTGTATATATCATACTCCATATACTTGGATTCGGATCCGCAACGATAGAGGTAGTTTGTGTTTTATTGTTCTGATGAAATTAAGCAAATTTCAAGATAAATAATGGATATTTTTGTATAATTTTGTTAAATTTGTGTTGAAAACATCCTGAAAAATGAAGTATGTTGAAATTTTTATAAACTGTTTCAGAATTTTGTTGCGAAATGCAGTTTTAAAGTACTTAGTTTGCGGCGACGCCCACCTATCGGGCGGACATTTTTGTTGTTTATTTACTTTCTGCATCTGCGATTAAAGTACTAGCGTTCACAGTTGACCTGTCATTAGGACTTCTGGGCCCGAACTTTTTGCAGAACTCTTATATTGTTCTACCGAACTCAAAGTTTTTATTGTGCAGACTCTTATTTTAAATTTCACTTAATGGTAAGTTACCATAAAGGTATTTAACCTTTAGGCTGCGGCTACCCAAACTCGGAAAAGTTCCTTTGAATACGGCGTTTAGTGTTAGAAACTACAAGATGCTTTCCCCTTCTTTTAAGGGTGATTGTTGAAGATAAGCTCTTCGATTTCAACCACCCGTAGAGTTAATTGGTCATCTGTCCGTTCCGTAGTAAGCGGGTTGCCTTTTTTTGCGGTTTCCTTTCTGCCGAACTCTAGAGTAGGCTTTTAATCACAGTTTTATTTTTTTCCCACTCAAAATTATTTAATTCATTCATCAATTCTGTAGTAAAAAATATTTCATTAAATATTATGACAGTAAACAAATTGCAAATACGATATATGCTGAATAGTTTAGTACATTGAACAAAAATTTTTCAGTTGTACTTAAAATTAAATCCATTTCTCAAGCTTTACTGAAGCTGTGAATTAAACTGACATTGCTTGAACACAGCATTGTGAATTTTACTTTATTTTTATAATTTTAACTCATCAATTTTAATAAAATGTAACGATTTGTGCATATTATATATATATAAAGATCCTAATTGTTCATATTTTTTTTAAAGTATTCACATATCTTCGGGCATTACATGGATAACAATTCTCTATTGCTCTGCAAATTAAAAATATCTGCAAATGTTTTTTTTAATATATTATACCCATAGTAATTGAATATAATTTTTATTCCCGACATAGTTCAAACCGTTTGTAATGTAAATTACTAGTAGCGTTTTTCCATTATATTGCCAATGCTTAAAATTTAAATTTAAAACATTTTTTTCTGAGAATTTCAATTTCTGATTGCAGAGTAGTATTTTTTTTAAATATGTTCAGTTTTGTAGACATTCAGTAGCTTGATTATATATAAAAAAATTTCTACACAAAATTTACTGATAAGTAAGTAATCAGCAGATTTAAGACAATTAATATAACCAACAATAAATTAAGACTTGAAATGAATTCGATACTTAAGATATGATTCATAAATTAAAAAGTTTGTAAATTAAATTAAATTATTAAGTTATATTATTTCATATTAAAAGTTTTTAACTTTATTTTTGAAGCTCTTTTTTCTGTATAACATTCTCGATTATCAGCATTCATTGTTTAATACTAGTATTTTTACTAAAAAATGATTTAGTTTATCTTTGAGAAATACTTAGAATTAAATATAGAATTCCTGACTTTTTAATGCAGTTTTGTTTTATTTCAAAGCAAATATTTCTGGAAGAATTTGAGATTTGAATTATTTTTCAGTGGACTGAAATAAAGCTATAAGATTTTAATATTTCTTTTCTGTTACTTGAACGCATGGAGAAACTAATTATTATTTTGATAGACTTTATGAATATCCTTCAATATTTTAAAACTTTCTAACGTTTACAGAATTATGAAATATTAAATCAATAGTCTTCATAAATAATTACAAATAATGATGAAGCCATGAGTTTAATTAAACATCATAACCAAAATATATTTCTAGCAGAAATATATCGAGTTCAAGTATGAAAATTTAAAACTGAAAAAAAAAAAATGTAGGTATCATTTCGTCTTGGGCACCGATTACCTTCATTAGACCATAGCATGATACGAAACATCAAATAATTCTTGGTGCAAATATTTATCATTCGATTAGATGGACTCAACTATAAACATATATTAATATAAAGTTGTAAATTTTTTGAATAAAATTTTTTAGTTGTTAATCATTGTTTTGTTTAGTGACAAAGGAAGTCTTTTTAACCAATTCTTGGTTGAGATAAAAAAAAAAATTATTTCGTTTTTATCAGTTAAAAGAAAGAATTGTTTTATCTCCCAAAACAGAATTTTTGCTGTAATTGCAATTAATAATTCATGCAATTTTTAGGATTAAAGTTGCCTTAACTTTCTAAACTTTCTTTTTTATCAAAATATATTTTTTGACAAATATTTTTCTTTAAGGAGTGTCTTCAGTTTCTTCATTTCATTTTTATTTTGAAGGAATGAAGTAATGATTTTTAAATGAAGGAACGAAGGAAAAGAACAATGTTTTACATCAAGTACTAGTCAAAAATGAAATTATGCTATCTCATTCTGAACTCACTCCCCTAGGAAGTTTAAAAAGGAATGTCGCCAAAACACGGTCAAAAGTTTCATTGTCGCCAACAGTGATTACAATAGTGATTTCCGACCCTAAGGGGCGCGACACAATACGGAGGGAGTTTTATCAGGCAATTACGGCTCAGCTGGAAAGCTGAAGTGGGGAAAGGAAATCCAAACTCGTTCCTGGTACAGCAGTTGTACCGAGCCATACGGAAAGGTAAAAAAAATCCTGGTACAACTGTTGTACCAGCCGTAAGCTAAAGGTTAATATTTGTTTCCAACAAGGTGGTTTGGAAATCTTTGCTTAGTGCATCTAATTGGATGAAAATTTTACTTTGCTAACTAGATTTAAAGGGGAAAAAAATGGAATCAGACAACAGGACGGACAAGGAAACTTATACTGATAATAGTGAAGTGGTAACTGATGATGAGAGTTTATTTTACTCCCCAAAAGGCGAGGAACCGTTAATCTCCGACCCTCTTATTCAAACCAAAAAAATTAAAGGACTAACATATAATGATTTTAAAAAATCATCCGACTCTGATTCAAATGAAATGATAGAACCTTCAATGCAAACGGATAGCAAAATAAAAATGGCCACAAAACGGAAAAAGAAATATCTAAAAACGAAAACAGGGGAAATTCCCCGTAAAGATAAAAGACCATGCATTCATTGTAAAGGTAAAGAGAAAGAAAGAAATAATGGGGTTTCAAATGCTAAACAGGCAAAAAATGGGGATGCAAGTAAAAATGAAACTACACCAGAGGAAAAAGAGCAGCCCTTCGGTCCATTGGGTATTTTGGAAACATTTGAAAATATTCTCCAAAAATATAAGATTGAGGGTAACGCTTCTGAAGAACTGAGAGAGATATTTCTGACTGTTTTATCAAATTCTTCAATAAACAAAAGGAATTCAACAGATGATAATCTATTACCAACATTCGCAAATGTAGTCAAAAAACGAAACAACGATACAACAGTGGAAAATAATAAAACTCCGCTTAAACCAGGTCTAACCTTTATTAGAAGGGTCCAAGCCTCCAAGAAGCTGCTTGTGGGTGAAGAAAGGAATCAATTAGAACAAAAAATGATTAACCCGAAAGAAAAAGCTAATGAAGCAACACCGTTGCTAAGACCCAAAGCAAACCTGCCGACATTGGTTGTTAGACCAACTACAGAGACAATAGACTCATCGATTAAACTGAAAAAAACATTGGAAGCGAATATCAGCCCAAAGGCGATGGAAATTAAAATTATGGGTTTGAAGCTAGCAATGGGAAATGGAGTTTTGGTTCAGGTTGAAACATCGGAAATGGTCATAAAGTTAAAAGATGCAATTAACAACCACATAAATCTTCAAAATGTATGCAAAGCTACTACACCACAGATTAGAATGACTCAAATAATTATATATGATGTGGAAAAGAGTGAGAATCCCAGGGAAAGGAGGAATTGGATTTTTTCAATCAAATCAAGCGAAGCAATGACATTGCAGGGAATATGTGGGTTCTGTTATGAAAGAAGGTAGAGGCAGCTCGACTCACTGGATCATGAGTTTGGATCCAAATGCATTCCGTATGATTAAAGATAAAGAAAGAAGACAGTGTGGTTTTGGATTGTATAGATTTAGAGAATTTGTGAAACCCCTTAGATGTTTTAAATGTCTCAAATTTGGGCATGTTCGATTTTAATATATGCAAAAAGAAGAAAGCTGCTCCAAATGCTTGGAATTGCATAACAATAAAAATTGCACAAAGCAAAATTCAGAATGCAGAAACTGCAAAGAGTATAGCAAAAGAACAAAAATTATGATTCGTACGGATCATATTGCAACATCGGAACATTGCCCTGTATTTTTCAAGGATCAGTTGATTAAACAGACGAACTATTGATAATAAGCTTCTCAATGTTTTTTGGCGGGTTATTCAATATAATATTGGTGGGGGTAAATATGCTACAAATGGTAATATGCTACTATGGAACTTCCAAAATTGTTTGGAGACAGCTTTCCAGATGTTTACTTGTTACAGGAACCATTTACAATAAAAGGGAAAATAACAGGACTTCCCCTTGGGTGGAGAATAATTTCTCAACCTTACGGGAAGGCGATAATAGCAGTAAAAAAACAAAATATTTCTGTATTAACAAGATTTACTAGTGAAAACATAGTAGCAGCCAACTTGTCATTAGGAAATAGCGAAATTACTGTGGTATCGGCATACTTCCCACCGACTCAGAATAAGGAAGAAATCTGAAGAGAACTTGAAAATCTGTTCGAACAATTGGGGACATCATCCATACTTTTAGGAGAAGATTTCAATATTCCCAATCCTCTTTGGGGAAATGAAAATCCCAATCATATACCACAAGATGAAGTCGGCTCGTTTATAGAATTCATTTTTAGGAAAAACCTTGTTATTTGGAATGATCCAAACTCATTGCCAACATTTCAATCTGCGCGTGGGAGAAGCTGGATCGATGTCACCTTTTCAACTAAAGACCTCCATGACCGAGCAATGGGATGGAAGGTAGTCCAAAGTACTCTGAGTGACCATAGTTTTTTTAATTTTCCAATTAATTTGGGTGAGAAAGTTTTTTCAGCAGAAATATTTAAATTAAGCAAGAAGAAAATTCAGAAAATTAGTTCTCAAGAGGCTGAAAAATATACTAATATAATGGAAATAATGCAAAGGATAAAATCTAAAAAAGATTTAGAACTATAGGTTAAAGAATTTACAGAATTCATCCAAGGAATTAGCCAAAGATCAAACAGTAAAGAGACAAATCATTTCAGGGTCCCTTGGTTGGACACAGAGTTGGAGAAACAGATAAAATTGACAAGAGCCTTGAGGCATAGATACCAACGATGTAAGCATACTGAAGAGAGAATGAAGAGAAGACAAATTTATAAAAATAATGAATCAATTAACTTTAAGATCATTTTGTTCATCAAAATTATACTTTTGTGTATTTCTTTTCGGAAGTTCGGTTGAAATGTTCAGATAAATGGATGACGACTGAAATTTGCATGGAAGCAGAAGAAACAGTTTTGCGTTTTTCCCCGTTTCTTTTTATTGTGTATTTTTATGAAAATAAGAAAAAGAATAATTTTTAATATTTATTCTAAAAATTATTAATCATTAGCATTACTTTTATGTCTTATACATTGCTGAAGTTTTTTTTAGTAATTAAATACAGTGCTGCATGTAGTCTTTTCACAATATCGACTATAAATAGCAGTTTATTAAATTTGGCGATAGATGTGTTTTGAGTCCAGAAAATCGCTGTCAGTAACAACTGTAATCTTTGTTTAATCGATATATAAAAGAATAACAATTTCTTATTGAAACCTAGACTTCGAAAACGTTGGGAAATTGTTAGTTATGGAATTGTAAACTTAATATTGGGTTAATATTTTTTATGCAGGATCGTACCAAAGGTTAATGAATTGAAAACTGAAATTTTAATTATTATTTATTATTATTATTATTTATGCAGATTCATGATATATATGATAATATCAGATTATGCTGATTCATGATATCATCATTAATATTTGGCGTTCCATTTCTTTTTCTGTTAGTAAGGCATTGCTTCTTTTAATTCAATTTTAGTTAGTTTGAATTTGAGAGTTCGTAAACTTTATGGATACAGAAGATCTCCCTGCAAGGAAACAAAACTTTTAAAGTACTATACATTTACATCTGAAGTGTACTTCGGTTAAAAAAATTTTAAAAATTATCAATCCTCCACCCATGTTCATGATATTTTCTGTTATAAATTTCCTTACCTAATCTGTGACAGTTGGATCCGAGATATTATTAACAGGATAAGAACCCGTCTGAATGGCACATTTTCTAGTATTTAAAAAAAGTACTGACAGAATCCCAAAGCATACTCAAATCCTCCAAAACTCTTTTTAAAATAAACATATATAATATTTTAATATAAAAATACTATTATCCAGAAAAATAATTTTAAATGCCAAATAATAATTAATTTTTTGAACATCATTAATAATATGCCTTCCTGTTCACTCCTTAAGGGTTTTATTAAGAAGAGTTTTAGTTCTTGCAACTCGAAATTTCAAATAAAACGATTATGAATTTGATTGTGAAATCAATTAAAAAGACTGAAATTGGCGACTCTGTGTTTGTTTTATAGAGCATTTTAGATTCAATAAGATGAAATTTACAACTAATTTATGCCATACCGTTTTGTTTGTTATCAATTAGTTGTGATTAAAAGTTTGTTTAGATGCTTTAAAAGCCATTTTCATGCAATTCAGTTATCTAGGAACTTCACATATTTCGATTTAAAAGTATACAACCGATTCTAAGTATAAATAAGCATCCGATGGAAAGACTTATTAAGAATTTCTGAATTATATTGATTATGAAAACATTAGTAAATTTAAAAACAAAATTTAAATTTTTTTTCTGTATTTTCTATTATTTCACCTACCACATGAGCATGCCATGTACAGGGAATTCGAATCTACCCTGTCTGATGTCGTATCCGGACTTGAAGAGGCCAAGGGTAAGTATGCTATTCTTGTCTGTCAGGATGAAAAATGCCAGGCCTCTGTAAATCGAATTACTAATGAAAATGAAAATCTTAACATAAATGCTGAAAATAATGATGAACTTAGATTTCCCACAAAACGTAAAACCACGCGTAATAACACCCCTCAAATTGCTAGTGAACCGATAGTAACCAACAATAGATATGCTCCCATTCAGAACAAAATTGTCGAACCAAATGACTCTGAACCTATGCCTTCCAAAAATCCACCTATTATGCTAAAATACTCGAAAAATTACCAACCATTCTTGATGACATTGCAAAAGTATGCGGTTATACGGAAAATAAATTAAATAACAACTTTATTAAAATGTATCTAGAAACTATTGAGATGCACCAAAAAATACAAAATTATGCCAAAACACAAGGGTATGATTATTATATAACCAAACCAGTTACCAAAAGACCTATTAAGGTCGTAATTAAGGGTCTTCCAATTGAACATCCCAAGGAAGAAATTGATCTATACTTAAAACAGGAACTTGGTTTTGCAGTCATCAAAGTAACACAGTTAACACAAACTAGAACCAAAAAACCATTGCCGTTCATTTTGGTAGAATTGGATAGGACTAGCGTAGCCAACAAAATATTTGTGCTAAGCAGTATAAATTACCTGAGAGTAACCATCGAGCAATACAGAGCCAGAAATATAACACGGCAATGTTACAAGTGTAACTATTTCCACCATAGTGCTGATTGCTGTGGAATCAAACCCAGATGTTTAAAATGTGGTGTCAGCCACGAAACGAATCAATGCCATATTAAAGAGCGTGTCGAGGAGCCCATATGCATCATCTGCAACAAAACTGGCCATGTTGCATCATATAGAGGGTGTGAGAAATTCCCCAAGATAAATTCTCCCCTGCGAAACAGGCTGAACTATTTCAATAATTGAAGGAACAACCAGAGCTATATTAGAGAAAATACCTCCTTTGCGGAACTTTTTTAATCTGCTGAAGCCCAACAGATGGCGCCACAATTAGTTTCCATTGAGACCGTAAACAACAACAGTGATGACTCCTCACCCTTCCAATTCTTGAAAGCAAATGATTTTAAGGATCTGATCGAAGGAATTAAAGAAATTAAAAAACTTTTTCAACAAGTTCCTAACCTTATAACACAATTAAGAAAACTTAAAAGTGCAAAAACTCTCAGTGACAAACTTCTCATCCTTTCGGAAACTGCGTTAGGTAGTTTAGTTTAGTTATATTAACGTCCTGTTTTAAAGCAACACTAGGGCTATTTTGGGACGGACCTCGTAATTTTGAAACAGGTTCAGATGACTGGGACGACATCTGAGCTGGCACCCATCTCTCCACATCAAACCATCGGGCCTGACGGATTAAACGTGCAAGAGACCCCCCTCACACGACGGTTCTTCGGTGGAATCGAGCCTCGAACCTGAAACCCTTCGGTTCTAATGCCGAGACCTTACCACCAGGTCAACGCGGTCCCTTGCGTTACGTAGCCAATTCCCATTAGGCTAAATTTCACGTGTAACAGGTTTCGTATTGTTTACTGGAATGCAAATGGCATTTCAAACAAGATCAATGACTTCCGTGTATTTGTAAATAAGTATAATCCCGATGCAATTCTCCTACAGGAAACCTTCCTTAGACCAAATAGGAAGATCTTTCTGGCAAATTATCACTCTTACTATAACTATAGATTAGACACTACTGGAGGTGGTACAGCTATATTTATCAAAAATGGTATTCCCCATCATGTCGTAAACCCACCAACCCTTTATTATGTTGAAGCTACGGTTGCAGCCCTTGATATTAAAAATGATTATTCTGACTTCTATTTACATTCCTCCTAATTCTGATAGTTCTCTTTTTACCTTCGATATAGAAAACTTATGACAAATTAGTCCCAACCAAATTATTTGTGGCGATTTTAACGCCCACCATATCAGTTGGGGTTGTCAACATAATAATGCTCGCGATAATACTTTAAATTCATATGTCATTCAGGTAGGTCTTGAAATTTTAGTTCCAAGCTCCCCTACTAGATATGGTGATTATTCAGCTAACACTATTGACCTCACAATCATCAAAGATTTCCTGTTCCCCTATGAAATTATCTCAATCCCTGAACTTAGCTCTGATCATAATCCTATCCTTTTAAATTTTTTCCTTAAGTATACCTTACCTGATAATAATAGAAAAATAGCTACAAATTGGACTAACTTCCAACATATTCTCTCTAATGTTAATATTAATTGTAACTTGGATCGCAAAATTGGATCCCCTGGCAATTTTGTGTGCAGAATTGAGTTACCTATAGCCTCAATAGTTTTTACATGCAATTTGGGTTCATTAGTTTACAGTTGTGTCCAAACAGGGAACCTTATTTTATTGCCTTTCTGTATTTCGATAAATTGTCAATAAACTGACATATGGACAATCTAAGAAAGCTTTACTGATTGATTACGCTCCTTTATTTGGAATTAATTGGTGAAACAGACATGTTTGGCTATGCTGCTACAAGTTTATTATTCAACTATTAAATGATAGTTCTTATATGTATTGAAAATATGACATGCTGAACATCGAAACCTTCTATATTTGTACAATGTATTGTTTCAAAGCACATTTTCCATTTTATTTTAACCAATATCACTTTTGTTTAAATTATTAATCTAAAAATACTCATAATTTGATTGTTCTAAAGCAGAGGTTTATTCCTTCTTTATTTTAAGAGTGTCAAGAACAGGAATATAATATACTCAATGAAGGAATATAACATAGGAACTATGAATATTCTTAACAACCCAATCAATAAATCTGTTATTAGTATTTCAAGAATTCATTTCAGAGATTGAAATGTACTGAGGAAACCTCAAGTTTAGACTTGTAACTCTCCATCATATGACTTAACAGCTAGAAAAACAAAATTTGATTGAAAATAAAACAATATTAAAAACTTTATATTCTCTGACACAATAGTAGAAAATTGCATTTAAACAATCTTATGTAACTGAATAAAACTTTGTACAACTTGTCCTATGAAAATTAGATTTAAATAGTTCTATATGAAAAAAAGTAAAATAACACTTAAAAAATTAAATTATCAACAGCTGCAACTTATTTCAAATAGTAGTAAATGGATTGATAAATTGCTTTATCAAGTGAAAATAGTGAAATATTTAGCATATTTACAAATCATAATTATTTTGTCATAACTTATAATTTATTTATACAAAAACACTTGGATTATCAATATAACATGAAGTAACATAATAAATCTCAAAAGGCACTCAGTAAAATGCGTATAAAAAACTGTTTCTTGAGTACAGGCTTTGATGGAAAAACAAGGAATACTTCATACTCTATCAGACCATTATGATATGAATACGATTGTTTATTTTTTGTATTCTGATCGATCAGAATCAATAAATTAGAAATACATTGAAGACTGAATAACGAAAAGTAGGAGAAAGAATGGCTTAAATACCTTCCCTAGGTAGTTAACTTTTTGATTGCAAGATAGCATAAGAACTGTATAATAATAGATAAAAATCAACCTATATGAAATGGATAGTGATCTGTCTTATTTTCATATCACATACTATGGAATTTAAATATCAATATTGCATTACTTCTTCATTCACAATGTAATTGATACCTTTCTAAAAATTTTATATTAGCTGTTTATGAAATGCCCCACAAGTAAAAATTTATAAACTATAAAAATAGTGTTTACTTTTGAAATCGTTATTTCTTATCTTTGTAGACATTAATAGCAAGAAAGTTAAAATTAAGGTTTGATTTTTCTCATTCATTAGATAACGACACTGTTTTGGGTTCTGCTCCAGTATACAGCCTCCGCAAATTTGGAAATAATTTCTAGCTGCCTTTAATTGGCATCCATACTCTTATATATGGTAACCTTATACCTTACCTCTTAATCTTAACCTCTAATTTTAAACTTCACTAAATGAAAGTAGTGAAGTTTAAAATAAGAAACGACACAGTTTCATTTCATACCGTTCAAACCACTTGCAGCAGCCGAGTTGTTGCTTAGTCCCCATCATTTTCGAAGTGGCCAGATTATTAATCCTTAACTTATTATAATTTACATTTTATTTAATTATTTTGATAATTTTCATAATAATTATTATTTGTTTAGTTTAATTAATGTTTCAATTGTTCTGTAAATGAGTAAAATATCTGGATTGCAAAAATGTAAATAATTCCTTGATTTAAGAACACAGAGGGGAAGTTTTCAATATAAGGATCTAGTAACAACATTTAATAAACAACGAGGAAATACTCAACAAAAGGTTAAAAGTTCTTTCAGATTATTAGATTTAGCACCTTTTTCCTTTAAAACTCTTAATAAAATGTGTTCCCCTCGCCTCCCATTGACACTCTATGAAATATTATATACTCTATTATGAAATATTATATAATATTTCATAATATATAATACTATATATTACACATATATTAACTCTATAGAGTACACCCTTTCCAATTACTTTAAAATACCACAAATTTAAACGATGGGGAGAACTGACAACTATATCAAAATTTAAAGACAGCGCTATCTTGTGCCACAATTTTAAATTGATTAAAAGCAAGGGCAGTAAAAGATTGGTAATAAATATTTATGAAATGAGATATCGCCATTCTATGATAAAATGATGAAACTGTAATTACCCTTAATTTTGTACGTGCGGTCTATGAGACCGCTAGCAATGGACTTTCTCTCACCTCTATACTATTTTTGGCTCAATCGAATGCATTGGCCCGGTAGCTTCCTGTTTCATGACCTTCAATACACCTGCACTTTATCAACCGATTTCAGCAGACGGTTTATGAAATAATTGATATTTCTTTTAGCGACGTCACTCAGATCGCGCTTCCCCGTTTGTGTTCCAGTGATAAACAAGGCTTAGCTGTTGGCTCGAAAACTTGCATGTATATATATATATATATATATATATATATATATGTATGTATGTATACACACACACAGAGAGAATTTTAAATTGATTTTTATAATAGTTCTTAGCCGTAAGTTTAAAATGCCGCAGAAAATCGTGCTATGAATGTCACACAAGCCAATAAAAAAAAAGAACAATTTTACTCATTATCATTTTCTTTCATATAATATTTGAATTTTACATTATATTGTTTTCCATATACCATTATATACTGGAAAAATAAATATGATTTAAAAAGTATAAATTAATTAATTAGGTTTTTTCAAGAATTTTATTTATTGTTACATGTAATTTGAGAAGAAAACGTATGTTCCAACGCGTTTACTTTTTCAGTAATAAAATATTTTGAAAAATTTCTAAGACATATTTATATAATAAGAAAAATGTTTGCAGAATATATTAGCTGATTTTCAATCTAATTCTTTCATTGGAAAATCTGATTCGAGTGTAAAGAAAATGCGGTAACGTAAACTGAACCTCTGTTAAGGGAAAACCTCTGTCACTGTCATTCAACAACTTTCACTTTCTGAACATTAAATTCTGTTCTTGCATGCATATCTTTTTTCCCTTCATTTTTTTCGCTAGCCCAACATAGTACTGGTTTCCTTAATTTTTTCGTATGTTCTTTCAATCGTTGTGTTTTTTATGCTCTGGTGATTGCCAAATTTTTTCATCACACTACTGCATGATTGAAATTTATGATGTATCAGCAACTTGAAACACGTTCAATCGAATATTTGCTAATTTCAGAAACATGTGGGGGTAAGCTCATAAGTCAGATAACAACCTTGGTACAAGAGTGTGATTTTTTGTCTAGGGGTTATGTTGCGCGGCTACGGACTCAATGAACCCAAGTTCGAATGTCACATTGGTGATCCTAGTTTTGAACTAACAAACGCAACCTTCGTGGCTTCCTCTACCGATAGCAAAAGTCGCCATAACGCTTTGAGAGATTTTACAGTTTCTTTTCAAATTACACTAATTACAGTTAAGTCTCAAATTACAATATGTAACAGTAATTAATATTCTTGAAAAAACATATTATTTTTTCTTTTTAAATCATATTTATTTTTCCATTATATAAAGGTATATAGAAAACAATATAATGTAAAATTCAACAATTATATGAAAAAAAATGACAATGGGTAAAATTGGTCCTTTGTTTATCGATATGTGTGTCTTTCATAGCACGGTTTTTTGCAGCATTTTAAATTTACAGCTAATAACTATTATAAAAATCAACTTAAAAATTCTGTATATATATATACACCGAAGAGCCATTACATTATGACCACCCTCCATCTATGAGAATGGGCTCGTCCAGGAGCAGAACCACTGCGCGTGCATGGTTGATATTGGAGTATATAAAATGGGAATGCCTTGTCTTTCTAAACATAGTGCGATTAGCCACATAATGGGAAAAGCAGCGGATTTATCAGACTTTGATAAAGGTCAAATCGTTATGGCTCGGCGACTTGGAACATCAATATCAGAAACGGCGTGTTTAGTGGGCTGTTCACGTGCAGTTGTTGTGAGCACATATCAAAGGTGGTGCAGGGATAGTGAAACGGCAAGTCACCGGCCAAAAGTGCGTCGTCCACGCCGCATTGATTCCAGAGGAGAGTGGAGATTGCTATGCACTGTTCGCCGTGACTGAAGGGCTACAACAGCCGAAATCACCACCAGCTACAACAGTGGTGACCCAGGCAGTGTTTCTCAACACACTGTGCAGCGTACATTGCTGCGTATGGGCATACGCTGCCGGAGGCCGAAGCATGCTCCTGCACTAACGGAACGTCATCGCCAAATGCGTCTGCTATGGGCCAAGAAACATCGGGATTGGACACCAGAGGAATGGAAGAAGGTTGCATGGTCCGACGAATCACGTTTTCTGGCCCATCACCTCGATGGGCGTGTGAGAATACGCCGATTTCCAAATGAATCCCTTGCTCCCGGATGCACAGTTGGACGGAGACAAGCCGGTGGTGGGGGTATTATGGTGTGGGCAATGTTTTCATGGAGCATAATAGGACCCATAATCCCCATAGAACAATCCTTGACGTCTGGAAGGTACATGAACATGGTTGCAGACCAGGTTCACTCATTCATGGGAACAGTGTTTCCGGCGGAGGATGGCGTGTACCAAAAGGAGAACGCACCATGTAATAAAAGTCGAATCATCATGGATTGGTTCGAGGAACATTCCAGTGACTTTCAAGTCATGTCTTTGCCCCCCAAACTCACCTGACATTAATCCAATAGATAATTTGTGGTCCTACTTGGAAAACCAAATTCGTGCTGTCACGCCACATCCTCGCAATGTGATGGAATTGCAGGACCAGTTGGTGAGCGCTTGGTACCAGATACCTCAGACTACCTATCAGCACCTTGTGGAATCAATGTCAGGGCAAGTACTAGCAGTTTTGAGGGCTAAAGGTGGCCCTACATGTTATTAGCAGGGTGGTCATAATGTAATGGCTCTTCGGTGTATATATATATATATATATATATATATATATATATATATATATATAATTTTTCAAAAAACATTATCAGTAGAAAAATGAATTACATTTGAACGTACATATTAGAATCAGTTGAATGCGAATTTTCGTCGGAAAACTCTTTTGTACAATTATCCTTATGACTCAAATCCCTTTCTACTTCATTTAAAAGTGTCTGGAGCCAGTGGCGGATTTTGACAACATGAGGCCACATGCGCTAAATTATTTTGATACCTTCTTCAAGGTTGATTCTATTGACAGCAAGAAAGTAGTAGGAATGAAAAATATTTAAGCTTTTAATTTTAACTTTGCTCATACTTTATAGCAATTCTTACATTATATGTATGTATCAAAGAGATGGAATATCAAATAGATATATATCAAATAGTTTCATCTTTTCTTTATAAGAAAAATTGTTATTATAAAAGGATAAATTGACTTTTCTAGTCAGTAACTATTAATAGAAAACATTCTTATTTACATTCCTTCAAAACTCTGCTTTAAGTTCAAAAGCCAAATAGCATAAGTGTGCACTTTTGTCTAACGATTATGTTATCAGGCTATGGATCTAATGGACTCGAGTTCGAATCTAAGAATGATATAAATTATAAAATGAAAAATCGCATTGTGCTCCAAAATAATATAACGAAACGAAAATATATCTCAAAATGCGCAGATATCCTAAATTGAGTTTATTCACATATTTTCTGATATAGAAAGTAAAATTAGGGTTATATTTTTGGATTGTGATGATGAAAATTATAATGCTAAACAACAACAGCGAATTATACTTTTCTAGCAAGAACAAAAATTTATATTAAGTGATATTAAAATGATAAAGCAATAAAAGGAACAGACGCCAAAAAATAATGGAGATAAAATTTCAACAAAAAACAGAAACAAGTACTGACAGTCATAAAAAATACAAAATATCCCTTCTTTTGACTTTAATTTGGAGAATTTGTCAGTAAATATTTCATAACCTAAAACCTGTACTACCTCATTTTCAATGAATAATAGTAAAAGCTCGTTTAAATGCGGTTGATTCATTGTATTTTTTAAATATATCTTGACGCGTTTTAAAACAGGAAATGATCTCTCATGGTTTGAATTGCAAATTAGTAAGGTGAGGAAAATGCTTAAAATTGTTTCCACATTAGGAAATGTTGATTGTAAGTCACTCACAATCAATTTATACAAATCACATATATATTATTCAATATCATCGCCATATTTTGTCATTAAGTTCGTTATGCGAATGTTAAAAGCTTTTTCTTCTAAGTTGCCGTCAAAAAAGATTTAAAAATCGTTTAAAATATTGTTGTATATTGAGCTTCTTTGTGAAATTTCTGAAATAAGAGTATCACATATTACATTATGAATATTAATTATGACTGATTGATTTTCGTTGAAGCAAGCTTCTCCTTTCTTTTCATCGAAGTTGATAATTTTTCTTCCTTTTTCTATTTTCTTTATATTTCTTGTTATCAGTAATCTAATTTGCTTCAATTTTAATAACTTCTTGCAATATGAAATCTGATAAGGATAAGAGAAGAAGAGACGAGCACCAGACAGTTATCAATTGAAGAAGATTAAAAATAAAATAACATGTTTAAAAAAATCTATCGCTATAATTATGTGAAAAATTTATAAAAATCATTAATGTGTTATTTTGGTTAGAGTTTTAACACCGAAAAATTTGTGAATTATAGTTATGCATTTAACAAAATGACAAACATAATTTTAAAATTTACGATAAACTAATAAAGCTTTCACTTTTGAAGTTTTAAAATGATATAATTGCAAAACAAATATTTTTTGCCAATGTAAGTTTATTATTGTCATATTAACATTCTGATCTGCTCTGGTTATAATATCTAAAATAATCGTTTAAAAAGATTCATAGAATTTAACTTATTAAAAAGAGAAAGAGTTAATATGTACCAAATGTATTATTAATTAATAAATATTTCATTGATTTATAACAAACATCGCAGTAACTGTTTTAATGATCATGCAGAAAAGAATAAAAATCTCATTATCTCCGGCAGTTAAAATTGTTAAACTACACAAGAAATTATCAAGATATATGCATTTATAACTGCTCGATATCCAATTCATTACCAAAATGTTCGCGACATTCAAATACATTAAATGCACTTTTCTATTTTATCATGAACATTTATTATTAATTTATATTTTCAGATCTTTCTTAGAAATAGTTTTAATTATCATGTTTTTATAAGAAAATGATTAATACAATAAATCAGTAAAATAATAAGAATTCTTATTTCATTCAAAGCAGTTGTTTTTCCACGATTCGCATGGCGTTTTTTCTTATCGTTTAAACGTTTGTTTGCTAAATATTTGTTCTTAAACTTTAAATTTTTTGTTATTAATCTTTGATTTTATCCCTGTCTTGAACAGCTGGCAACAATTAGAGATATTTGTTCAATGTGAGTTGAAACCGCATAGCCCTCGAGCATAAATTCAGTCCGGCGTCTTCGCCTTGATCTGAAAGTCCCGCTTCGGGCATGGTTCTTCCTTCCTCTGTGTTCTATCTGTAAGGTCTCAAAAAGTCCCCCTATAAAAATGGATTTTGCAAGTGAATTTGTGAGTGTCATCTTCATATGAGCTAGTAGTCACATTTCTATCCTCAGGTGGTCAGGGGCCCTATCCTCAAAAGCTGCTGCACACCTCTTTCCGTGGCAATGCGGACACGACATCATAAATTTAGAAGGGTCAGCTTATTTTAACCTCCTTTTTCGCAGATGTGGAGACATCAAATTACTAGATTCTTCGAGATCGTGAATGTGCCCCTATGTAAAAAGAAAAAATGCTCACGTAGTCTCAGCTTCGTTTACTGCCAATGCTTTTGACATTATTAAAAAGATTTTATTCGCCGAGCGCGTACACTTTACTTAGGAGGACGAACACACAAAAGTGTCCGAACTATGTATTTTTCAAGCGTTATACAACATTAAATTAAAATTAAAAAATAATTAAAATAAAATATAAATTTTTGCTACAAAATAAATATATATAATTCGGTATGCTTTCAAAATATTTAATGCCGGTAAAAATAAAAAGCATATTTTCAACAACATAAAATTGAAATAATTATTAAAAAAACACCAAGCTTGTTTCCCCCGTTTTCGAGGAAGGAAGAGTTCGCGTTAAATCATAAGACCGATAGTTCTTAAACTTCCTGAAACAATCTATAATTTAATTATTGTAAATATTAAAGCGTCATACATAATACAAACTTGCTAAATACAACATGCATTTGATTATAACGCGTTTAAAGAGACTAATACTTTAAAATTTTCAGAATTAATTAGTAATTAACTAGTTTTAAATACATTACTCCCCCCCCCCCAAACATCAACAAACCCTTTCCTGTAAAAGGGGCTGTTTCCTCTCTTTTATTTTATGTTAGCTGAGAATTGTTGACTTGTGAGTCAATCAACGAAAGGAAATATGGATCTCACAATTTGCAAGCAAATTTGAAATAAATCATGATAAAAATAGTTTAGTCTGAAATTTTACAGAAGGTTCATTTTAATTATAATGCATTTAAGTACACTATCCTTGTAAATCAAAGAAATAAAATACAGTTGTTAATTTGCTCCCTGGGAAAATAAGCAGCATTTAAATTGTTTCTCGTCTCGGTCTGCCATATCACTCTCAGTTAATAAGAATATTCAAATCATATGTTTTTTTCCAATGATATTGCAATTTATTTAGAAGTGGTTTTAATATTTCGAGGTGTTTCCCCCCCAAGTTTTACAATTTCTTTATATCTTAGAAATTTCTTGAATGTCCCTACTTTTGGAATTATTTATTTTTAGTTTTTCCATTCAAAGTTATGTTGGAATTATTTATATTTAGTTTTTCCATTCATAGTTATGTTGGTTTACTCTTTCCCCTTTGTTTCTTTCTTTCTTCCTTTTCCCTTTTCTTTTTATGAGTAAAAGGGAAAAATTATGCGAAAATCTGCAATGGAAAATAAAAACCTCCCGGTTCAGCACTACGATATAGGTTTTGTGGCCCCTCAAGTCACGAGGCGACCGCTTCCAACAGCAATAAGGGAATCTTCCACTGATTGGAGCATTGCTTCACAATATAATCAGAAAATTGGGCGATATTTCTTGGCCCAAATTTTCGCGCTATCTGGTAAAAGTTGTTATTCACTGGGACACTAAAGGGGGGGCGGTCTGAGTGACGTCGCTAAAAGAAATATGAGTTATTTTAAGTTGAAAAAGTGCATGCAGGTGTATTGAAGGTCACGAAACAGGAAGCTACTTTGTCAATCCATTCAACTGAGCTAAAAATATAATATGGGTGAGCGAAAGTCCATTGCTAGCGGTCTCACAGACCACAAGTCCCCAGTAAAGGGTTAAAAATTCTATAATTTCCTGATCTAATTCCTCCTTTTTTTATTAATTAATGCAACAGAAGCTCTGTAAAACTGCTGAAGACAAGTTTCTACATTCCGAGTGAAGGTACAAAAATTTGTCGATCTAAACACATTCTTTTAAAAGATCCCTGTAATTCCCTTACCTAAATCGACATTTGTAAACAAATCCCAATTAGAGTCTCACAGTATGTAGTTGTCGGGATAAATGTATCTCGCTTTTTTCGCTTCTTCTGCTCTCTATCGCTTGTGAACGGACGTCAGTTTTTGTCTGCATTCCATGTACATAAATTATTTCTAGCGGAATGGAATAAAAGCGAAGTTTGAAAATTTGAAGTGTCTTCTCTGTCTTCGGCCACAGAACTACTTCAAAAATTATACAATAGAACTTTTCATACGTAATTCAGTAAACTAAATTATCGACGCAAAGAGACTCAAAGTTTAAAAAAAAGAAAAAGAAAAAAAAGATTTTTTGCTTAGGAGGGTCAGGAGAATAATTGCCAGCATATTTGACATTACTAATCTTGCAACCTAAACTGACAAGGGCAAAAAACTGTGATATTATTATCATAATAAATGTGTTTAATCCTATGAAAGATGTCATAAAAAATTAATTAGTCTTGCGGATGAATAAAAAAATCTGTTGCATAGAATAGAGCTAATTAAATTAAAACAAATGTATATGCTCATCCAGTCATGTGAACATGAATTCACTCTTTTTTCCTGGTAGATTATAAAACAGACCAAGTTATCGCGGACTGATATTATTAATTTGTAGTTGCGTAGTAGAGAAAATCAAAAGCATAAAGAAAACATGGAAGTTTTCTTAGTGAAAATATTAATTCTAAATATAATTACATGGTATTATTTCTTCCTTAAGCTTTTTTGGGACGAATTTTTTTTAGGGAAAGATTTTAAGATTTTAACGAAGAAGTTTTTAAATCCTCGTTTGCTGAAATTTTATCCATTTAATATTAGTAGGAAAGAATAAAAAGTATTAACTTTTTTTTTACATTTACAAAGCAAATTTCATTTTTTAAAGACAAAATAGCTTATATTTAAAAAAAAATTAGCTATAAAAATATTTGTAAGTTATTAACAAATTAACATATGATTTTTTTGTTTCTTTATTCCTTTGTTAAATAGTTTTATAGTAAGCTCATCGTTAAACCTTGAAATTTAAATCACATATTATAATAAATGATTAAAAAAACTGAGAAAAGCGCAAATACTAGTCTTTTGAGATAAATATTTTTTTAACTTCAAATTACATGGTACGTTTCGTTTTGTGAATGTGCACAGTCTACCCCCCCCCAAAAAAAAACGATTTTTAAAAATAAATAAATATTTAGAGAAAATGTCATTGCAATAAGTTTTTCTTCCTTAAAATATGTTTAAACACCTTTTACTACTTTTGTAGTTTCATTTGATTTTCAAGTGCCGTAAATTCGAACGTATAAATTAATAAAGAAGATAGGAAATCAAATATCCAAATAAATATTAAATATTATTTAAATTTCAGAACATCGGCCTTAAGATATTTTTTTTCCAAGTTTCAAGCATTTGTAAATTAATTTGAAACAATGGTATTTGTTTTTAAACATTTTTATTTAGCTAACTGATTCCCCTGTGAGCATCCCTGGAAAGATCTATACATAATTATTGACATGAGTTTTAAAAGTTTTGTAATTTTTTTAACCGTTTTTCTTACAATTATTTTATAAATTTGAATTCTTTTTAAACACGGATTATTGAAACCAACTCAAAGCAAAATAACCGACATTGAAATTTTTGTTATTTCAGTTTGTCGCGATAATAAAAGCTGTTCATATTTATATTAAATAAAAATATCAATAATATATTTTGTTTGGAAGAAGAAGGGGTGGTAAAATTTATATTGCCCAAGTGCTTTAGCCAGCCTTGAATGTTACTTACAAATCAGTAAATAGAACCACACATTTCTTTTGCCTCTTTTGTTGCTTCAAATCTTTGATTCTACAGGATTGATGCATTTTTATATGGAATAAGAAGCTTGCAGGATGAGAGTCAATTGCTTTTTTTTCTGCCAAGAACTCACGGATAAGAAGTGATGAGTATGCAGATCTGTATCTCTGTGATCCTGCCTCTCCAAAGTTTTAGCCTCTTATTTCAATGCTTGAAATCATCCAAATAAAATTAGGCGCTGATTATTTGATGAACTCATAAATAACACTTCCTTTTCTAGCATAAAATGAAAACAAACACCCTATTCCAGTTTGATGGATTCCAGTATGTTCTTCCGATGCTTGTGAACGGTGTTTCCATCCGTTGTGTCGAATCGTCATTTTGTATTTATATCATAACTACATATCCCTTCTTCATCAATTTCTATTCTATGTTTTAGAAAACTTTGGCCTACATTTAGCAATCTTACGATTTTCGAAAAGATAAAATAAGATTCATGCTTTACTTTTCAGTCAAGAAATAAAGTGCTGCAAAGCAATGCTATTGCAGATTATAAAATTGTGGTAAGAGCATCTGCTAATGCTAATGAGGATTTTAGCATGCGTTAGTATGATCTATATATAATGTTAAAATATGGAATTGTTTATAACTGTCCCTAAGTATTTTTTTAAGGTGAAATAAATGACAGTTCAAAAATTAACAAAAGAGGATCTTGTAAATTTTATTAAAAGTAGAACGTTTAAAAAATTGGGACAGAGTATATGTTGTATATGTCCAGATATATTGTTAAACACAGAATTTACAATATTATGATCAAGTCGTTGGTCAACGTTGTTAAATATGAAATTTAATCGACATATTTTATTGCAGCAATTGAATTATTTTTATACAGTGTCGTACAATATTCTGCTTTCATTGAAAAGTCCTTCTAATTCTTTAAAATCAGACGCCAAATAAAATGATATGTTAGGATAAAAATAATATTTTTATATCAATATCTTACTTTAACAGTATTTTTAAAATTTTCAGACTCTCTTGAATAAGGGCAGCGGTGGCCTCGTGGTAAGGTCTCGGCTTCGGAATAGAAGGGTTGCAGGTTCGTGGCCCGATTCCACCGAAGGACCTCAGTGTAAGTGGGTCTCGTACACGTTAAATCCGTCAGGGCCAAATGTCCCCCCGCAGGTGAGATGTGGAGTTTTGGGGAGAGGATGGCAGCTCGGGTGTCGTCCTCGTCGTCTGACCGTAGATCAAAATTACGAGGTTCATCCCCAAATAGCCCTACAGTTGCTTCAAAACGGGGCGTTAATGTAACTAAAGTAAACTAAAAGGCTCTATTGAATATTGCTAATGTGACAGTCGATATTATTCGGTATTCATAATATTGCCTAAGATGTTTTAAAATATTGTGATACTGGTGTCTAGAGTTTAAACAATCTCAAAAACATTTCGAGGACAATTTGCACAAATCAAAATGCAAACATCTTCGAAATGAAATTCGCCTGTTGAAGTGAATTCGCAGTTTTCTTATCGACTTTAATGGAAATGTCTCTTGGAGTTAAAACGCCAGATCATTCATGGGCCGCGGTGGCCCGGTGGTAAAGTCTCGGCTTCGGAACCGGAGGGTTTCAGGTTCGAGACTCGATTCCACCGAAGATCCGTCGTGTGAGGGGGTCGCTTGCACGTTAAATCTGTCAGGCCAAAGTCCTCCCGCTGGTGTGGTGTGGTGTGGAGAGGGGGGTGCCACTTCAGTTGTCGTCCTCGTCATCTGACTGTGGTTCAAAATTACGAGGTCCGTCCCAAAATAGCCCTCGTGTTGCTTTAAACGGGACGTTAATATAACTTAACTAACTAACTAACTAACAGATCATTCATAGCACTGGGACTAGTTAAAACAAAACTCTATCTTTTCTTGATATTGCAAAATTCAAATAAGTGATGGTTATCTTGTTTTCATGTGTAGGGGAAATGTGTGTGTGTGAAACAGTAAAAATACAAACTCTAATGATGATATCAATTTAAAACAAATATTTTTATGGTGCCTAATATTCAAATTCGTAATGTGGCTTATAACATCATTTTCAATTAATTTGAATTTCAATTGAAGGCTGAAAGGTTATATTGTATTCAAGATGTATTTCTATGCCATACATGATCGAATTTAGGAAATAATTAGAAATCAAGATAGACGAAAAACTTGAAAAGCATTAAGGAAAATTAGTAATGTAAAGATAACGCAAAATTCACGAGATAAAATAAATTCAGAACGCCTAATTATGGTAAAGTCCTTTTTAAGAATAATAACAGACGCCGAATTTTACTGGAAACCAGATTTTAGTTTAAAGTCGAAACTTTAGTTGCGACTTCAAATTTACAATATCGTGAATGTCAAGTCTATTACTATGCCATTTATAAAAACATTCAGCAAGATTGATTAATCGAAACGTTAATCATTCATCTTCATTTGGATATGGGTGAAACTCAACTTTAATATACAATACATATTTTTCGTAAAATTCGGAAGATAATAGTGATATTACACTTTCGAAAGTTACGAGTTGTTTCGTAAATTATATCTATTTTTGAAATATCAACAAAATGCGAGTTTTTTCCACTGAATTTAGAAAATGTTTTAATTCAATATGCACATATTCTTATCCTTGAGAAAAAAGTTCTCAGTGAGATTTTATCATCAATTACTGTGCTCGTAAAAACTATAGGACTCGTGAACAGAGAAAGTAGTAACAGTAAGTTACTACTTTCTGTTATAATAAAGTACTTACTTAAGTTATAATGAAGTAAGGAGTATATGTAATACTATAATACGAGGAATGGTTGTCAAGTCGAAAATCGCAGCAGAATTAATAAACTCCGGTAAACTTGGGGTTCTGGGGTTTTTGGCCACGAGGAATCGATTGGCGCCGGTTTTGAAGCGCTACGGTCCAGCAGTTCGGAGTTACAGATAGGATATTTTCAAACTTTATTAGTTCGCCATAATGGCTACTTAAGTTTTCAAGCGGTAACGTGCTGCCATCTATAGCCAATATGGCGAACTAATAAAGTTTTATGTTTATGCTGTTATAGGTTTATAATGTTTCTTATGTATGTATATATGTTTGGTTTTTCTAAATAAATTTGTCAAAAATATTGAACTTCAACACACTTCAATCTTTACCTTTGTATAGAATAGTTCCCTTTCCAAACTCTAACTTTGTTTAGAATAGTTTACAATGGTGCACTTTAACCAGTTATCTTTTCACCAATGGTTTCACAAATTTTCTTATGGCATGTATTGTTTTGATAAATCACAATTGAAAATTTAAATCTTCGAGTTAGCTTCGATACCTGTTTTCTCCGAGCGGTGCTCGGTCACCCGCTGGTAACAATAAAATGATATTATTGAAAGTGATAGGTGTAAATGTTTAGTTCTGAAAGGATAACTTCAGGGGATGTAAATTTTAATTACAACATTTTGGGTAAAATCCGATAACTTTGACTACTCAGAAGATTAGAAAGTTTAGATTAAATATGATACTTCCCTTTTTTCAGTCCTTTCGTTTTTTTTTTTACATCAAAAATTTATTTTAGCTCATGTAAATGTATTTTGAGAAACTCTCTAAAAAGATACATCATTTCGAATTTTTTCTGGGCAATAGCTTTTCTTCGTTACTTAATTAAGTTTAAATAAGGAATTCAGTATAACTAATTCAAAACTCAATTTTGAAATATATTTGCAAAAATATTCTTTTTATTTTATGAATATCTTTTTAATGTTGACTGAAATATCACAGTTTTTAAAGTTTAGTTTAGTTATATTAACGTCCTGTTTAAAGCAACACGAGGGCTATTTTGGGACGGACCTCGTAATTTTGAACCATGGTCAGATGACGAGGACGACATCTGAACTGGCACCCCCCTCTCCACACCAGCGGGAGGACATTTGGCCTGACAGATTTAACGTGCAACAGACCCCCTGATACGATGGTTCTTCGGTGGAATCGAGTCTCGAACCTGAAACCCTCCGGTTCCGAAGCTGAGACTTTGCCACCGGGCCACCGCGGCCCCCACAGTTTTTAAAAGCAAAACAATTAGAAATAAAAAAAAGTAAAAACTGACATCTAAAATAAAAGTTTTCATTTATTGCTAATATTAAGACATAATTTTTCCAATATAATCATACTCATTTCCAAAATAATTTCATGATTTCGGCAACATCGAGATAATTTATAATGACAATAATAATAAAACCTTAGTAATAATATATTGAAACTTTTACAATATTATCCAAATTAATGAAGGAACAATAAACAGGAAATTGCTACTTTATCCAAAATTTTTTTTTCTGTATATTTATTATAAATGTAATACAGAAAGGGCATAGCACACTCTATTTTTTAAATTCGAAATCGTATTTCTTTTCCGTTTATTAAGTTCTACGTAATTTCAAGGTGAAACTTTTTATTTACAATTATTTTAAACTTTAAAGGAAGCTAATTAAAAAATAACGTTTTGAAAATAAGTTTTAAATTTTACTTCATAGCAACGAATTTTATAGAGATGAAATGCAGGTTCATGTTTTCATTTCTGAACTTTATATTTTTTCTTTCTTTAAAAATTTTTTGTTTCTCCCTGTAAAAGGTTACTCAAGTTCACAGAGACCCAAGAATAGACTGTAATACTGGATGATGTAGTGTGAGTATTCCTATGCGTATCCGGATCATATATAAGGGTACATTTTTTTCTTTCGCCAGAAAGTAAAATAATTTTTGTTTTAAATATGGATATTTATTACACACAGTCTTGATTATTGAAGTTAAATTTAAATATTTTATCAAATAAATCCTTTTAAAATACGGTGGACAATGCTCTAGACCATAACCTCGCACAGAATTGTTTTTTTTTTTTTTTTCTGCACGAGTAAAAGGAGAGGTGTAAATTTTAGTAAGATTCTAATTTAACATAATCACCTACAATGTTAAAATGTTATTAATTAGACACACCAGATAAAATCTTTATCGGCTAGTCAATGGATTTGTCCATTACTAAAGTAACATGGGTCTAAAAGTAAAGACAGTAATTGCCATTAATTGTTTGAAAATGCTAAGTAAGTTCGTTAAATATTTTTTTTCTTTCGAAACGGTGGTTATGAACATAGCAAAGGGGTTTAGTTTAGTTATAAGGTTAATTAGTCAATTAGTTCTCACCAGTTTTCCTTCACTCATTTGATTATTGTCTTTGACTACTTAATATTAATGAATCAATTAACTTAATCCTCCTCATTGATTCTTTTTTTCCTTACTGTATTAAGTTTTTGAATTATTTGACTAAAGATATAACAGAACATTGGCACGGCAAATAGTACTACAGTATTGGAAAGTATTTTTATATCTATTGAATAAATATTGATGATGTGTCTTCCAGATGACACCACTCATATTTTCTTTTTCTTTTTTTCCCAACTTGTTGTTTCCATGGATCAAAATCCCGTGTTAAGGTGTTGCATGCTATATAAAAAATTTCTGCATTAATCCTATTATTAGTTGATTGCAGAATGTTCATATGACGTTTTTTATTTATCTTTTCATATATATTGCTTAAATAAATGAAAAAATGAATAGTGCTTTCATTATTCTATAAAATAAATTGCATATTTCAATATCAGTTAAATAAATGTTTATAGTCTTTTGCTATATTGAGTAAATATTAAATAATATAATATTAAATATACAATTGCATTTTTTAAATTAAACATAAAAATATACTTTTTTATAATATAACTATTAAAATTAATTATATATAGGATCAGGGGTAACAAATGATGGGTAATAAAATCCCTTTTTGAATAAACCCCGATATACAAAACAACAAAACACGAGTTGTGAAAAGGATTTTCGTTCCTCTTAAATTATTTTACTACACAGGTAATTTTGTTGGGCCGTAACCGCTCAATTTCTTGTTACGTTTTTGATGCGGTATCAATTTATTCAAGCCCAAGGCGCTCAACTTTATTAAGACTATCCTGATACATTGGCATCACCAGAGTAATCTCCTTTAACCGTAATAATCAACAGATGTAATATGACACATTTTCTTAAAGGCCATCATGATTTGAATGTAAATGCAAATGAATGAATAAATTTAATTGATTAATATGGATGAAATTAATTTATTAATTAATCTAATATATTAATTAACATGGAAGGAAAATATTTAACTACCCTAAATGAAACGAAAAAAAAAATCCGAATATGAAGTACTTTGAAATTATTATATGTTTCTATATTCAGTATATTAATGACGAATAATTTAGTACAGAAAAGGTTAATTATACTCTGCTATATTAGTCAATTGAAAAAAGTAGTACGATGTGCTGATACATTTAAAAATTGATGTCAATAACAGTACTATCAGTAAACAGGCTTACTTCTTTTCAAATCTAAAAATTGAAAACAGCAATAACGACAACATAAAAAAACCAGCATGATATTTTTAGTACATGAGCAGTTAATGGCTCAATCGCACTGCATGACCATTTCTTTTAGAAACTTAGATTTTATAAAATAGTCAAGAAAATTTTGAATAAACTAAAAGAAACCTTTGAGTAATCATGATATGACTATATAATTTTTTTTATAATCAAACATTTCGCTCATCCGGCCCTTCTAGTAATCTGATGTTTTTAGAAAAGGGAGTGAAGGGATTAACTCTTTAACTGTTTTGCCCGAATGCCATACGTGCATCGATTTATCGAATTTCGATAGTTGTAGGCAAAAAAATAAACCATTCATAACGATTATAATTCAACATTAAAATACTTCGAATACATTGATAAATCAAATATTTAATGGATTTCCATTTAAATCAAAATAAGAAAATATTTCCAAAATAAAAGGTTTCATCTTATTAGATAGTAAAGAAAATAAAACAGTTAAAAGGCAAAAAGGGAAAACAAAAAACTGATTTTAGTGTGAATGAAAAGATTAGTTTGTAATATTTATAACATATTAAATAATTATTTTGTATTTTGTAATATTTTGAGAAATAAACATAAGTTTACTAATTAATTTTTTAAAAACAGTAAACTCGTTCAACGCAGCATATTTGTTTGTCCGCCAGTCCTCTGGTCTTACATCTATAAAATTATTGAGAAACAACTTTATATTTATTATTATATGTTTGTAGCTTGTACTAGATCATGAAAATACTTTATAAGAGTAAAAACAAAAAAGAAGAAAGTTTTTAAAACCAATTTCGGTTTGCTCATTTTTAATTTATTTTAATTTGTTTTGTTTATTGTCTAATTAAATCTTATATCCATACAAAACATTTTTATATTTTGCTGCTTCTATTGAATTCTCTTGCGACATATTCTAATTTTTAATGAGTTTTTGTAGGTCCAATACTTTTGAAGTTTCTCTTTGTTGCTTTAAGCTATTGTTCTTTCTTCATAGAAACATAAATTCATAATTAATTAATTGTTTTGATAAAAATAATTCCTTTTGCCGATTTTTTTTGCTCTTCCGCAAAATAATCTAAGAAGGCGATTTCTGAGAAGATTTTATAATTGGACTCATGGAATATTTTTAATTAAATTTATGTAGTAGAAATTAATTTTCAAGTGATATTAATATATAAAAGCCGTTTAAATGAAATTAATTTCAAAAAAAAAAAACTTCACCTCCTGATTATTTTTTCTTGGTGTGGAGATGAAATATTTTTTATTATTTAGTTCTTACTTTCTTAAATTGAAAAATTGCCGTTTAAATGTGGAAAAAATATTTTTTTGCAGCATAAAAATATAAAAGAATCAATGTTTTCAATTATGTTTTAAGGTATCTATTTTCTATTAGACCAAAAACTTTAATTCGTGTTGAATAAATTTAGATAAAATATTTATTTGTCATCAGTTTTTTTCAATCTAGTGATAATTTTAATATTTTATGTTTATGCATTTTAAAATAATTTTTAATTATATTATCATGACCTGTTGCAAATATTCTATACTATAATGCGAAATGAAACTTTAAAAAAGAAAGATTAACAAATATATTGGTCTGACAGTAGATAAAAATAAATTACATAAAAAAAGTATTTATGGAGCACATTTAAACATGTACTTCGTTAAGAAGCATGCATTTGCGTCATTTAAATTTGTATCTTTTTAAATAATTTTCAGTAATTTATTGGTTATTTAATAAAATAATGTTCTTGTTACAATTTTCATTTAAAGAAAGTTTCTTAATAAAAATTATCGGACAGAAAATAGGTTTTTCTTTACTAAATGTTACGAACAAGAAAGATATTAAAAAATTAATCTTTCAATCTTACACTGATTTCCATTGATTTTGACGGGTTAATGTAGAGTTAATCAAATTAATTTCCTTGACCTACGAATATTTATCTATTTGGACGATATAATTTATTTGAGACATTATCAATCAATTTTCTATCATAAATTATACATAGGGCTTTTTGCCTTTTTAATTAATTGGGACTCAAGTTATTAACAGATTTGAAAATAATAAAAATAATAATAAGAAGAAAAACAAAATCGTTGTTCAGCTTATATAAGTTATTGCATACACAGATACTGACAGATGAGAAATTTCTGAGAAATTTTGTTATGTAAGAGGGTGTATCAATTAGTAGTGCACATAATTTTTAGAGCAATAATAAAAAAATCAATGACTGACAATCAATTCGTTTGAAAATTTTGGTCTCATAGATCACCATCAACTCGCTTGAAGTCGTTGTCAGATTCGAGAACCTGTTCATAGTCTCAAATCATAATATATATATATATATATATATATATATGTAAGATGTTTATATAATGTGTAAGGTGTTTATGTTTTCTAAAAATATTATTCATTATTCCTTATTGAAAGATTCGTTTAAAAATAAACATTAGAAATAGATACTGTCACTTTTTAACAATATAAAGTTAAAAAAACACTCCCAAAGTAATGTAAAATGTATTATAAAATAAATTTAAAAATCAGAATTCATATTTGAAACATTATTATATTTTAAAAATAACAGTCAAAGTTAAAGGAAATTATTTTTCACTTAAGTTTCTCTAACAAGAGGTTCTTAAACCAAACTGTAATGAAGTGCGAATTAATCATTTACTTTAAATTAAAAGAAAGAAATTAATTTAAATAAAATCTGAAGTTTAATAAAGAAAAAGTTAAATATAGCGGTAACAAGGAAATCAATTATATGAAGCTAAATTTTAAATCCTATGAAATGCGATATTTTTTTTCAGAAAATTAATACATTAAGAGCTGGTGCAAAAAATCACATTGAAAAAAGTTCTTTTCTCGATTACTTATTGGGATTTTTTTAGGTACTCGTTTCATTCATTTTGTGAAGGAAATTTTTTTTATTCTGTAAATATCGAATCTTTTAAAGCAATTACCGAAAGAAATTCTAATTAAAAATTATTAATGAATATTTTAATTGATCTTTAATTGTTGTTGGAAAGTATTCATTTAAAAAAAATAATGAAAGAATTTTTCTTTGAACAGTAACAAAATTCTCAAAATATTTCTAATATTTGAGAAAATCTGATTGTTAAGGACATGAAAATATTACACTATTCGGACTTTAAAATTTTTCGAAAGTATAACATGCAATTATTTCATATGCACATTGTTAACAAATTGTAAGAATAGGATATCAAAACTCAAGGTGATATTCTTAGAAAAATCCAACAGTTTCAGCAATAAATATTTTTGATCTTAAAAAAAATCACCTTTAAAACTATTTTACTAGGCAAGTTAAAACTCTAAACGATTTTAGATTCATTACAGAATTTTTTAATTTCAAAGTTCACACTGGTTCAGTAATTAACAAATCAAAAAAGTTGATAAAAGTTGATCAAATACACTTAAGAGCTCCAAAAGTCTGCTTAATATCTTTATGTGCACAAAGCCCGCTTTACAAATTTTATTTCTAAAACAACTAACACAATGCTTGAAATATTATTTGGAAAAGTTACATTTCTGCTTCTCATTGCTCATATTTTATTTTTTAACAATCATACGTATTCAAAATCTGAGCGGCAACATTTGATATTCAATCTTATCCTCTTAGTTTTTTTTTGCTTTTTTTATTATTGGTTGGGTCCTTTTTTATTATGAAAAATAAAAATTTATTGCTTTTATATGAAACAAAATAATAGCGTTATGCACATCCGTCAGTGAATTACATTGTCAATTGATAATGGAATATATTTTCATTGGTCAATTTCTTTCTTTTTAGCTGTTGCAAAAAAGGGGTGTGTCTCATTGGGAAAATTCGATATGCTAATTTGATGTCTTTTTAAATTTTTTGCTTTATTGAAAAATTGATAAGCAAGTAATCAACTGCTCCTTTTGCGAATATAGTTTTTTAAATGCGTTTATTGATTCACCTGAGTAAAGTGTATTAAAATATAATAAAAGGCTTTTCAAAAAATGACAATTAATGGAAATCTTATTTTTTTTGCTATTAATTCTTCTTCTTTTCAATGCGAAATGTGTTTATTGCATTTTCATTTCAAAAATATTTCACAACGAATAATTTTATCTTAAATATAGTTGCTTAGGAGTTTTAAACTTTCAGGTGGTAAAAACATGTAACACTCAGACGAAGGTGAGAGTAAAGCTTTTATACATGTATATAGTTTTCATATATTTTACCTACACATTGGTTTATAGATGCATTTAAAAATTATATTAAAGTATAGTAATTGATTTTCAACACTTGTGACTAAACTACTGAAATTTATGACTTAAACTACTGAATCCGTAGTTTTTTTTCAATTGTTATTTGTTTTCAAATAACAATGCGAAAAATAACTGAAATTCTCACAACTATTTTTAACTTTAAAAGCGAACAAGATTTTGGTTAGCGAAATTTGAATAGAATTTTATCTATCGAATGTTGTACAAATTTCTTACTATGTTCCCTTTCACGCTTCAGTTATTTCGGGAAAGAACAATGTTACGTTGATAAGAGAAATCGATTTATGCGCTTCCACGGAGTTGTCCTTCCCAAAGTTCGGAGAAGATTTGTGGACTTCACTGATTAGTTTACTCTTTTACTACCTGAAATCAGGTGTTTCTACAAAGAAAACTGAAAGTAAATGGTTTCGGTAAGGGAATATTTAGCGTTTTTCCCCTCCTTTCTTTCTTTTCCGAATCAACAATTAAGCTGGTCAGTATGAAAAGGAGTTGATTTAAGCATCTAAATGTAATTATGAAAAGGATTTTTTTTTGTCAGAATTCAATTTTATTGTTTTTTTATGTTTAAAAGTTACAGTGCAAAGAGAAAACTGAGGGTTAATTTAATCCATTCGAGCCGAGGACTTTTTGACAAGGATAATCTTTTCAGGAGTAATTTTTTTAAAATATAATTATTATATTATTTAAATATTTTAACAGAAAAATGTGCATAGTATTAGTTACTCATAGAACAATGATCTTTTCATAAAAAAAAGGCAACAAGTAGCACACTTTCCAGTGTCCTGGTCTAGGGTGAGCGCGTCTTCCCAGTGATCTGGATATCCCGGGTTCGAGTTTTGGTTTGGACATGGCTGTTCTTTACCCTGTGTTCTATCCGTGAGGTATGTGAACTAGTCTCCCTCTAAAAAGGGGTTGTGCAAGCGAATGTGGGAGTGTCATCTCCATATGGTCCTCAGGTGCTGAGGGGTCTTTATCCTTAGAAGCTACATCATCCCTCTTTCCCCGATCTTTTGGACAAGGGTCGAATCGATGTTCAAACCATGGGGGATAAATAGCAACAACAACAACAAGCAACACATTTTGCATAATTGACTAATAAGGATTATTTTTATTACGAGCAAGTTAGAGAATTAGGTGTTACAAAAAAGTATAGGATACCCTAAAATTCTTTAAATTCCAAACATTCCATAAATTAACAGCGCAGGTTGGAAAAAAATTAATTGGTAATGATATACTTCCGACATATTAATTTTTTCTTTTATGCTTAAAGAATTAATTATCATTTCCCTTTGACAACTTTCTAAATAATAAGGTATCCTTAGTTACTTTAAGTTTGTATCCTTGATATGCGTCTCGATATTAATAATTTAAATTTCATGTCTCGATTTCACTATCGTCAACCAATTTGAATATGTTGATTATTATCTATTCCTTTACTTGAACTTTCGGTCTTGCTATCAATTTTGAAATAAAAATTTCCTTAATTGAAATAATTTGTTTTAAATACAACGAAACACATTTGGAAAAGTTGGAAATTTAATTCCTTAATTTTTACGAAAATTTGTACTTCCTATAGTTGATACTTGAAAATACATTATAGTAAATAACAAAATATTTAATTTATTTATTTAACATTATTTTAAAATCCAGAAGTATTTCAAATCACCCCATAAAATATTTCAAAAATTGCTTAGAATCTCCAAAAGGTAACTCCAGGAGTGATAAAATTAACTCATCATAATCTAGCATAGAAAATGTTCCTTTTCAGGTTTTAGTCATATTTCTAGGATTTTCTTTAGTTTGTATTTTTGACTGTTGTTGTTGCGAATTGATCGTTTAAAAACACCTTTTGAAGCTAATATTGATGCTGACTTTTATTTACCATTAAAATTCACTCTATTGTAAAACAGTACAAGCGATTTTTACTTACTAAATTATTATTCAAATACAAAATCATCTCAAACACGGTGTAATCCAGGACAATACTATTCCTGTCCTTATCTCTTGATTAATATTCAATTAATGTGTTATGCTGAGCTAAATATTTTAAAACAACTAATTATTTCTTATCGATAGTTAATTTTAAAATTGGAAAGTCAAATTTAGACTGAGAAATAACATTTGATGAAAAGATGATGATATTGGCAACACATGCTGTGATGTATTATTTAATAAATTTTTCAAACTATTATATTGAATATTCGAAAAAGTCTGTTTAATGATTATTTACTTCATACGTAGTTAAAAGAAATTAAAATGTATTTGTAGTCTTAACAGTCGGATGCTTGGATAAACACAAAAGAGGAAAAACGGTTCTTCCGATGAAGTAATGATTTCCCCAAAACTTCATGATTATATTTTCAGATTATGCTAAGATATAACCTGAGATTTCTAAGAACTTTTGTGTACCAAAATTTATCACTTTCATAAAGCTCTGTTAGTCTACTATATTATAGAAAATTTCTTTAAAAATACTGGAAAAAAATTATATAATAGCTTTGTACTTAGTGTTCAGAAAATAGGGATTTAAAGTGCATTTATGGAATCTAGTGATTTTTCAAATAAAGGAGAAATTATTGTTAGAAAGCTATTTGCTTTAAGACTCTTTTTCGAAGGAGCATTGAAAATTTTTTAAAAGTAAAATCTTAAGCCTCAAGAGTTGGGCAAAGTTATTTTAATAGGCGTAGGGATAAGAGCAAGGATATTATTCACCCATCTTTATAAAGCGTGTTGAATATCTATGTGCTCATAATTCTTTTTAACTTTTGTATTAGCTTACATATTTTGTTACTAAAAGATTTTAGGAACCCCATAATTTTTCAGATTTATAGGTTATTTTTTCTAGTAATCTTACGAATTACAAGATTCATAATCTCCATGATTAAACAACCCAATTTTAAAGCTGTTTACAGAGAAGACTAATATTCAGAACGTTATGAAATTTTGTATAGGACGTAATGAAGGGATGAGCATTCGCTTGAACAGATAAAAAAAATTAGCCCAAAATTTCATTACCAGAGAGAGTGTTTTAATTATTAAGCAGTTAAAACTTGTTCTTAATTTAGATTTCCCCATTTTTTAATCCATAGGCCTTTCTAACACCATAATTCATTCTTATTAAATTACAAAAAATTTAAAGTGAACCTCAAAATTTAGCTAAAATATTAAAAATTGCCTTGGTTACATTTCAGACAGCACCTGTGATAGAACACACTTGAATTCCTTTTGGGAGTATTTTATATATTTGGTTTTGATGATCCAAGAACTCTACCTGATTTTAAACTTAATCTGGCAACTCCACCACGCATGAAGGCATTCGGAAAAATCTTAACAACCGGACCACCACAACAGCAAAACTGACGGAAGTATGGTTGAGTTCTAAGGGCCATCACTGGCCACAGTACAACCCTTACATCGGGAAGTACGTCCCGTCATCGATAGGAGGAATCAGACCACCACCTTTTCCTGTATCCATCAGGGTGGCGAGAATCAATCACCACGTTGGAAGCTTTTCATTCTTGATTACGAAGTATCCCCCCTCCCCCCGAGGAAATTCTACCTGGTATTAGAGAAAATAACTCATGTTTGCTTTTGGATTTTTTCAAAACACACTGCGACTGATTGTGGAAAATGCAGTCATACGATTTCATATGATAGTTGAAAATGATGTCGGTCATTTTGAACATGTTTTGTCTTCATAAAATTTATAAATTATCAAAACTGACTGACAAATGCCTAATTCATTAAAAAAATAACCTCTGGCATAGAAATTTTGAATAATATTTTTTATTTACAAAAGCAAATTCCTATACATCATTGTATCCTACCCAAAATTTAATAAATTTCTTAAAAAATAGTTTCGTCTATACACAACTTTAAAATAGGATCGTTTAATTATAGATTCCCTATATAAATACTGTTTGTGGTATTAATATTTATATTATACTGGTACTTTTTTTATACATTTCATAGTATCATGAAATAATCTATGCATCTGTATAGAAAATTTTTATTTCAAAATGTTTGATCTGGCTTTGTTAATTTTTCAAAACATTTCAAAATTAGTATTAGTTATTAGGAATCTCCAATTTAATAAATGTTCTTCTCCGGAGTAGGATAGATAAATTAAAAGGCACGTAAGAGAAGCTTTCTTTTGGTAAAAAATGTCAGAAATATGAATAAGCAGCTTAGTTTAACAATCTGTTTTGAAGTAACACTTGAGCTATTCTTAGACGACCTCACAAATCTCAGCAACGTTCAAATGAAGTTCCAGGGCCGTACCTGTAAAAGAGTGTTTGACTCATAACGGTACAATTGACAAGTACCGGACTCACATACTCGGTTGATCTTCAGTGGAATCGGGTTTTGAATTTGGAGCCATTCTACCTCAAATCGGTAACCTTACCAATTGCCTTTTAAGACCACAAAAACGTTCCATTAAACTGTAAAAAATTGAGGTGCAGACATGTAGAAACGATATAAATTTGAATTTAATTACTTTATTACATACTTTAATTTGTAACGCATAAATAGGAATTTTCTTTCGTATTATATTCACTAAGGCTTTATACATATATATATATATATATATATATATATATATATATATATATATATATATATATATATTAACAAAATAAGCTAAGCAAAAAGGAACACAACCGAATCAAAACTATAACCAATAGAAAAAGAATTTTTTAATTCTTAAACTTGCTTGCATCAGTAATGATTTTTAGTTTCGATTCTGGTTTTGGTTTCGTTTCCGTGGTTAGTGCCGTTTCTGTTTCGTTTACACAATTCTATTAAATATAGTAATTTGGATTTGTTTCCTTAATTGGTTCTATTTCATTTACCTTTCATTTTGTGAACTTTTAGAGTTTAATTCCGAATTGATTTTTAATTTTGATTTCGATCTAGTTGGTTTCGTTTAAATTTTTGTTGACCAGGAAATGGGTTTTGATTGTTTTAATATTTTATATATATATATATATATATATATATATATATATATATATATATATAGCGCAATTTATTGTTATAAATATTTGAGAATATTTAAAACTAGAAAATTGTAGAATTTTATAAATATTTATGATCTTTTTTTTTCTCGCGCTCACAACAAGATACTACTTTTCATATTGATTCAAAATTTAATCGAAATTGACAGACTAATTAATAATTAAATTCTAAAATATTGGTGTGTGGTATTGTGATCGAGAATGCCCTACTGTAAAAAATTTCAGCGTTTTGGGATACTAAGTTATGAATGAAAATTCGATTACGAACCTTTATCTTTAGAAATATGAAGGTGTTCAAGGGAAATAAAAATGAAAATGAAAGAAACAAGTATTTTTTTAATAAAAAAAACTATTTGTAAACTAGTTTCTCGGCTGATCTTACTTATGGTATATGTTGTTAATTATTCAAAGAAGACTCAGCAAAAATGAATGAAAATACTTTTATTGCAATATTCCTATCAATACTCACACTAAAATACTTAAAAAAAAATCATTCTGTTTAAAATATTACACCATTCTTATGAATTACATGCTCAGTGAATTCAATAAAAACATTAATTTTATAACACTCATTTTATACGTAATATATTTTCTGTTTTTATGTTTAATACTTTATTCTTTTTAAAAACACTTTCTCAGTTATTTATATTCTTGATATATTCAAAAGACCCCCCCCCAAAAAAACCCCTTACATTTTTATTATAATAGTAATTTCAAGCATATTTAGGTCTTCTTTCAACCTGAAAGTACTTTTAAAAGAGCATTTATTCTTTTTATGAAATATACCCCAATTACTCTTATATACGATATATTCAGATGAAATAAATGACAATATTCTTAATATGACATTCATTTCCAGCTTATTTAGTTCTCATAACTTCGCTATTTGACAACTTCACGTCATTTAACATCTTACTTGGGAAGCATTTTTGAATAATTTCGGAGCATCTCAGATTTCCGTGGCATAATTTAAATAAAATACTTACTCGTAATATTACTCCTTTTCTTCGCAGCTGGGTACCCACATCAAAAATACATTTAAATGCAATCCTTCAATCTCTTGGAAAGAGAAAAAAAACCCTTTTTTTATTCTCCGCAACATAAAAGAAATGCCGTTTAAGTGAATTCCATTTCCTTAGATATTTGTAGAAGTAATCAGAGTTTGGATATTTCAAAAAATTGGAACTAACTGATGAGCATTTAAAAGAATTTATTCTTTAATTTCAGAAAAACGTAGTTTTTTCTCTCTGAAACGAGTGCTGTGTTAAAAAAGTCAAATCATGTACAAACATTGCTAACTATTTTGGGAAAAACTAATTGAATGTTTGAAAAATAAATATTGGAGGTAAATGAATTTCGGATTTTAAATTAGACGCGTATACTTTGAAGCCAGAGCTGTTTAATTCCAAAAAGGGCCACGGTGGCCTGGTGGTAAGGTGTCGGCATCAAAACCGGAAAGTTTTAGGTTCGAGACTCGCTTTCACCGAAGAACTGTCGTGTAGGGGGTCTCTCGCACGTTAGATTCATCAGGCCAACCGTCCTCCCACTGGTGTGGTGTGGAGAGGGGTGCCAGCTCAGGTGTCGTCCTCTTTATCTGACCGTGGCTCTAATTTACGAGCACCGTCCCCAAATAGCCCTACAGTTACTTTAAAACGGGACGTTAATGTAACTAAACTAAACTAAAAGTCTCTCTTGAATATTGTTAATATGACAATCGATGTTATTCGGTATTCATAATATTGCCTAATATATTTTAAAATATTGTTATGTTGGGGTCAAGAGTTTAAACAATCTTAAAACATTTCGAGGACAATTTACACAAATTAAAATACAAACATCCTCGAACTAAATATATGACATATAACTAAACTAAAGCATTCCAAATTACTATTATTGCCATATTTTCAGATCTTCTCAAGTAAATCATTCCGGACGACAATAAACAATTCTAAAGATTAGATTTCAGTTTTAATATAAATAAAATAAAAATCATTATAGATATGTATCTTAAGTGACGGGCCACATTCAAACAAACTTTGCACATCTATTCTTTAACACAGCAGGCCGCTGTGGTCTGGTGGTAAGGTTTCGAAGCCTGAGAGTTTTAGGCTCGAGACCCAATTTCACTGAATAATTATCGTGTAAGCGGGTTTCGTACACTTAAACCAGTGAAACGCCTTTTTGTTGCTGTGGTGTGGAAATTTGGAGCGGTGGTGTCAGCTCACGTGAGGTCCTTATCATCTGATCGCGATTCTAAAATACGAGGTTCGTTCCAAAATAGCTCTAATGTTTCTTTAAAAACCGGACGAGAGGAGAGAAAGAATGCTGCCAAGTTTTTAAAGTGAACAAATTAATTAAATTTTCAATTAATTAGGAATTTTCCAAATTTTTGCAATAATTTTGGAGAAAATAATTTCACAAGAAATATAATAATACGATCTTAAAATTCAAAATTTAATAATTTCAATAATATAAATTCTAATTTCGCATAATATTTCTTTTAATTAAGAAGTCATTTAAATACATTAAAATGTGAATTTGAACTGATTTATTGATATTTTTTTTTAGATTTATACTTTTACGAAATTTTTATTTCAGTTATTTATTCATTGGAAAATTTAACAGAGGATTTTGGAATAAGGAAATTTATAAATGTGCAACGTTAAGACTTTCAATTGCTTTTCCACTGTTTTTATCTGCATGTTTTAGAGCTCCATGAGTTTGAAAAACACATTTTTGAGAAATATCCATTTGTCTGTCTATCTATGACTAAAATAACTCAAAACCCTTTTATCTACACGGATGATATTTGGTATACGGTCTTTATATCATAATTGTAGATTTCTATCAAATTTTGAGCAAAATCCGCTCAGAAGTATGCCTGTTCGAATATAATTTCACACGATAACTATGCAACAAATCGAGGGAAACCGATAAAATTCGACATACAGAATCAACATTTATAATCCAGTTATCTATCAAATTTTGAGCCAATTGCTACAAGAGATCGACCGTCTGTCAATTTGTACTTTTAGAAACATGTAAACGCAATAACTGAAAGACGCAAGGACATAGATATATCAAATTTGGAATGTGATTTTGTGACTACAAATCTAGTTTTGCGAAATTTTTTTTATTTCAATCGGCTAGAAATTGAAATCACAAATACTATTTTCAGCTGCAATGCGCCGCATACGAAAGATTAATCGCCAAGAATCTCGCCCAAGATTATGCAATAGTAAGTAAAAAATGCCAAATTTACTTCAAAGTTTTATGTTTCGTAAATATTGTACACCCCTGCTTTGAAAGGTGTTCACTGAGATAAAATATTCACTAGAGCGTATGCGAGAAAGTTTTGAGGAGACCACTCCCACTGATTTAATATTTCTCGTTATATCTCTCATGTGAACAATTCTTCCTGTGCTCCTGAACAAACTTTTACGATAAAACTTTAGAAGCAGAGACGATTAACAGTTTGCACTAGAAAATTTAAAAATTTATATTCAAGTTTTTATTATTAAAAAATAACTATTTAATTAATTGTGTCTTAAAATGCAGATTAAATTACTCTTTAACGCTTGTGAACACAATTTGAAGTGCTAATACAACAAACTTAAGAAAAAAATCATCTTCTGTGGCTTTTAAAATCACTTACTTCAATAAAATTATTCATATTTTATTTTTTTAAAACATTTCAGATGATAAAAAGATTTTATTTTATTAGAACTGTAAAAAGAGAGAACTTTAGATTATAAAATAATTATAATATTCTATGGAAGAGTGGTTTTTAAGGTCATACATCAAAAAGTTTTAATCTTTGTCAATGCTGGGTTTAAAATCTAGCGCTTAGCAAAAATGTTTTATGTAATTTGTTAAACTTTTATATTTAAAGTTTTCATTACAAATGGTTGAAGGTTTTCTCTAAAATTGTAAATATTGAGCTTTTGATATTATTTGAATAATATAAATGCTTAAAAATTGTGTATGGAAATGGTGCTTCCAAATTTTTTGCTATTGTGATGAAGAATTTTATGCAATTTTTTACATTTATATTCGATATGCATCACTTGAAGAGAGAATGCATTTCAGTAAAATGCTTTTGAAAATTTACATTTTTTCATGATTTTTTGCAAAAAGAGTTAAAGATAATTTCCCCCTCTATGTTATAAAGTTTTTCATATTTTTTTCACTCGATTTTGCTTTATATTTGAAAATTTGCTGATTTCTGATTACTAATTTGCTTATTTATAAATTATAGTTCGAATAATCAAAATTAATTCGAATAGTCAAAATATTCAAAGAAAATTGTATTTTGTTACTCATTACAAATCATATCTGTCAAAAATCCCTTGAGGTACAGTGTAATAGCAAACCAAGGAACAACAAAATTTAATCCTGTAAATTTCAACTAAAGCTGTCATAAAATAATTGGAAATGGATGTATGTAAATATTTGTTGGAAGTTTTAGCATGCTTGATAGTGCGAAAGGCTACATACACATTTTCTCTTTGTTGGCATCCATCCTGTAGCCATGATTGACAGATATGATAAGGAAAAAGTCAAAACACTTAAAATTCGAATTTCCACCCCACTATATTCAGCCATTAGATGAGAAGAGGAGTCAAATTGCTGAATCGCATAATTTATGGAAAAGAAGTAAAAAAGAGATACTAAGAATGTGCTTTAATCTTGGAGGAAAAAAAAAGAAGAGAAATGAATAAAAAAAGGAAATGCATTTTGAAATGTATATGAGCGCAACCACTGTGAATGGGGAGATTATAAACATATCTACCTTCAATGCTGCCTCCTCAGAATTAATGAAAAAAATTAGCTGCCAGAAGGTTGAAAATGGATGAACGAAATCAAATTGATGATTGATGATAAAAATCGAATTGTAAGCATTACCTGCTTTTAATGTATAAAAAAATGCAATTTTTTTAGAGTTAACGGGTGATAACTTTTTCAATGACTTTGCTAGAAATGAGGTACAATGTATGTTCCTGAAAACATCGATTTTCGAAATTAGTTTGATTTTCAAGCAATAGTTATAATAGTTAACGATACATTTAACTCCCTGAGATTGAGATTGATTTGTTTCGCTTCGTCCAAAGTAGAGTTCCAAAGAAAAAAGAAAAAGGAAAGCTTGACATCATTTAGGTTTTGAAATGCAAATGGAATGTTTTGCCTCTTGAGAATTTAGTTTATCTGCTTTTGGAATTTTCGATCGTCTATTGGAAAAAGGATGCCAAGTAGAAATTGATGGGTCAAATAAATGCCTTAACAGTTCTTTTGAAGTAACTTAGACAGAAATAAGAATCTTGAAATGTTTTGACGTGTATGTTACTTCTGATATGTGATGAATAAATGGTGATTCTGCTTAAAAGTATCGTTAAACAAGCTTTTTGCAGCAATTTAATGGACTGAATTCTTCACTCAATCCACTTTAACAATTATAATTTTTATTACTTTGTTGTTATGATATTTGTTGTATTAATGATATTTCTCTTTAAATACTCTACCCTCCAGGTTTGGATGATTTATTACTCCGTTTATCCAGGATGATTTGAATAAAAATACCTAAATAAACAGATTTTTTTTTTCACAAAAAAACCCTATCTATCACGATGACATACTTTTGGTCGCTGAAAATTTATTTCTTCTTTAAACGTTTTTTTCATTTGTTTTGAAATTATTTTATTAATTATTTATTACTCTAATACTTTAACTTTGCTTTAAGTTATACTTTAATTTTTTTTTCACTTCAAAAAGTAGATCAAATTTTTAAATATTTTTTTTTTTACTACAACAAATATTTTTATCAATTCTGTTTCTATGTTCATAAATTATTCTGAACTATGCAAGGACAGATGTACATTACAAAGGATTTTTTTTAAAAATTTTTATTTATACAAATTATTTGAATTCGCAAATCCACCCTTGTTTCAATAAATGGTATGAAAAGGGGTTGTAAAATGTAAGATTTTTAAAATGAATTTTTTTTGTGATTTTAATTAGTTTTTATTTTAATTAAATGTAGGAAAACTGAATAAGAGTCTCTCATAGTTCAAATGTTTGGATCCTAATAGATCCTGGATTCAAAGTAAATCCATATTTACTTCATACAAATATGAAATATTCTGCTTTTGCACATGCTTGATCAAATACGATATATCCGAATATCATGTTAAGTCTTTGCCCAAGTATTTAAACATAAGCAAATAAAAAAAAATTGGCGAAATCGTTATATGCTGTAATTATTAAAGTTAAGGTATTATACTATAAGAGATTATTCAAATACAACATTAATCTTATAAATTCGCTTGATATTTTACCACGGTATTTTTTTAAATTCTTAATTTATCGCAAATTTTGACATTATTCAGCAAATCTTATGCCAATCAGAGATTCATATGGTATAGAGTTTTTGGTTAAGTCTGTAAAGTTAATATTGTAAGAAATTTATTGAAATGAAAGAATTTATTAAAATGTACGTATTTAAGGAATTAAATTAACAATATTGAGATGATTCAAATAAATTTTGTTGAAGAAATTACTTTTGCTCTAGAGATAATTGACAGTTGTTTTCCTTAAGCATTTTCCATGCTAATATTGGTAACATTAATAACGGAAATATTTAACAAATTTTTAGAGGAAATAAATTATCTCAAAAACTACTATTAACGTCTATAAGAATAAACCAATGAAACTCTATGGAATGTACAATTTCCGAATCATCGACATGAATCATTATTCTCTCGAGGCTTTCTTCGGTTCATCAACATTGTGAAATCACAAGGATGAAGACAAAGGCTGTACGGAGGAGGTGATTGAGGATACTCGACTTGAAATGGCCGTAAGTGCACAAACATTATAATAAAGTAAAACAATGACGGTGAAAATATTTTCACTTCTCTTGACTTGATTGTCTGCTGAGGTGAAAAGCTCTTTTCACAATATTCTTCCATTTTTTTCATACACTGAGGTCAAACTACCATTCTTTGATCTAAGCTGGCTAGAAATAAAATGGCCAATAATGGGTGGTGAGCCTTATTATCGTTTCTTCTCTTTCTTGCGTCCAGCTATATCGTGTATCGTCTGATCTGTAATTCATTATAATGAAGTAAAATAATGGAGATGAAAAGTTTTTCATTTTTCTAGACTTGACTGTCCATTGAGGTTAAAGGCTCTCTTCACTATGTTCTTGCTTTCTTGTTTCAACACGTTGAGGTCAAAATATAGTTCTTTGATCTAAGCTTGCAAGAAATGTAATGCGTAATAAGAGTGGTGAGTCTTATTGTCGCTTTCTTACCTTCATCTACATCGCGTATCATCTGATTTACAATTTCTGTGCACATTTTTCTTTATGGTCATTAACTGATTCTAAATAATTTTCCTATCATTTATCGACACGTTGCTTTTTTTCTTGTAGGCTTCCTCTGGTAGCCTGTAGAATTACCTTTCTACTAAAATGTAAGACATTAGAAAAATTATTTTGATTTCTAAATTTTTAAAAAGACATCAGAGAGGCCGTTTTTAATCAGTTTTTCCTTAATAATAAAGCGTTGAAAAATATTTTTTACTGTTTATATATGACAGTGTAAAATTTAAAACTAATTTAAGTATTTTTAAAGTGATTTTCAGAGAAAACAATGTATTACAAAGTGATAAATAGAAAATTACTGTATTTAAATGAATTGAATTGTTCATGTTAACGTGATTCAGACCATTATGAATGTAACTAATAGACTACAGAAAAATACCAAAGAAACAAGATGTTGATATCACCAGAAAAGTTTATTTTGAAGAACGACATTTTAACAGCAAAAACAGGGTAAGAACAGAACATCAAAGGCCAATTAATTACACAACATCTTAAAACATGATTGAACAACAATTGAAATAATTATCACAAAGTATTCTATGCAATACATCTTGTTCTTTACAAGGTAACATACACTTTTTCATTTTCGTCACAATGACTAGATAGTACAAACATGAAACACTTGAATTTAACACAGCCCATTAATAAATAAACTTCACAAATAAATACAAACATAACGGAATATTAACACATATTCAAACATCAATACAAGAAAGTGATATTTGAAACACATATTTCATTTAAATTGAGAATTTAGTTTATATTTAAACATTTAAGAAGTATTGAACCACACACAAAAATAGGGGATTTCTAACTGCATAATATGCCTAAGGGGAACACTTGACAAGTGACATTCCTTTTATATATATATATATATATATAAAAGGAATGT
>JAPMOQ010061070.1:1094878-1112424 GCA_026543055.1 Argiope trifasciata
TTGTTTCATAAAGGATATACTTATATATATAGATTAACAGTTGTTTTTAGAAACTACGATTTAAATGGAAAGAAACTGAGACAAATAATAGCAACGGTAATTACATATTTTTTGAAATCGATGAATTCCTAAAGGTCATTAAGAATTGACTGGGGTATCATAAATTCCCATTTCCATTTTATAGAAATGTAAATACCCAAATGTGCCCATGAGTTTGATAGGGAAATATAAATAATTTATTTTTGATCATCTCAGAGAATAAATATTTCATTTCCTCAAAGAATATTTATTGTTGTATATAGTTATTTGCTTTATTCTTTATTTTAAACAAATGTTAATTTTTAATGAAAGATGTTGGAATTCGACCACAAATCAATAATCTCCAGTATTTGTTCTGAATACCTTAACTAAAATAAACCATGGAATCATTTGATAAATGGGTTGGAACTACTTTTTGCTATTATTTCGTATGACTGAAATTTGAAGGTAATTAATCTTTTTGAGAAAGCAGCAATATCCAAAACTGAATTTAAAATATGCAAAGTATTAAACAGAAATCTTAATATTTTATCTTCACTTTGAAATTAAATATCTCGGATATTCTCTGTAGTACATACTGAAGTCTCCGTATTTTAATGTTGAGACCAAATGAAATCTAAAGGATCACTTTTGAATAGTCTAATTTTTCAGTACATAATTTAAAGCAAAAACGGAAATAAAGATTATGTTTAGATAAATTTTGCTGTCAAAATTTTATTCAACTGTATGAATGTTCTGAATATTAATAACAAAGCAGCTAAAAAAATAGATAACTTTTAAAATTGTGCAATAATTTTGCCCTGTTCTACTACCTTCTTAGATATGACAATTTCTGTGTCACTCACAGAAATAAGTTTTGTGACAAATATTTTTATAAAAATGTAAAATCATAGTAAAAAACATGAAAAAAAGCAAGACAAGAAAATGCTCGACATCACTTTCATTTGGACATGTAGATTGCACGTTCAGTGAGAACTTATTTGGAAATCGTACCAAAAACATAAAGAATTAATCTCGTGTATCATAAATAAATAATCACAAAAAAGAGTAAAAGAAATCTTGATAGATTTATCCAAATAATTATATTAAATAAGAGAAAAATAAATACACGGAGTGCCAAACGATTACCGATACACGGTATCACAGTTCCCATAAAATGTATCCTCCTTTTTAATCGCCACGTGGTTATTCACAGGCCAATTTACTGTCCAAGCTCGACAAAGCAACTGCAAAGGCTTGGAGTGCGCACATAGGGTATCCATAATCCATTGTGAAAGCATCATCAGATATGCGGCCGAATTGCATGACTATATAATCGGCTGTAAAAGAAATAGATAATATAATCAGTCACAGTTTGATGTAAAGTTTCAGTATTTACAGTAAAATTTTAGTATTTACAATAACAATGCTAAAATTCAAAATGCTTCTTATCTTAAAAGGAATATCTTATCTCGAATCTGATTGTTATATTGTTGCTTAACTTAGAGGTCATAAAGGTCATTTGGCAGAATAAATTCCACAAGAAAATCAAAAAAGTCTTAAATGGTAAAGTCAATTATTTTCAGAACTCTTATTTAAAACTTTTGAGGCCAAGTTCAAGTAATATGCTTTTAATATACCTACAGGCATAGAGAGAAAATGAGGTTACTTAGAAGGAAAAATCTCCTTATGAATTTTCATAAATTATCAAAATATAGATATTGAGAATAGATCAGATTTTATTGGACTTGCTACTTTATTACAGAATATTTTTGCATATGTTTAAGTTACTTATTTGACAAGGGGCAATAAAATCAGTCTTCACTAATGTCAAGGCAAATTTTAGAAAATATTGCGAGTAGGGATCAGATCAAATATAAGAACTGATGCTGAAATACGGATATAAGAAATAATATTGGATCTATTTCCGAAATTCGTCCAGTTACTTAACGCGTTCATCGCTAAGGAGGAATTAGATAAAAAAAAAACTCCACGAAAAGACAAATATCAGTTCTTCTGGCTGCTGACATTTTTTCATTCAAAATAAAATGAAAAAAATAAAGGCATTATTCAGATAGAAAGTTCACTGGCATGAGAGACAAATTTTAGCCCACAGAGGCTTGTAATTGGAAGTGTTTGAAAGATCAGATGTCTCGTCGGAGGCCTCGAAAGTGTTAAATGATAGAGGTTCATAACAATAAAAAAACATGCTCTTGTAATGTGGCTCATTTTCATTCAGAGTGTGTGTAATTCAGACCTCTAGTAAGAACTCGAATTCAGATTTTGAACTATGAATACAAAATCTGAATGTCTTCATAGTTTCTCACAGAGGGTTTTAGTAATCAAAGCAAACACAATCTATTTACAATTTCGCATTGTGATGAGTAAACTGAATGCCCTTTTAAAAGAATTTAAGCAATTTTACTGACTCATTAGCAATTGTTAAAACTTCTTCTTTTATACGAGGACAATCCCCAAAAAAATTTCTCCTATATTTTTAGATATACAAAGAACCGTTTATTTTCTATAATTGCTACATCACTTTAAAGATTGAAGAATGCTTTATTTTTCAACGTAATCACCATTTCGATCGATGCATTTTTGCAGACTCTGTGGCAGTTTTACTATGCCCATGTCATACCAGCTTGCCACCAAGCCCTTTAGGAAGCGTTGAACCTTGCAACTTTTCAGTTAAAATCCTATGGATTGTGCTTCTGGAAACCTCAGGAACCAAAATCCAGAGAGCATCCAGAGTGATCCTCCGATCTTTACGCATTAGTTCCTCAATTGTCGCGACTGTCTCGTCGGCAATCGACGGCCTCCCGCTCCTTTCTTCGTCATGAATTTCAGTACGACCGGCTGTAAACTCTCTAGACCACTTTCGAACGTTTTTGACATCCATGCACGACTGTCTATACACTTCCGTCAATAGGCGGTAAATTTCAACTGGTTTAACGCCTTTTGCGTTCAAAAATCGAATAACTGCGTGCACTTCGCTCTTGGCGGTAACGTTTATCGGGAGCTCCATTTCAAATGGCTGCCAAACCAAGACTGAGCATCCGAGAGAAGTGCCTACGTGCTTATGTGGTAGCGGAGAAAGCACCACTCTCAACAGTGTTGCCAACAACCGTATTAAAATTTTCTCTACGTCCCCCCCCCAAAAAAATAGGAGACATTTTTTTTGGAATTGCCCTCGTATTATGATAAATTTTTCCTCAAAATTAAGGATCTTAATTGTTCACGATATATATAATTTTATATTACATATCGTCCCAGTTTATAAAAATACCACGTTAAAATTGAATACATTTGAAATATGAATGAGGAAGATGAGGTTTGTAAAAGTAAGTACATATTTTAACTCGATTATTGATGTAGATGTTAACGCTGCTTATTTGGAAACACACTTAAGAATGCAGCATATATTCAAATATACACCAAGCATAAAAAGAAATGTATTTTGTAGTTTTACTTTTGTATTAAAAAAATCCTTTTTTTATTATCACGTTATATTTCAAAATAAGATGGCCATAATTATATATATTTTTTTATTCAAAAATTTATTTGCACGGATTGCTTCTAAACATCAAATCTTTTTAAGATGCTAAAACTAAATACAACATACAGTGTTAGCTTCAAAAATATATTTTAGAACGAGTTATAACCAAGTAAAATATACTTACGGTCATTTATATGAACGATCTGAAAATTCTTTACACTTGCTTGTGTCACTCGTCCGTGGAAGTTCAAAACATATGATTGAGTTTCTGAAAGAAGGAAAGGCACAAAAAGTTTCAAGGCCATTGGTAATCTAAAACACACAAAATATGTACCCTCCTATTTTCACTTAACAGAATCGTTTTGATTATATCGCCTATTCCGAATCAATCAGAATCGCCTATCCAAGTTAGGGCAACAAATGGAACATAAATAAATCATTTTTCCTTTACAAAACAGGAAAATGGATATCTCAACTCCTTGTCTCTGAAGAGCTACATATGCCATAAGGAAAAATAAATGATATTTGAAATATTTTTTTCTACAGATGATGAATTTTGCATTTCGGAATTTATGATTCTCAACAGGCGATATATCAGCAAAAATATATCACATTCCATTTCGTACCTCAGATATGCAAATACATTATTGCATGATTTATGGTATGTAATGCATTACAGACTAGAATAATTGTAACAATTTTTTGACAAAAAATTAAGTGTATGAAATCATACGATTAATTAGTTATTTGAAATTAAATTTTAAAGCAAATCGTATTTTAGTAAAATATTTTTTCTTTACCCAAATACATTATATAAGAAGACTGAAATTTGCATGGTAGTTTATAACACGAAGCGAAGTGAATTTCATATATATTATAAATAAAAATGTTACAAAAACTGTTGAATTAATTTTTATTCCTAAAAATTTAACGAAGAAATAAAAGAAAAATCTTTCTTCTCAAGAAACCACTAGTAACATCAATAAACACAATTTAATTGAATGCTAATAAGAATTTTAAATTAATATCAATATTTTAATTGCAATCGTTACATTTAAAAGCTACATAATACAAGGTTAAGTTTCTAAACAGAATTTTACGTTAATATTGGAACATAATGAATGCTTATGTAGATCCTTCTAGTTTAAGATAGCTTCTGTCCTTTCCTCCATAAATCCCATCTTAATCTAGCTTTACGGTAATAAATATTTATTATCTTTTAAAGGCACCACATGCACCAAGGATTCATGAACGATGCTTACGAGCTACCTCCTATACCTTCGCATTCACTTTCTTAATGGTAGGTAGATGTACTCCTTTTTCTTTTTAGAATTATTTTATTATTTGTAAAGATTTTGCAGATGTAAGAAGATATTTGTAGGTGACAGTGGAAGTGACTGTTGAAGAAAAGGAAACTGAAGACCTTTAAATTGCATTTCATTGAATGAGCGGGAGGAAGTATTTTCTTTTCATACCATTTTATTGATCTTAATTTTGGAAGGTAGTAAAACGAAGGAAATTTAAGTATTCATTTATTTATTTTACATTCCCTTTGGCGGACTGAATGTTTTTTTTTTTTAATTTACATTGCGGATAAGTTCAAAAAAGAAATTTTGGACCAGATTGTTTCATGAAATTATCAGTCTTGTTGACATGGTGGGCGCTGATTTTGAAGGAAAAGTGGCGATGATAATGGATAGCACAAAGTTCGGCAGCTGGGTACCGAGGGAATCACCTTTATTGTATACATTCATAAGACAGGTTCTAGAGAGACGAGATTCTATTTAACTTCATTATGAAACGAGTTTCAGGAACAATTATTTAATTATTTTCTAAGTTCAACAATTCAGAAGATAAAACAAACACTGACATTAAAATACCAGACACTCACTTAGAAGATAACGAAAGAAACCATGATGGAAAATGTACCTTGATTTTATTAAGGTAACGTTATTTATTGTGTCAAAAGCTAAGGTAGTAGAGTTATGTAACCGCTACAAAATAGATTAGCTCTTTGAGAATGAAATAGCTTTCCTCAAGGCTAAATAATGATAAGTACCGGGTGGCCAGAAATAAAACACCCCTACTCTGACCTCCCTGGATATCGAACTACTCAGTGTAAAGGCTTGAAAATTTGTGGACATACTATTCAAAAAATGGGGAAACGGATTTCACGAAAAAAAAATTTAGTTCCAGAAATCACCGATAGGTGGCGCTGTACCACTGGACGTATGCTGAAAAGACACAAAAACACGTTTTAAACACATTTTATTTGAAAGTACCAAGCATACATGAAACAAGGACGTTATCGATGCAGGGAATGCTGCTCAATATGGTTCCCTTCCTGAAGATGTAAAATGTGAAGTCTGTGGACAGCTTGTTCAACTGCGGATCGTAACTGGTCATCTGAGATGCTTCTCACATGCAGACTGATACTCTCTTTCAAATCTGCCAAGGTTATCAGACGTTCTCGATAAACAAGGTTTTTTAAGTGTCCCCAAAGCCAAAAATCACACGGATTAAGATCCGGTGAACGAGATGGCCAAGTTGTCGGAAACGCGCGACTGATTATTCTGTCAGTGGTGAAATGTTGGCGAAGAAACTGTTGCACAGGGAGTCCAATGTGTGGAGGTGCTCCATCTTGCATAAAAGTAATGGTGTCAAGGCATTGGCGCTGCTGCAAATGGGGTACAACAAATGTTTCGAGCATCCTTTTGTACCTGTTGGCCGTCACGGTACATGTCTCAAGGCCATTGGAAGTAACCTCTTCGAAAAAGAACGGTCCAAGGATGAATGTGGCTGTGAATCCACACCAGACTGTAACTTTCGGTGAGTGGAGTGGAATCTCTTGGAAGGTACGGGGGTTTGTCGTGTCCCATATGCGACAGTTATGGGTGTTCACTGTTCCACTGAGGTGGAAATGGGCCTCATCGCTCCACAGAATCTGCCACGGCCACGATGCATCCACTTCAACTCTAGCAAGAAATGTCAATGCAAAGGTCAGTCGCATCTCCCTGTCTGTGGCCAGCAATTGTTGATTAGGGCGGATTTTGTACGGGAAACAATGCACCATTTTTCTGAGTACGTTCCACACTGTGCTATAGGGAACACCCAAGTGTCGTGACACTGCACGTGCACTATTGCAGCCTAAAACATTATCCATTGACTGTTCAACAATACCGGTGGCAACATCTTCAACGACATCTGAACGAACCGGTTTGCGTCCTCGACCAGGCTGAACTCCAAGATGTCCAGTTTCCTCGAATCGAGCGATCATTCTCCTGAGAGCTTGTGGAAGCAATGGTCCCTTACGCAAATCCTTAAGTCGGCGAAACTCTCGAAGTGCTGCTGGAGCATTTCCTTTATTCTCGTAAAACAACTTCACAAGCAAAGCGCGTTCTGGCAGCGTGACAGCCATCACTAATAAGAATGACATTCCCCACCTTTTAACTTCTTTTATACCCAGAACATGGCTTCTAACCATGCTTTATGCAAATTTTTCTGGTTACAGTATGAAATTGCAGTTACAACGGGAGTTCTAGCTTCTTTACTATTTTTATTTTCCATAAGGGGCAGAAAAATTAAAAAGGAAGCATGGAAGCATTCCATTCCGCATAAACATTTTAATTTTTATTATTATTTGTGTCTTTTGATCATAGTTCCAGTTGTGCAGCGCCACCTATCGGTGATTTCAGGAACTAATTTTTTTTTCGTGAAATCCGTTTCCCCATATTTTGAATAGTATGTGTACAAAATTTTGAGCCTTTACACTGAGTAGTTCGATATCCATGGAGGTCAGAGTAGGGGTGTTTTATTTCTGGCCACCTTGTATATGATAGTCCAAAATTGCCCGAATCGTCATTAAATGTTAAAGATTTTGTATCAAATTTAATCATGTTTAAAAATTGTCCTTTCCTAAAACTTTTGCTTAATTTAGAAGTGGTACGCAATCAAACTATGCAAATCAACACCATCGCGTATCTATCCTTTATTCTAATTACGCTGTCAGCATATATTCACCGCGTACTGTCATTGCTTTCAACATAAGGATTATCGAGATTAATTTTTGAGAATCGTATGTTCTCTTGTTTAAGTTTTACGGAAGTTAACAGAATGTGCGTAAATTTTTGTTGCAAAGAGAGAGAGAGAGAGAGAGAGAGTATGTCAGATATTGAAATGGACAATATACATTAAGGAATCTCGGGATGCAACACTTTTATGCATGCAGGAAATAGAACACGTCACTTTTCAAGTTAATAATTTATTAGAAAAGAGACTTGAAAGTGATAACAATAATAATGATTTTTGTACGTCATAAACACTTAAGAGTTGTTGCATGGCTCACACTGGCGAAGAATGGAGTGTAACAACAACTTAAAGATGATCTCTAGTGTGTAGGGGATTTTGAATACAGCAACAAAAATTCGAGCAACGAATTCAATTCATAGATGGTTTCTATATGTGTCTGCAATCTATAGAAGCCTTCATATGTCTGTAGAAGTCTTTTAGTTAGAAGATCAGTGTCATGTTTTTCTAAAGATATGCTGTGAGGAATTATTATAATTATCAATGAAGCAAGAAAATCCTTTTTTTGAAAAAATTGATAATGTAGGACATTAAATTATCATTTTAAAACATTATAACATTTCTTATTTCTTTTTTAATTTTTTTCAGTCCGTCAAAAGAATTTTCTTTTAAATCTACTCACAAGATTTTTTTATGCATTATATTTTTGAAAATACTCAACGAAGTAACGAAAATTCGAGCAAAGAATTCATAGATGGGTTCTACATATTTCTGTAGTCTGTAGAAGCCTTCATATGTTTGTATAAGGCGTCCTTTGGTTAAAAGGTCTGGGTCGTATATTTCTGAAGATACGTTGTGATGAATTATTGTAATAAGTAGTGAAGCATGAAAATCATTTTTGGAAAAACTGATAATGTATGATATTTAGTCATCATTTTTAAACATTATAATATTTCTTATTTCACTTTGTCGTCAGTCAGTCAAAATAATGCTTCAAGAATATTTTTATGCATTAGGTTTTTGAATGCACGCTTTCTAAGCGCTAAATTTCAAGTTTGGTTGCTTCTTACTTTTATTAACCTCTTCTTACTCGTGTAAAACATATTTAATATCCAGTAAGAGGGCTGTAATATTATTCAGTGGAAAGGAGCATTTGATTTAATAATGCTGAAGTCATACTAATGTAGTTTTAGTTGGAAACCTAATAAATGCCAGTTGTTCAATAATTATTTGAATTCATTACTTGTTAATTATTCATGCACGTGCGATTCCAAGAGGTAAAGTTATTTGAGATGGAAAGATGGAAATTACAACGAAATTAATTTTCAAAAGATTGACAAGCAAGCAGATATTGGAATTTTAGTTCCAACAGTTATTTAATATTGTAACCATTGTTAATGCGTTTACTGATTCTTATGTTTAATTAATGAACAACAATTGAACTGAAATTAAGAACAGTAAAAGTTGCAGTACTTTTATGGACTGGAAATAAAAATGTAATTAAATAGTGTTTGGCATAGACGTCTGAGTCCATCTGTTTCCCCAGTTATCAGAACTCTGAATTCTAAATTTCAGGATACTAGCTGGAGGTTGTTATTTAAGACGAAATTCAATAAAATAAAATATTTTGAAAAATCAGAATAATGATGCGATTGATTAATAAATATTCCTCAAAAGAACGAGAATAGCAAACAGGAAGATATCCAGAAGTCTAAACTCTATATTTCATTAATTTTCTTTCGATTGACTGAATTTCCAGATTCATATTACAGCAACCTCATTTTAGAACGGCAATACTTGAGAAGCGGAATCCTTCAAACAGGAATTTTATTAAAAAATAAAGAAATCTAATGTAAATTATTTATTTATGTCGAAAACAAGATAATATGGGGCATTTAATTAAAATCTGAAGCATAGGTTTTAAAATCAAGGTTCTCCTAACTAATTCAGACATTTCGCCACGAAATTCAGCACAATAATGTACGAAGAAAGCTAAGAATGCGCTGGAACTTTTTTTTCTCAAGAATAATTCCGAACTTGAGCTATTTTTTTACGAACAAATTTCTCTAACACAAAGAGCCTTGGATGACATATTGTGATTGACGACTTCCATGCAAACTAAAGAAAATCAACAATATGATGGTACCAGTAAAAACAAAACAAAAACAAAATAGGTATTTGGTGATGTGAAGGCAAATTTTTCATTGGCGCTTATAGCTGCTTCTTATAAAGAAGCTTTAAGTGCAATGTGATGACCAATCTCGTTTCTTTTAAAATACTACGATTAAATTTGCTGCTTACTTAAGCGCCCAGAAGATAACATGAAAAAGGCATTTATTGCTAAAGCATTAGCATACATTTCAGTACGTTCAATTATTATTAATACTATCTTACAAAAATGTTACCTGTAATAAATTTCGTTCAAACTGAGGTTGCAAAAGAGGGGGAAAGAAGAGAAAACAGAAATCTTTAACTAACTATTTGCATCAATAGTTCTTTGCTACATTTTTTTCTCCTGCTACGCATGACAAACCTCCCCAATTCTCACACTTCCACGCCCCTTTCAATCCATTCTGCTGCCGAATGAAATTATGGATTTAAGACTATCTTATGGATCAAACCTCTAGTATGAACTCAATATCTTTAGAGGATTCCCTTTTAATTTTACATTTAATTTAATTTTATAATAGTATTAGTTAACACAAATGAAAATGGCATTTATATAATTTTTCGCCTTAACTTAAGATTAATAGTAATATTTTTTACCACAAATGAAGCGCAGTATTGAATATTTTATTTCTTTAAACTTGAGCACACAATATGGCTTCTGACTTTCATAACTTCACTTTTCCCCAAAAATTGAAGAAGCAAAATTCTATAATATTTAATATCAATTTAATTCCTCATATTCTGTGTTTTCCTTGACTGTTATTAACCTTGTTTTCGTGTATCTTTCCTCCTCCAGGAAATATATACCGTAAGTTGTTAATTTATGATATTTTTTTGCCTGGATGAATCTATTTTACATTAATTCCTATAGGAGATTACAATTCATTAAGAAGTGATGTTCAGAAACTAATTAACTTTGTGAATTGAGAATTCACAAGCATTAGTAGAAGTAATGTAAACCATTGTAAATAGTGCCTTAAATTTTTAGTAGATAATTTGCTTATTAAATTATGCCATTAATAGGTCCTCCCCCAAGAAATGTATACCACAAATTGATAGATAACTTTCGATTTTTTTTTGCTTGAGGATGAATCTAGTTTGCATTTATTCTTATAAGGGATTAATTACTATTGGTTAAGATGTAACTTTCAGAAACTAATTAAATTTGTGAATTGTAGCTTCACAAGTATTAGTAAAAGCAATGTAAACCATGATAAATAGTGTATTAAATTGATTAATAGATAATTTGTTTATTAAATCATTTATGGATGAATTGGTCCACTAGAAACGTATACCACATTGCTAACCTTTGATTTTTTTGGCAGGTATAGATGAATCCATTCCTACTGGGAATTATTATTGTTAAGAAGCGACCTTCAGAAACTAATTAAATTTTTGAATTGTGGCTTCGCAAGCTTTAGTAAAAGTAATGCAAACCATGATAAATAGTGTATTAAATTGATTAATAGATAATTTCCTTATTGCATTACACCATTTAATAGATTAATAGGTTTATTTTTTTTTACCATCATTCCATTGTGGGGTCTTGTTCTGCAATTCGAGAAGGTTTTCCATTTTTCGGCTCTTCATTCTCTCTAATAGACCTTCACCCTCCTAAAAAATAAAATTGAAATAGCTGAATTGACTTAATGTTGAGTCATAATACATTCAAAGATATTTAAAAATAAAATTAATTCCTACTTGTAAGGAGTTTATTTATCAAAAGACTTATTTTCAGTTAACACTCAAGACATCCTTTATTTTTTCTAAATTTACGTTAATTGAAAAACTGTTCTCTAAATTGCTTCAAATGTCTTTTAGAATTCGTTTTGAAATATTTAATTGAGAAAACTTGTCATTTACAAAATTTGTTATTTACAATAACATGTTTTGAAATTTTTATATTTTAAATTCCATTCCATTAAGAGCACACACTAATTTTCAAATAGAAAAATTTTGTACAGGGAAACTTATTTTATAGCCATCGTGTCTAAAATTTATTTCTATAGTCTTCACTCAGTTATAACTGGAGTGATTAGATTTTTTAGCTTCAACTTAACTTTTAACTTCTGGAAACAAGATTGGAGAATTCTGGAAGTTTTATGGAAGTTGTTAGGCAGGGCTTGGGAAGCGATGCAGATATAGGCCAAAGAATTGGTCACAATAAAAAAATATATTAAAAGCATAAAAATGTATTAATCATCAAAAATTATACAAAAAAAGGAGAGAGGGAAAAAGGTTAAGAAAAATTAGCGTTGATAAACAATAAGATGGCATTAAAATGTACTTCATTTTTCATTCATTAACTGTTTTTTATCAGATTAATTCAGCTCTATTAATAGTACGTAGAATCATATTTTATTAATAATAAAATAGGTATATTAATAATAACCTATATAACATTGTTTAAGAAAAAGAACTTATATATGGGAGAACCTGAATATTAAGAACCTATATAATATTGGTTAATAGTTATTAATAAAATAGGTCTATAATAATATAGGCTCTAATAATAATAACCTACTTTATTATTAATAGATTATTAATAATAAAATAGGGCTAGAATCTTTAAAAGGTTACTTTTAAAATAAAATTTAAAAAATAATTTAAAGGACAAAATTTTACTATATAATAAGTGTCAACATTCACAATTTATTAACTATCACAGTTAATTTAATTTAAATTTCACTGACATGCACTGCTCATAAAATTCTGGATAATTTGAGATATTTTGTTCAAAATTGGCATAGTACTGGAAAATTTTGCTAGTCAGCGTAGTAACACAGGGTTATCTTGTTCAAAATTGGGATAAATCTGGGACGAACATTTTTTATTCCAGTAAAATAAAAACTGAATTACAAAATTTCGGTTGCATCTAAACAAATATGATAAATACTTTGCATCCAGGATAGCAGTAGTCATTTGATTAACTTAGGTATAAACGTGTATAAAAATGTGCGCTAGTCTAATTGCACCAAATTGAGCTATTGCTGACAAGGGAGAAAAACTGGCTCGAGTATTAAAGTTTAATGACTATCAGTTGCATCGATTTTTATAATTTTTTTTCTAACTTAAAAATACAATGAATCTAGAAGTCTTAAACTGAAAAAAACCCACATCTAAGAGCCTTAAGTAAAGGTTAAGCAATGCATTGAAAAAATTAGGAATTATTTGTTTAAAAAACTAGTTTCAAGTACTAATCAAAACTTTTCTTGTATTCGATAAAACGATTGAAGGGAAACTAAAGTCTTAAACAATTTAAATTACTTTTAGCTGAAACGGTTTTTTTCCCTGTCCCCAAAGGAGTTCAACCATGCGTTTTACGAGTAACGTCGAATTTTTAATTGAATTAATTCTACTTGAAACGAAAATCTCTTATAGTGCAAGCATTATTTTTCTTTCCCTACGAGGACTGAAGAAAATTGAGAAAAAATTATCCTATCTTAACGGGACTCGGCTTTATTTTAGTGGAAGTTAAATACTTAGTAGATCAAAGTTATTTAAGATTATTTTACCATAAATAGTGTTTTTGCATTTTCTATTTAATTAAAATTGTTCAAAATGAAAATTGGAATGATTTGCATTGCACGCCTTAGAAAATCTGAAATATTTAAGCATTTTTGATCACTCTTTAATATACAGAATGATATAGAAAATCATTATACAATATACAATTTATTAAAACTCAGTGTACAATATAATATAACTCAATATACGAATCGCTATGTACATCTACTCAGAAATATTTATAAAATTTTGAAAATATTAGAAGTTAAGTTTGTACCATAACATATACTAAATTCCCATTATCATTTAAAACCGTCTTGAATGGTTTGTAATTTAATTGCAAAATATTGATTGCAAAGCCCGAGGTAAGTTTGAGACAATTTAGGAATCAGAAAATATTTAGTCACTTTTTCTATTTATTCAGTGTGTAGATATTACATTCGTTGGTGATAATACATCTAACTAATTATTCTGAATACACCGGAAAATCGTTTGTTTGTAGTTGGGAGATTTAATTCAAATTGTTTTATAAATAAAGGGAAAATATATTTTCCGGTATATAGTTTTATATAGTTTCCGCTATTTTGAATATAGTTAGTTACCGCCATATTTTTGAAGCTTATGTAAGGCAATTTTGGGACAAACTACAAGGTTTTGAAATATATTTCAGAGTAACAGACAACTTATGATTTGAAATCTAACTTTTTCAAATTTTCATGTCTCACCAGAAAGAGGAAATTGACCTTCATAAATATAACGAGCACCTGGCCCGAGTGTATGGCAGAATGAAATTACAAACACATGATTTTGACTAAAATCTAACTTGTTTTCTTTAATTTTTACGGATATTTGATTGTTTTATGGTTATAAATAGTTGACATTTTGTTAAAAAGGTAAAAGAATGAAACCTTACTTATCGCCATTCTGATATGCAGATTATTTTCAAAATCAAGGGATTATTTGCATTCGCATCTAGTCACACTGAACTAAATAAGTCGTGGCATCAAAATACTCAGTCTTGAGCTGAAGGTCAATACTACTGTGATTTGAGACAATGTTTCTCGAAAATATATCTCAGTTATTTTGAATGATTACTATAATAACTGTGATTTAAATTATACTCACAGCACTTGATTTCACTTCTATCCGTTTGTTTTCATTATTCAGAGCTGGGAGTACGACAGACATTTTTCTGGGTCCTTTAAATCCCAAAACGTTTGTTTCCTGAAAAATAAAATGAATAACTTTGACACATTATGTTATTTTTATTTAGAATATTATCATGATAATTAAAAACAGCTTTTCGTTCTAAATTGTAACCAAGAATAGATAAATGTTGATACATATGGAGCAAGAGCAAAATGGGGCTATTTGATAAACATTGAATCAATAAGTTATGAAAGTAGCAGCACCATTTGGAAGACAGGACATTAACTTTGATAATTTTGGTCTTTTTTCAGCCGTTTTTATTACGTTTTTCCCAATTAGAAACACACACACCAGTATTTATTTGGCTGTGCAATTCTTATTTCGAATTCATTTGAATTTCTTTCTTAAAGATCTAGAGTAGCGTTCAAAATTATGGCTATCTTACCGAAGAAGAGTATTTTGAAGTTTAATGTCTCATAAAATCCCTTTTTTGGGGGGAAATAAAAGCAAAAAACTAAGAATTATTCAAAAAATACACTGCACGTAACAAAAATTAATGATTCCCATTGCCGTGCTTGCATTTTCTCTACTGCTTAACGAAATAAACTTATAAACGGATTTTTTTAGAGCCCTATTTATGAAGAAGAGCAATGAAGAAAATATTAGATTCGTATAAAAAATTAGATTCTCAAACTTTCTCACTAGGCAAGTTTATATTTAAATGGACAAATTTTAAAGTTTATGGCAATGTTACAATGTTTTCTCATGTTCATGACATTGTTGATATGAATAATGTTTCTTTTTGCTTCAGCTTCTTATTGATTACGATGTTTTAGTAGACACAATTGTGTTTTGTGTCTACTTAATCACAATTTATTGTGGTTAAATATATATATCAAAAATAACCATATTTTATCGTGTCTAATTTTATTGTTTATGTTTGTAAATCTTAAAATATTACACACGTAATTTTATAGGGTTTGTCGCTGTCTTTAGAAATACCAGGATTACAAAAAGATTTCCTTAAAATCTCTTTTCATGCACACTTGCACCATAACAAGCATTACGGATCTTGCACAAGTATAAACACTTCATTACGATACAAAATTGAGTATCGAAGATTATGTTTGGTACTCTTACAAGCATTTACTTTTTAAAAAGAAGTTACTGTTCCCACCATATTGGCAGATTCTGATTAGAGTTTTTAATTTCGCTGTCTTATAACTGATTGAATATTTAATTATTGCAATAGTACAGTTAGAATACATTTTTCTTTCATTTTTTCCTGAAGTTTTCTCCTCAGGATTAAACATGAAAATTTTGGTCACAGCACTCTGAATATCAATAGTTTCATTTGAAATTAAAAGTTTTCACTGTTATTTCAGAGATCAAATGGATATTACATAAAATTTAAAGGCTTAAATCAAATTCCTACAGCTATATCGAAGAGTTCTTGCATTCAACTTTAAGTTGTCTGTCTTCTAGCACAGGCGCAGATAAAGCTTTTCCGTCACCGGTACCTCTGCACAGTTTATCAGCCGTTAATAATCGCTGTCAAACATTTTTTTCTAACTTCATTAGACTGCCTTTGAAGTGATAGAATTGCTTCAATTAGAAATTCGAAAGATGATCCAGTTTTCTTTAATTTCTTTTTATTTTGCTTCTGACAATATTCTTTTACACTAGTCTATTTACAACAATCATCCTTTATTGCCATTGGATTAATGTTGTTATGTCTCCATTTCCAGCTACATTTCTATTTTGTAATCGCTAAATACAAATTCCAAAAAAACAACTATAAACTTGCAATCAATTACTTAATGCAATTTTCTTTCTTTGAAATCCAAGACTAAATATCATTAGCTGAAGAAATAAAAACAAAAATGGCATGATATTGACTTTCTAAACATTGCGCATACATCTTTCACGCATTCAAATCAATGAAAGTTATATCCATTTAGCAAATTAGGATTCATTCTTTAATTATTTATCTATAATTTTATAAATTAAACTTCTATGAATACTCTTTTTCCTTATATTTTAATAAAATCTTTTCTGTAATTCATGAATTTTAGCTATTACTTATAAACCGTAGAATTACGAACCATTAAACTCTCAAAATACTCTTTTCCCCGAAGCTTTCTACAATTTTAGCCATTATCTGTGAGAAAAAGGGTTATTTCAAGAGTTATTGTACGAAAGGCAACAAAGTGTGCTCACACAAGAATATATATTACATTACTTAGCCAGAAGCTCTTTGTTCGAGACATTAGACCATTTGCCATTTTACTTAGTTATCCATACGGGAACGCTTATTTCTATGTATCCATCGTATGCAAAGATTGTGCTTTTATTTTATAACCAGAGTATTTCCTCTCTTTTATACTTTTTTAGCGATTCAGAGGAATAGTAGTATAAGTCAGGTGGAAAGAAATCTCTGAGAACCACTTATATCAGTAAACTGCTTTAGATTCAAAAGGAATTTAAGAAAAAAAAAATTGTTATAAATATCTAGAAAACGACAGAATGTGAAAATAAAGGCGGCTACATCATATTTTATGTTCGTATTAATATTTCCTATCTCACCTACATATATTATTTTTAAGTCAATTACTTGTTTTATGAATTCTTATTAAACATTATTATTATTATAGATTATTTAATAAGTTTTTATTTTCTATAAAATAAAAAAATCAACTTTAGATGCTCAAGCTATCTTGGTATCACAATGAAAGCAAAAGTTTCCAATAGAATTATAATTTATCCTAGTTTCTCTCTCTGAACTAATCTTTCTTATTTTGAATTTCATATGTTATTTTACTATAAATTTTTTTTGTTGCCACATGTTATTTTACTACAGAGAAGGGAGGGATTTGCTACTTTTTGCTACTTATACTTTGTGGTAAAGCAATTTTGTATTTTTCTTAGTACTTCAAGAGTTAATGCCTTTTTAACAGCTGCAGATTTTAAATGCAACTCTACCATTGTCAGTTGAGCTCTTCAAAGTATGCATAGAGAAAATCAAGCACTGTTAAAAGTGAATAGTAACTAGTGAGCATAAGAAAGAAAAAAAATGCAAGCAAACTCTTTTTCTAGTCTTTTGTTCATCCCTTAGTCTGAGCCCATGCATATATTTATTTTTTCCTATTTATTTATTTTTTCCTATTTATTTATTTTT
>JAPMOQ010061070.1:1112434-1195056 GCA_026543055.1 Argiope trifasciata
TTTATTTTTTCCTATTTATTTATTTTTTCCTATTTATTTATTTTTTCTTCCTTTTCTTTCTTTATATATTTTCTGTTTTCTTTAAAATTATTTTCTTTTATTTTTATTTTTCTGTATTCAAAATTTAAATTTTCTTTTGCTTGAGCCATTTAGATCTTCTTCACTTTTTCTTTTTATGCCTGCTCCTTTATTTTCTGCTCCGGCTTTTCTTTGGCTGCCTTTATATTTGTTTGCATCTAGTACACATACGTATGAAAGAATTTTCTTGAATGCCTAGTCCTTGGGAAGCTATTTAAATTATATATATATATTTTTTATTTTAATCATTAAATGGGGGGTTGTGGTCTGTCAGACCGCTAAAGATGAAATTTCCACCACCACTACTCTATTTTTAGATCAAAACAATGGATTGAGCCTGTAGCTTAATGTTACGAGACCTTCACTACAAGTGCTCTTTTTTAGCCGGCTTCAGGGAATGCTTTAAAAAATATTTTAGCTATTTTTTTGCTCGATATCTGTGAGGCCACACTCTCCTTTAGTTTTCTGGTTTTATACAAGGCTTAGCAGCTGACTCTAAAATTTGGTGCTCGAAAAATAATCCAACCTACTGATCTTCTTTATAAAGCAGACCTCCTGAGACTTTTAAATTTAGAAGAAAGTTATTTTAGAGATGAGAATAAATGTATAGAAAGTAATTTCAAAGAAAGTTCTCTTTTAACTGATTCAGATGTGTATACTCAAATATAATTAATCTTTCTTATGATAATGTATTTAAAAAAAATGTATTAATATACAAAGAGAAATATCTACAGAATTTATAAGCTGATTTTTATACTTGTACTTAACATTTATATTTGAAATGGCCTCGAAAACCGATAATGCCAATTCACACTTTTTTTTATAAAAAAGTGTGAATTTTACTCATTTCCAGTTTTTTATTTTTATTGTTCATATAATTGTTGAATTTTTCTTATATTTTTTCAATATACCTTTGTATACAAGAAAAATAAGCATGATTAAAAAAAATAAGTAATTTGTTTTTTCTAGAATATTATTTGTTGTAATATATAACTTGAAAAGAAAATGTATGTTTCAACGCAATTACTTTTTTATAGTGATAATATATTTTGAAAAACTTCTAAAACATATTTATATGTCAAGAAAAATATCTGCAGAATATATAAACAGATTTTCATTCTAATATTTTTATTAAAAAATTTAATTTGAGTGTAAAGAAAATGCAGTTTCCTATACCGCACCTTCCCAGTTAAGTCCTAAATTTTCACCTTCCCTGTTAAAGATTAATTATGAGCTTTTTACCGGCTTAATGCAACTTTTGGCATGCACCTAATCATCATCAGAATGCATATGTTATAGTCAATGAAAACTTCTTAATACGAGTTATAAAATCAAAAAAAAAAAAAAGATTGGATATAATAAAGACCGTAAAAATTTACATACTCAACAGTTAAACTAAGATCCTAGAAAATGCATATAAATCAAATTACTTACGTATGATATCAAAGCAATTTCGCAACGTGAGTCTTTCTCAGAGCTTATCCGTTTCTTAGGGTTGAATCCAGCATCATACACAGTGAAGATTGTGCCCAACAGGTTGGATCTGAAAGAGAAATCCACATACTCTTATTACCTAATGTAAATTTCATACATTATTTTCTGTGTACCTTTTATCTTTATTGATGTCTTTCTTGTAATAGTATGATTTTATGCGCTCACATACACAGCATTTTTTTAATAACTAACTATTAGAGTTTTTTTTTCTATCTTCTTTCATATTGACAGTGTCATATGGCACCATCTCAGACCCGATTTCCCAATACTGAGTGTAAGTTCAAAAATATAAGTAATGATAGATTGACTGTAAAATAAATACTGTAATATAGCCTATTGTTTCTAATAACATGTTAAATTATGTGCATTCATGATTATTTTTTATTTATTTAAATGATCAGTTCATATGTAGGTAAATCTGAAAGATAGTCATATGCAATCAGTATGTGATTTGTATCTAAATATATTCTCCTAAAAACGTAATTTCTCAAAAAAGGAAAAAAAAATTGCAAAGCTATGTTTAGCTTTCCTGGTGCTTTATCATGCTAATTTTCATACAATGTATTTAACACATAATTTCATGCATTTAATACATTTTCGCACAGTTTTTCTTTCTTTCAGCATTGTGAAGTTTGTTGTGTTGTAAAGTTTAATGAATGATGCTTGTTTGTGACATTCGATTTCTGGATGTAGAAATGAGATATTGGGAGTGCTGTCCTGAACATAACTTCGAAATTTAGATAGTTCTTTTTTGTGTGTGATAAGTAATATATATGATACTTAATCTGTCACATTGATAGGTCACAACTAAAACAAGCTAAACCACGAATAAATCTCATAAAATAACTTCTAGAATTAATTAAATTGCATATTAATTTGATTTGAAAAATATTTTAAATTCTGATTGTGTTTTACAAAGACAAGGGCCAAAAGCTGCCACATATAAAGCTAATTTTACTTCCACAACAACGGCTAATAATTACAACAACGGCTGCGCAATAAGTTTTTACAATCTGCTGAAATTAATGATAATTATCTAAACTTAATACCATGTTTTTGCCGAAGGATTTTTAAGGATTGAACTGCCTTTTAAATATATTTTAATCTCGATGAATTTCTATAATGAGCAACTTTCAAAGATAAGATCCTTAACTTATTCTCTATTAATTGGCTCGTTGGGAAAGGCGCCAGGTAGAGCAATAAAGAGCATTACTATTTCAAAAAACAATTATAATGACGTTCGGATACATTCTTGGAACGCTGCTAAGCCGTATCACATATCTGTTCCTTACATACAAATCGTTTTGTTTTTATCAGTTTGATTCCTAAAAAATTTGACAAAAAGGCCACCACCGATCCATTAATTAAAATCTTTCTTAAGAAACCTAATAAAATAAGTCAAGCATTTTGAATTTGTGAAATATAGATGATGTTTCAATGTACCGAACAAGCTGATTAACGACAGTTGGCAGTGTTTTACATAGACTGAATATTTATGCTGATTTAGGATTTTTTTTACAAGATTTAATCTTGGAAACTTGTTAGTTACGATCCCAAAATTAGTGGCTTCCTTATCTCGGAGAACTTAGTGTTTTACTTTAAACATTATGTAACATGAGTCGATTCTTTCTATGTTTGTATGAATACACATGACATTAAAAAATAATTCGATCTTTCAATCGTTGACAACTGATGCACAGTAGAATTGCTGAGATATATTACTATTTGTTTGAAATGTTCCTACATCTAAAATTAAATTAATTTAATTTTTACAATGTAAATGTTAAACGTCGGAAATATCATTGCTGATAGAAATTCTTACACATTATACTTAACGCTTTAATTAGTTAAAATACAGGCGTGATAATATTTATAGCGAGTATTTTTTAAAGTGCTTTCTAAAGTATTTTAAAGCAAAAATAATTAAAAAAGAAATAAAACCATTTTGATCTTAACAGAATTTTATCAAATATTATTAAATGACTACTTCATTATTAATTTCTTATTTTTCTTTTTTGACTAATGATTAATATTCTAATAACCATAAACTGTTCGACATCATGAAAAATATTATCTAGGCATGAAACAGCTTTTATTTAAATTCTCTTCTTCAAAGTGCTATACGTGTAAAAAAACAAACAAACAACAACAAAAAAAAAAAAAAAAAAGTGCTTTGTTGCATATGGTGATGCGCTTCACTCTCTCAAAGTGTTTACTGCACTTGATCGGTTGTACAATAAATCAGACCCCAGCCCTATGAGGGAGTCCATTACTGTGAAAGGAAGATTTCCTTTTTCTCAGTTGTAGTGGGGGAACATTTCTGTCTACGATGCTTCCAGCGTTAGAATGTTTTGACACGGGAAGTAGTTATACTTTCATAGAGTTATGTTCAAAGGTTTATATTTGAGGAGAAAAACTGATGGGAGTTGGATGTTTAGAATCTGGAAATACAAATGGTTGCATTGTTATAAAAAAACACCAAAGTTGTCGAAGAAAGAGGAACTACTTTAAGAGCATTTTTTCTAAAAGGCTTATGCCAAATACTCCGTTTAAAATTGCAGATTATGAGACTAGAATTATCTTAACATGTTGACTGATTTCTGGTGATAGCAAAATTCTCATTCAGATGAAAATTGATTGCGAGTAGAAAAGGCCTATGTTTTATTTTTACCTCCTTGTTTTAACACATTTTTCACCATGTGAATCGCCTGTGATTCACATCTAACTTTCCAATTAGATACTTTTTTTTATTGAGAGATAGCAAAGAAGACATCAACTTCTTCGATAGTGGTCCGAGTCACAAGCTCGAATCGTGGCAAAGAACGGTTAAATAAGACTTTAATTGTGGAATACGGTTATTTAAAACAATATTAGAATTACGAAGAGCTTCAAAGAGTATTTTTCTTGCAAATTTCAAATTTGTAAGAAAAAGCAATTTTATTTATCAACTTTAATTCTGTATTTTATTAAACATATTCCTCATTTTACTCAGAGATTATGTTTATTTTCAAGTACATTTTTACTTACTTTTTTGTTTATCCCAATACTTCCAGTTAATCGACAATTATTATCAAGAAGTACTTAATTAAACATGTCTTTTTAATCAGTCGGTAATTATGCTGCAATTTCTTCTTCATTTTATTTTAAATTTTCAAGTCTCGACAAAATATTTTAATTTTGTCGAGATTTATATTTTTGTCGAGATTAATATATTTTTTTTATAATAGAATTTTTTCACGGAAGAGAAGGAGAGAAGGTCGAAAATAAGAAAAGTTGATACATTCTATCTTTGTCTCACTTATTGAGAAAGTAAACCATTTTCAAGTTTAGAGCCCTTAGTTCCTTGACTAGAATGAACTAAAATTTCCGATGGCTGAAAAAAACATTCATTGTTTGAAATATTTTTGAAAAAAAAAATGACTTTATGAATATCGAATTAACTACATTATATACTAAGATAATGTTTGGTAAAATTGCTTAGTAAAATTGAAAATAAAAATAAATGAGTCATAGTTTTCATTTATTGAATTTTTAAAGTAGATTTTTCACATCATTTCTTCATATTACCTTTCTCTCTCACACACAGTTATATTTGTGTGAGCATTCATTTTCTAATATGAATGCAATAAAGACAAATATTTGTTGGGATTGATAAATACAATGTCAGTAGGACATTACATGATTTTTCTCATTTTAATAAAAATGTAGAAATACTATTATTTGAAATTTGATTATCTATAAAAATATGTTAATGGAACTCAATTTTTTTACAATTATGTCAGATAGAGGACTGATTTTTCCTTTCCAAATCCTGTCCCTGTCCCCTCCTTTTATCTGAGTTAAATCCAACTTTAAATGTGGCAGATTAGTTTCAACTGTATTAAATTGATTTATAATCTAATATTTTTGAAATATACTGACAAAAATTGAAATATATGAATAAAAATTCCATCACATAATTTTTGAAAGATTACCCAGATGCTTTAATTAAATTATATAAATTTCGCAAGACATGAAATTGTTTCGATAGTATCTTTAAGACTATGGATTATTCATATCAGAACTAGAAAAATAATTTTTACTTACTTTTCATTTCTCAGACAATAGAAATAGGGTGAATAGTTTCACATTTTAAAATTTTATTAGCCCGCAGTAACTAACTTGATCATTTAAATTCATTATTTTCGTTTTCAATTTATCATCTTCAAAATTTCAGGTGATTAAATAATGAATAAACTAATGCGGTCTAAATGCTCAACTTTAATTGAATATCGATTAAACGTGGGCAGCGCTCTTATGATCTCTGCATTACAGCTCCAATAGAATGATACGCGATGCATTTTTAGTTATTCTTATAAGTATTATTTTGAATTTTTGTTCTTGGCATACTTTTATAATAAAGTGTAAAGAGAATTTTGGAATTAAATTGAAGAAAAATGTGAATTTTTCCAACATAAAAATAAGATTTTATTGATTAATTGTTGCAAAACAATTTTTTTAAATCGATTACTTATTAATAGAGAGTAAGTTCTTATGATGTTTTTTATATATTATTTGGCATAAAAAATAGTAAATAAAATAAATAATATTGATTAATTTTCCAAAATTTGATATTCTGTGACAGTTAGCTAATAGTTTCATACTGAAAAATTGTTACGTTGCAAACCAGGTAATTTTGAATACATTTTTATACAATAAGACGTTTCATGCATTAAGCAATAGAGATCAGATTTCAGAGTTTCAATTCTGAGATGCTCCTAAACCAGAGCGCAAATTACAAAGGGTTAGCCATGAAAGAGGCGAATGGCCTTTGGACATAATCCAAAAAATTATATAAATGATTAAATGATTTTTTTAAAAAGGATACTTCTTGGGGACTTTTTGTTTATTCCTAGTCATCTGGCAACTTTATCTAAACTGTATTAAAGCCCATATATCATACTAGTAGTACTATATTTAATTTAACACTGACAAGTTAATAGTTTTCATTTTTCGTCGCCACTACACAAAAACCATATTTTAGTATTGCCGATAACTTAACAGGTGCTTTGTTGTATTAAATGGACTGAAACTTTTATAGTTTTCTGTAAACATATAAAACACTGCAGCTGTCAAAGCTTTTCATTTTGGGTGAAGTAAATGCCAAAGGAATTTCGATATTGTTGAAGGGATTGCGAACAAATAAGAATTGTGTGAAAATTCTTTTTTTCCTTCTAACAACAGCCATTTTAATAAAAAAAACCCTTTTGTCAGGTTGATCCAATAAATCTTTGTGAGAAATTGAACATTTGTATGCATTTCGATAATTCCAAACAAAGGTTTAATTTTTAAAGGAGAGAGAAGTTAAGAGAGTATACTCAAATTTATTAAAAATAATTTTGTTTTTAAAAAGATAAAAACGTTTCCACCCTGCAAAATACTTAAAAAAAATAACTATGATCACTGCAATCACAAGATACTCGCTAAATTAAAAAGATTATGTTTTCTATGTATTAAACAACAATTTTTGCAATATTTTTCTGAACTGAAGCATATGGAAAAGCCTTGAAATTAATCCAATGAGCTCTATGGACTATAATCTTAAGAATTATTACGCAAAGAAATTACTTCTAAATATTTAATAAAGAAAATACAAATTTCACGTTTTCTTAAGATTTCTTGTAATACATTTGGTTTTATAATCGCAAATACAGATGATTCTTACCTTAAATTGGATTATTCAGAAGAAAACTGAAACTACTGGTTTGTATCAAACTTGGCTCTGATAATAAGACATTTGATTTGTGCAATATAACAGCAAGGGAATATTTTTAGATTTTTACTATTACATCTTGTATAGTTTTAAAATTTGCGAGTAAATTTTAGTACATCATAGTGTATGTTTTTCATAAAAATCATAAGAATAATCGGAATTCTACGGAAGAATTTTAATTACTGAAGACTAACTACACTCTAAAATAAAAACATAATACGTGTGGATAAAATCCAAGACTGCTTTCTTAAAACAATGACGGCCTCGTCTTCTTAAAAATATAGAAATAATAATAATAATAATTTCAATAAAGAAAATATTTCACACTAAGGAAAATAAAGGAGAAAATTAAAATCATCCGATAAATTTAACGAGACATTAACTATAGATAATAATCTTAGTAAATTATGGATTATAAAATTTATTCTAAATCATTTGTAGTTTATCGAATTATTTTTATTACAGACGAAAACTCAGCAAACAAAGACGTTTATATAACCATTGCATTTGTGATTCCGAAATTAGCTGCAGTATACCTCATCATAAAGTATGAGTATTGTAACTATTCTTAAATACATGATATGTTTTATATTTTGCTTCGAATAGTGAAAATTTTTCCTTAATGCGGCTTTTCTCTTTTCAGTACCCTATTTCTATAGTTTTTTTGATTTATAAAAATAAATTATGATTTGAATTATTATTCCTTTTTACAATTTTTTATTCTGATCAATAAATTATTATACGACTAATTTTTCACACTACTTTGCATTTGAAAAGCATTATGAAAGCGTTAAAAACTTATAAAAGGTTTTAAGAATTTACTTGTTCAAATCAAATTACGAAAGAAATTTCAAAATTTAACACAGTACGCTGAAATTTTTTTTGTTACGAATTATTTTGATTAAATTTAACAAGATACAATTGTTTAAAAGCCTTTATTTTATTCAAAATAGCTTCACAACGTTTTTAAACAAAGTTATTCATGCAATCATTTATATTTTTTATTCGAATAAAATTTATTTTAATACACAATTATTACGATTTTCAGCATTGGAAAGCAAACGCAACTGAAATGAATTTTTGATGAATGTTCTTGCATCTCGAAAATAAAAAAAATGACAACATTCCTGTTGCTATCTTTTACAGTATACACTTTAAGAGCTTGAAAATCCCCTTTCCAGTTTGCCAGAACTTAAAAAAAACATCAAAAGCAACATTCCTTCTTTTTAAAAAGTTTTGTTGAAAACTATTTCCACAGTTCCAAATAAAGCGGCGACAATTTTTATTCTCGGAGCTATACATTACGAAGAATTTGACACCCTATTTTTCAACGCCGAGTTGAGCGAAGAAAGTCGTCTCTTTTTTCGATTAACTAACTGAAAAATACGACTGTAATTGTGGTTTAAATAGCAGTTCAAGTTGCCCCTTATTGAAGCCTTATTGACATTAAGAGCATTGAGTTTCTACTATTTATTTCTCTTTTGAAATAGAGCAACAATACGTTATGTGTTTCCGTCGTTTACAGGTTTTGCGCTTTAACTGCATTTTATGGCACATTGTATTTTGTAAAGGGATGGGGAATATTTCTTTTTGTTCAAATACATGAGAAAAGAGACAAACTAATAAACAAATAAATAAAGGAAGAGTTTATTTTTGTTGCTAAAAAGTTTAATCAGCTCCTTCCATGAATGGATTGTAAACCAGTCTGCGTATCCTAATGAATATTCGGTGAATCCGAATGACATAACATAACGCCATCTTGCGCCCCCGGTGCCTATAACATTAAGTTATCTAATTGGTTAGAAAGGGATCCGAATGACAGTCACTCAGCGTCCTCGTCATCTGATAGCGGTTCAAAATTACGAGGTCCGTTCCCAAAAGTGTTGGTTTGAAATCGGGACATTAATATAACCAAACTAAAATAAACTCAGACCAATCACTCTGAAGATGGATACTCTGAATCATTCAAACCTTCAAATGCTATTATGAGCATCTCATACAATACAAGTAGGTACATTCCATCACTTACGATGGGATCATAAATTAAATTCAAAATCCTATTTCTGTTGATTAAAGGAATCAAGAACCTGCTTTCTAATATGTCAAATCCTCATCCTTTTATGTGAGGTACCACCGTCGGAACATCCCCTACTTGATATTTTTTTTAATTCAACTATTGGAAATTGCAAACAGAGCAGTTCTTGTTTTTCACAATAAAAAAAAGTCTGACAGCAATTTTCTGTTCAGAAAAGAAACAGCATTTAAAAAAAAAGATATGATTTATTAGTATATAATCAGTCAGAAAAATAATCTTTTGAATTTTAATACTTTTTATGTAGAGAGCGAGAAAAAAACATGATGTTGGAGTAAAAGTCATAATATGACTTTTTTGCAGGCTTTTTTATATTAATAATATTTATTCATCAAAAATTTCCTTAAAAGCTTTTAATAAAATAATATATTAAGAACAACATTGTGTTCGTTCTTATGAAAACATAAGAAAAGAAACAAAATATTATTGACATAATCAGCTGTTTTACCAAGTTTTAAAAGCCATGAATTATTTCCAAAAATTTCTCGTTTTTATTTTTCAAGAATTACCAAAACACCCACCAATACTTTCAGTCCCTTCATGGTCAAAATTTTTAAAGCTAACTTCAATATTATAAACTTTATGAAAGAAAAAAAATAATTGAAATTTGAATCAAACACTATAATTAGCCAAGATAGTAGATTTCTTTCCTTTTTTGAATTCTCAAAGCTTGAACAAACCAAATGTCTCAATAAAAGAATGTCAAAAAAATGTACATACAAGAATACAGTTTTGAATTTTCTAGAAGTACTAAAATTTTGGTCGCAACCTTTTCAATCAAAAAGTAAAAAACCAAATTAAATTAATGTAATTTTAAGTTTTATGATAAATAAGTTGTAATTTTAGGCAAATTTATCATTCTTGAAACAACGTTAAGTGTTTAATATTGAGTGCCATCTTGGTAACATAGCTTTAAAATAGCTTTAAGAAAAAATTAAGTTAGTTAAAATGTCAGTTTTTGATTTATTTAGATTATTTACTTTCACCATTAATTTTTTTAATTAATTCATTAAAATCAAGCAATTTGAAGAATTAATTTTTCTGATAAGTTCATTTCATGCCATTTTCATTCTGAATAGTTCTGCTCTTGTAATTTCATTCCGAGGCATGCATTAATTGAAAATTTAGCACACAAATATTATTTGTAAAAAGTCTGTACTGTAATATTTTCTAATAATTATTTCTTTTAATGCACGAAGGGTTTTTGTAATTAATACAAATAATTTTAATGTATTTATGGAAATGGCCTGTTTTTCTTTATTTTTGTAGAAATAGTTTTCTATTTCATTCAGGAAGTTGAAAATATGCTGTTTTAAAACAACAACAACAGTTTTACAATACAAAATAAAATAAAAAAAAAATTCCGCCTTATTAATTTCAATTGACAGTGTCTAAATTTATTATTCTATTCTAGAACAAAGGCTTTTTTTGCGTCTTATTCATTAAAGATTTTTTTGGAATTATTAAAAATGACTGTAAAATGCCGCTCATTAATATGACAAAAAGCTGTCTAAATTAACAGTTAAGCAATATATTTTCGAATTTTCTTATAAAAATATGAAAATTATAAGAAAGAACCAATTTATTTATCAAAATATTTACCGGAAATTCATTAAAATTCTATCTTTGAAAATGACACTTTGATAAATTTCACTGAAAAAATCCCGACCACAACTTGTTTGCGACGTGATTATTCGTTTGCTTTCGAATTTTTGCATGTCAAACTCCTGCAACGGTTTGTAAACACTTCCAAAATCTATTCCTTTGAAATACATCCCATCTATAATCTCGACTTGCCAGAAATAGCTTCTGAAGCTTTGGCCTCTTATCTTGTCATGCTCTTGGTGTGTTTCTTTTTTGCCACTTCTCCCTACCTGCGTTTGATGGGAACATGTTTCTTTTCGTCTCCCGAAGATAAAATGGGTTTTCTCCCTTGAACAAAATCAATCATCAGACAAGCTTGCTAATGTTCGCAAAAATGTCGTTCTACGACAAAGAACAAAATGCAACTTTGTTACAACCATTCTTTATCATGTTACAACACATAAATGGATCAGCGCGAAATAGAAGGTAGGAGGAAAAAAATTACCCCTTTGTGCAGAACACACTAAAAATGCTAATGCGATTTGATGTCACAAAACACAGTGAAATATGGGCAGATGACAAACAGACGAATAGAAGTATTGAAATTATTCTAGATCAAGGAATTTTTTTTAGTTCGCGAAAAAATCTATTTTTGATATCGCAGTCAGTTGTATTTTTTCCTACGATTATCGGTACCAAAATCCTTGGAATTTTTTTGTATATAAAAATTTATGATTACAGTGGAGGCTTGTTGAATGAGTTTGTGACTTAATACTCTGCCTATTAATTGCGAGGTTTATATTTAGCTCTTGGATGCAATAACTTTTTTTGAGGATCAAATATTCTAACATTGAAATATGTGCATTTATAATTAATGGAAAGAACTATTGTTTGTCAACGGATTCTAAAATCCTCCACATTTTTGCGCATGAGTAAGGATGGGTTTAGTTCGTCAAAATAGGGGTGAGAGGAAAGATGAAAGGAAGAGATGTTTACATTTCATTATAAAGTAAATTTATCCAAAATTTAAGTATTAAAGTATTATAACTTTTTTTGAGGGTCAAATATTCTTACATTGTAATATGCTCATTTATAATTAATGGAAAGAGCTATTTCTTGTCAACGAATTCTAAAATCCTAAACATTTTTGCGCATGTGTTATGAAGGGTTTAATTCGTCAAAATAGAGGTGAAAGGAAAGATGAAAGGAAGAGATGTTTGCATTTAATTATAAAGTGAACTCGGATTATGAGGGGTAAAAAAATACTAATCCACAATAAAGTATTTCAGAGCAATTTTTACTTATAGTACGGGGCTTAAACATTGAATTATGATGAATTCATGGACGATTTCTGTTTTTAAAATTTGGTAATTCACTTTTTTGATAAAATAATAATGATATTTTTAATATTAAAATGATTTTGTGTTTTATACGTTATTGAATTTGTATGACAATATTTTGAGATAAACAGTGGTGAATAATCGAGAGTTTACTTTATTAAAACATTTTATTTTCATTTAAAGAATTGATGTAAATATAGAACATATCTAAAATATTAAAAATATTTTTAAATATATAATTTAATGCCTTTAAAAGATAATGTTTATTTTATTTAAAAATAATATTTCAAAAGTATTTTTGCCACTTGAATTAGCCATATAAGCAATCAATAACACAATTTTCAATTATAATAAAATAATAAGCCAGTAAAGGTTCGACATTCACAGAGACGTGAATAAAATGATTGAAATAGCCTGTAATAGAACGGAAATCAAGGTCTAAGAATGACGAAATATTCTGGAATTGCGCTTGTCATATCGTGTCTCACCCCTTAATGAGATAGAATCGTCGAAAAGCGGTAGTCTCAGGATACTGAAACGAACTGTATTAGGCTTCAAAAAGTTATTTATTATTAAATTAAAATTACTTTAAGGGTTTTATAAAAATGTTTTTGGAAGCAATATTATATAAGTAATACTATTGTTATTCCAAGTCTGATATAATTACCTCAATTTTCCGACAAATGATTCTCCTCCTCTTGACAAATCAGTTGGATCAACAGAGATCAGGTAATTTGAAGTCGCAGATTTTTTCCGTTTCCGAGCTGCAAGCAGGAACACCTAAAAGAAAAGAAGAAAAAAATTAATATTAATGATATATAATCATAATGAAATGGAATTTAATATATCTTATTCTTTTACTTTTGAAGCATTCTTGGCAATTAAAAGGCTTAAAAATAGAAATAATTTAGACGCTAATGATTTGCCTTGAGCAAAGTGAAACCTGCAATAATAAAATATAAACGATGCGGCAGTTATAACATCTAACACATTTTAAATCTCAATAAAATGAAACGAAACTTATTAATTTCTGTAAGTCAGTTGAATCAGTTTATATTTATTTATATTCAATAAAATGTGGAGTATAGATAACAATTTCATGATAATTCTGCGTATTAATTCGTAGTAAAAATTTCCGCTGTGATTTAAACATTGTAATCACTTAGTCAAGATGAATTTTAATGCTATGAAATAATCCCATTTTTATACTCTTTTATCTTATTTGATTTTTTTTTATATTTTCAGCAACAAAAGGATGTAATTTGTTTGTCACTTATTTCTTTATATGCTAGAGATTTGAAATTTAGAGATTTGTGTTTTCTTGATGAAAATTTGTTATTTTACCACTTTTAGAGTTTATTTATAAGTAAATTGATAGTTTTAATGAATATCTTATTCATTATTTTCATATTTTCAAATTTTAATTAGAATTAATTCATTAATTTAAAATTTTTTTATTCATACACGTGGTTCTATCTATAGTGAATTTGAGAAAAATAATTATAAGATTCCGCAATATTTATAATAGTGAATATCAGTTAAACACTGAATAATATAAAAAGAAATTTTTATATTCAATTCTTACTTAGTTCAACAAAGAAAATTTTTACTTTTTAGATACATTTTGTTAAATATTTACCAAAAAAATTATTAATTTTCTAAACTATTGAACTCGCATTCATTACTTTCATGGGAAAAATAACGAAATCATTGCATTTTACCGACTGAGCTACTTCCTGTTCATTTCAATCTTCATTACAAACTGCTTTATTTAAAATATAAAAAACTAATTAAATGTTATTAATGAATTAATATTCGAAAAATCTGTATTAACATCAAGTGTCATTCACTTGCCAAGTTTTAAATAATGTATTTCAACTTGAGTGGATGAATAAAAAGTATTTTATAAACGATTGAAAATTTGACTAAGATAAATAAATCAATATATTTAGGGAGAGAGTGAACTAATAGTAGGAATTGAAAAAAAGGGAAGTAATTGCGATAAAATGTATACTTTGTACAGTTAATTGCTGTTATAGTTAATAGTTTCAGCGTATTAAGAGAATGTCCCAAAGAGTGTTTTTATTAAGTTTATTTTGTGTGTTTTCATCAGAGCCTGTTTTTATTGAAAAGCTAGTCCAAGTAATTTTTGCCATTCGCCCTTTTTTTTAAAGAAATAGTTCCATTAACTTGTTCATCTCATCGTCTATTTAAGTACTTTTGATCCAGTAGTTAGGCAAATAAACTCGAATGGAAAGCGATTTTCGCCAAGGATGGGATTACACGAAATAACCTGGTGCTTAGAATCAATGTGGAAAGCCTAGATATTTTACGGCTTTGAAATAACTTTTTCTTAACTCCAAATTTTTTTCCGTTGCTAAATTTTGTGGACTATAGAACAAATACTGGAACAAAGATTAGAGTTCTTTTTAGGCTTCGCGGAAAAAAGATTTTTTCAATGAGCCTCAAATGTGATTTAATTTTTTTTCCAGTTTTCTAGTTAAGTAAAATGAATGAAATTGATTCATTTTTTTAATTTGGAGATTGCAGCTTTTATCTTCGGAACTTCCTACCTTTTTTTTTCTTTTTCTTAAAATTGTATTGAAGGAGATGGAAAATTTTATACATTTTTAAAACTCTTTTTTCCAGTTTTCTTTTCCTGATGGCATAAAAAAAACGGATTTTTTCATGCCATCAGTAACACTTGTTTTTTACTCCGATGGCGAAAAAAAACCTTCATCTATTTATCTCTACTACTGATATTTTTCATAATCAGACTTTTTAATGGAGCGTTGTAAATGACCTTAGTTTTTTTTTCTTTTATTAATAATTTTATTGACCCGATAAAATTTTCCAGAAGTTTACTTAGAGTTGAGGTTTTTTGAAAATACCTGAAACAGTTAAGAAAACATTTTCCTTTTTAATAAGAATTTCTATTTTTAAGAAGATAAAATATGCCCTATATAAAGGATAGAAATATCATAATTTAAGAACTGAAAAGATTTTTATATATTTTATAAGTGTTTTTCCCTATTCATGTATATCAAATTATTTTTCGGAAAGTGAAACCCTAAAGAATAAGCTGCTGTTATCTTTGTTTAAAGTAATTACTAAGGAATTGTTTCCATTGAAAATATCTTGCCTATTTTACTTACGAAATATCCGATTTATTATTAATATCTTAATAAATACCTGTTCATACATATATTTTTAACGGGATGATAAAGATCTTTTAGAGAAAGAAAAATAACAAACTACGATTCTCGAATAACAGATATCAATAACTAAATAAAACAAATACTTTTAATGTGAAACTAGGAATCCCAAAGAATACGAACAAGTAATTATTGAAGTCAAGGGAGACCACCATGTACTAGAAAATCCTTATTTCTTGAAAATGACAGGAATCGAGAATCCTTAATTTAAAAAAAACCATTACAGATTGCAAAATACGAATATTTATATTGATATTAAACGAATCAATATATTAATCGATTCGATGAAATTTATTTTATTGTCATGTGAAGTAGCGGTGGGAGAAATTAGACGCGCCATTGGCAGCAATGGTTGATTATAATGATATCAAAATACAGATCCAGAAACATTAAACGTTTGATTATTGTTTACTTTGCAAATAACTTATTAGAAATTTTAGTTTTCATTCAAATATACAGCTTATCCAAAAACACCTAAATAAAGATTATTTATTTCTTAAATACACTCAAACCTTGCATCAAGAAAGTATTTGATAGTGTTCTATCCGAAATCAGTATAAATGTTTTAAATATAAAACGTTTCAAAAGACATTGGACACTGTGTGTAAGCTAATGGTACGAACCAAACCCATTTGCAATTTCGGAAGAAAACAATTTTCTGCTATGACGAAAGCATACTGATTAAAATTCTAAAGTAATGTAAAATTTCTTTTTAAAAAGACATCATGGTTAAATCTACTTCATATATAGTATATGCAGGAAGAATGAAAGGAAAAATGACCAAGATTTACAAACACTCTTTTATACTATACAAACTGAGAAATATTTGAAAGATGAGATAATTTCGAAAATCCAAAAGCATAACATAATTCATAAGTTACAAAAATGTAGCAATAAGCATGAGAAAAAAAAATCATAATACCAGACATCGACTTAGATAAGATTTAAAAACTCAGCTAAATTGAATCAAACCAGCATATTTTCAGTTAGATTGAGACACTTTGGAGTTAGATAATGAGACAATGAGAATGTAGGAACAAGAGTATTCTATTTCAAAATTCTTCCACCTGTTGTATTTATTTCTTCAATCTCCTTATAAACAAATCTTTGATCGACATCGGATTTATTACTTATTCTCGTTTTTTTTTAAAACAAATTTGATACTTTGCACTGATTTTGGGTTACGAACTTTTGCACAAAAGTACTGATATGAAAGTTTCAATATTCAGTTATATGCATTAATTGATTTTATCGCCTAAAAATATATTAATTCATTTTAAATTGGTTTACTAGAACACGATTGATATTCGGAAACAAATAAAGAAGTTGAACCGAAGCAAGATTGTATATCTATTTCTGAACTATAACTTCTTTATAATAAAATTTTACTTTTCGACCATCTTGTCTCTCCAGGTGCAGAAAATAGGTAGGGAACATTCCCCTGTCCATGCCTTTCTTGTCCCTCGTGATTCGGCATCTTACAGTCACTCCCTCAGGGCAAGGTTCGGTGGCAAAAGTGGGAAGATCCTCCAAATAGTTCTCTAACTTCCCGAGGCAGTCGTCCATTTCCAAGCTTTGCAATTTCGGAGTGTCGATGGAAGAGCCTGTCGAAGAATTTTGTCTCTGCTGAAAAAAATAAAAATATCAATCAGAATATAATTCATTTTTCCATATAAACCTTTTATGAAGAGCAAGATTTTTGAAATCATTTTCCATGTGAGAACATGTTTTCAGTTTACGACTTCTGTTATCGTCATTTTTCAGTATCGTACCTTTGATGTAGCAAAGAATCTCAAAATCTGCTTGGCGTGATACTTCGAGCACCCATTAATGTTTTAAATTAATGAATTGCATTCAAATCCTCGAAATCTTTCTTTCTTTTTCTACTATTTCGTTATTTATTTCTTAAAAAGAATAAAAAGAAGTCGGTGACAGTCTAATGAGTTTCAAACAAAAAAAAATCATTTAGTAATTCTTTAAAAAAAAGCTAAAAAAGAGCTACACAAAGGCAATATAGCAATCGACACATGAAAATAGGTATACATTTATATCATATTTTGGTTATATATCTAAAGCTACAACAATTCTTTCTTTATTCAACAATTTCTACGTTATTTCTTTCTTTAAAATAAAATAATAATAAAAAAGGAAGCGGCACTCGATTGGGTTTTAAGAATTTTTTTAAAATTAATAATTCTTTAAAAAAAAAAAAAAAGAGTGATAAAAAAGCAATATAGCAATCAACCCATGAAAATATATGTCATATTTAAAACTACAATAATGATAAATCGAATTCGGCATTTAAAAAATATTCTTATTTCATAATAATGAAGAAAAGAGAAAAACCATTAAATTTCTTGAAAAAAGTATTGATAAATTAAAGATATCCATTAAATAAGCATTTCATTTGTAGTTTTGATGGTAATGTAAGACAAATTAAAAATCCAGTTCTTAAGAAGCTGTAGAGACCATAGGACAGTTTCAATGAAAGAAAATTTGTCATTTAACATTCTCGAGGTAAACCAATAATAAGTTTTAATGTATGTGAATGTAAATTTGATGGTAATATCACAAATTAAAATAACTAGACCTTTTTTCAAAACCCTTGTTAAATGGTTGGTTGTACCCAGTTTTGTATGTTTGCTGTACCCAGTTAAAAGTTTTTGAAGATAATTGAAAAAAATTCTTTGAAGTGGTATCTAATTATTAATTTTCTTTAAATTAGAATCAATTACTCAATTCAAGTCCATTTTCTGCATGATTATCTTAATTCTTCAAGCTAATATCTGAATTCTTGAGAGGGCTAAGGCTTTATTCAAGCTATTAATTTTAAAATTATTTAATTTACTACTTAATCAAAATATTTTAAAATCGTAATATTTCAGCTGGTAATTTCAAATAATTTCTGAAATTTTTTTAGGTAAAAGGTATCAAATTACCAGTTTGGAGTGGGGAAATTTCATTGCTATTTTTTACAATTGCACTGAAACATTTAAATTATTTTATTGCCTTACAATCACGCAATGACTTGCTTTTAAATTTTACAAAGTTAATTTTCGAGTGGAATAAATTTTAAAAAGAAACTAGGTTTGATTAAAAATGTTATTTAACAGAAAAGCAAATACTTTTTTTCCGATAAGATTTTCTTGTTATGGTGAAGACTATTTCAAATTATTTAATCAGAAATACTAATTCTTAATTTTATTTTATTGTATAAATTTCCCAAAGAAAAAAAATCATATAAATTTTAGGCGGGAAAACATTTTTATTCTTGATCTAGCCCATTAAAAAATTCTACATCTTTTATTAAAAATATGATAAATTAATGATAAAAATGGAAATTCTCTTATTCAATTAATTGGATATTTCATGAATTGAATCAAATAATTGAGTAATGTATCATATAATTGATGAATTTATCACATGAGAAATTTTAGGGAAATAAAGAGAGTAAATACAGAAATCAAAATCAGAACCAATCTTTACTTCGATTTTATATAAATCATATTCTTTACTTGAAAAGTTCATTATAATAACAAAATACAGTATCATAACATATCAGTAAGTTCAGTCAACATATGAAGATATTAGTTCTCAACATCTGAAGATATTATTGTAAATGATACGATGAAGATAATATTGTTAGCGGCAATTAATTTCATCGTCTGAGAAAGGAATTTTTATCTTATGAGACAGGATTTCTCATCTCATAACCGTCACTATTTCCCATAGAAGGATTCTTCTGGAACAGATTAATGAAACCAAAAAAGTAATTTAAGATAAGAAATATTTTTCTATCCGTTTTTAGTTACTGTACACTTTACGTAAAGATAATTAAATCACCCCTCGCCAAATCATAATGAAGGCAGATGCTTTAGTAGAGGGTTTATGACATCATAGCTAGGTCATAGTAAACTCTGTAGAAATTTACAGTCTAAAATTTATTGTCTAGCTGTATAATACTAGTAAAATTTCCGTATAACACAGTTGTTCCTAGTACTTAAAAAATACAAAATTCATATTAGCAAATTAACTATCCTGATTTGTCATATTCAAATATATAGAAGTAGATACCAGCGTTTTAGCATCATATTATCTCTTATGGTGTGTAAAATATATGAAATATCCTAGGAAATTCTGAAGGATAAAACAAATGATGATAACAATATCAACACAATAATGCCAATGTAATAATTCGCATTCGGTGCTTGTATAAGTTCTATAAAATAAGCATTTTATAAGAGGGTAAATATTCAAAAACCCTGCAATGCATTTTTTCACCGTCTTTTTCCGTTTGTACACTAATAAGATAAAAGTTTCAATTTTAGCAGTACAATGTTGTAAAATAACTATCATGATTTGTCGTATCTAAATATTTAGAAATAGATATCAATATCTTTACAAAAGTTTTTACATCATACTATTTTAAGAAGTGTGAAAAATATCTGAAATATCCTTGGAAATTCTGAAGGCGAAAACATGTGATATTGATATCACCACTATAATGTCAATATAATAAATAACATTTGAAATACATTCTATAAAATATACATTTTGTGAAAGGGTAAATATTCAGAAATCCTGCAATGCAATTTTTTACCCTCTTTTCCTATTTTTCACAGTAATAATATAAAAGCATCATAAGCATCAACTTTTCAAATCCATATATTTAATAAAAAAAACCCCGCCCTGTATAGGAAGTAAAACAATTTTTGATCATCAAACAAATGCTTTTCCCTTAAAAAAAATTCGAAACGAGCATCAGCAACTCAGCATCAAGGCTAATATGTCCGAATCTTCTTCCTTGCAACAGAATTCCGAAAAAGAAATCTTCCTTAAACCAAGAAGATCTGGTAGATGTAGTTGAGAGTATCTTCTGCCTCATTTGATGTTTAGATCCTACTCCGTACAGTTTTAGTCCTACATTTTTCTGTCCAACCTTTTCTTCGAATCTATCAATAATCGGGATTTTTCTTCCGCAGATAAACTGTACTTTGCAAGATTCAAAACAGGAAAAAAAAGCAGAAGACTTCAATTTTTAAAATAAGATTATTTACTCTCAGTATTTTATTAAATTGTGGATATATTTTGAATCCAAATATAAGAATTTTCTTCTTTTTTGTAATTTTTTGATAAATAATCATTAACCTTTCTTAATATTTTTCTTTTATATAACTTTTTTTCAGGATTTCTCTCCTTTCTTTCAATACTCTTAATAAGCTATTGTTAAGAATATTATTGTATAAATTTGAAAAATTTCTATTGAAACTTATAAGGGATTAAAAAATTTTTTTATTCTCTTGGAAAGCGACAAGCATGAATTTTTGATGCTGTGAAAACACGACAACTTAATTTAAAGACTTAGCCCTTGATTATTTCAATCTAATCATCAAAGGACAATTTTTCATTAATCAGAACGAATGGAAATGTAAGGAAATAAATATTTCTTCTCGATTTGTTGAGATGCAATATTTACTTACTCCCAAAAAGAGGGTGGTTATAATTAAATTTCGCCTATAAGCAGCATTCTACAATGCAGATGGGTTAACGGATTGCAACGAAATTCGGTATATAGATTATACACGAGACGCACTCTCACAGAATTCCTTTAAAAAGTTCCATAATGTCCACCAGAGGACGTCTTTTCCTAAAAGATATTAACCAAAACGGGAATACAAGATCTGATGCCCTTGTCATAGAACCAAATAAGTAAAGAAAAAAATAATAGTACGTTGTTTGAAAAAAAATATTCAGTTTGCAGAAACCAGAACAGATTTAGACGAAATTGCGCAAGAAGAGTAGTTGCTAATAGTGTCCAGGATGATGTAGGAAAAGGTGCTTCATGTAACTAACCTCATTCACCTGCAAAATTTCAAGTCGATGGATAGTGCGCTCAACAACAGATCGTAACTGATCAGTTGAATATGATGCGTAATGGAATGTCCAGCTTTTCTTGGTTTTTCATTTTATTGCTCATAAATCTTGTTCTGGATTGCTAATATTGTTTCTGTGTTCCGTTTTGGTTGCTTATTATGTTAAATTATTCATGTTTTAAAGAAAAGGCGCCCTCTGGTGAACATTTTGGAACTAATTTTTTTTTTCAAAATTCTGTGAGTGCATCTTATGCAGAGTCTATATACTAAATTTAATTGCAATAGGCTGACCAGTCTACGTTGTAGAATGCTGTTTATAGGGGAAATCTAATTATAAGTAAACCATGCATATTCAAATCCTAACGGTAGTCCCAATGCGATTAATTTTCGAGGCGAAAATCCTCTTACAAAAGCTAACATATTTTAGAAGTTTTCTTCTTCATCGAAAGAAGTAAACAGAAAGAGAGAAAATATTTACGAAGCACGGAACTTAGGTCTATCGGAATTGTGGACACGAAATGGTTTGAGCTTACATCGTTATCGTTTACTAATAGTTCATGGAAAAGTTTTGCAAAGAAAATATCGTGTGGTTTTTAGTCTGAGAAGTGGACATATCTGAAGAATACTAATTACCTGTTTGTACTAAAATGAAGCAAAAAAAAAAAAAAAAAAAGCTAGAGTAAGAATTATCAGCACAAAGAATATTTTTTAATAATGCACTGCATCAAAAGTTTTCACTTGGCTGATTTTCTTTACTTTTATTTTGTAATGATAAATTTATGATAGTGCAGTGAAAAAACATATTTTGTTACATAATTTAATATATTTGTTTCATTAATAGTATATTAAGAGTTTAATATACAGTGTCTTATGTCTAATACTGAGATTATTAAATAAAAATAAATAATTTTATTCTCTGAATTTCCTTTATTTATTTTTTTTATTAAATTTTCATTCTTTGAATTATTTATTATTCTTTTCACATAAAATTTTCGCACTTTAACGAAAAATGTTTATTCGGGACATATTAGCTAGGTAGCACAATCCATTCCTCTATATTATGAGATATTATATAATATTATTCTGTATTTAGCAATATTATACAATATTGTAAATATCGGTAATATGGTAATATGGAATATTTTACGAAGAAACAAAATTGTACATATGAGTTTTTGAAGTTTTAGACCACGATTAACAGGTTGCAATGTTTAGGTTTAGGAGGCGGAAGATTGCAGTTGGAATCTGAATTCCATAAAAATCCTTTGTGAATGGGAATCTGGTACATTATAATATTAATCATACGAATTATTATAGCCACTATTTTATTTGAATTTGTGCTCTTTTTCCTAGTTTCTCATTTATTATGAAAATTAGGGTAAAAAAATCTAGATCTGGTACCATAAAATAAATGATTCTGAATTGTAATGCTTCACAGATTTCAAGAAATTTTTTTATATACCAAGCTATTACTTTTGTACATTTTAAATTTTCTTTTGTTACTGCTAATGAATTATAATCCACTTTTCAACAGTAGTACATTTTAATCCAGTTTCACATTCCTTTATCAAATGCTTGTAGTAATTTAATTGTAATTTATATTGGATTTTATTTATATTGATACAATCAAGGCCCTAAACAGATTATTGAGGGGAAAATGAGGAAATGAAGAGAAGAAAAACAAAATGATGGCATTTAACATAAAAATAGGATAGAAAAACACCTTTCACAAATAATTGCCATTTATTAAACGAATATACCATGCAGAGATCACTGAAGTTTCGTTTATTTAACTTTTTGCTTATGGATTTTATTTTGTTATAACCTTTTCCAATTATGAATCTTTATCACATACTCCTAAAACAACTTTTTAATTAATTATAACTGACGTGATAACAAAAACATTTTTATTTCATGTACAGTTTCAGAGTTCCAAAATATAAAGTTTAATAATTTGGCTTCATTCAGAAATATGTGTATTAATTAGTAGAATATCCGTAGTCTACGAAATGATGCATTGAAATGTTTCTTCCGCAAGCGTAAATAATTGATTGTCAAAGGTGGTTGCGAATTTTTGTAAAAACAATTGTTCTAATACATGCAAATATATAAGTAAGATGTAAGTTTATAGATAAATTATTTTGATAACTAACATAAAATTCTTAGTATTGTAGATAAATTGTTTTAACCATTAACATAAAATTCTTTTTCAGTATAGTAGACCTCATCCTTCTCACCCAGCCTCATCTCCCTTCGTTCGGGGCACATCAATTGGGTAATGATAAGTTTTATTTTCTTTATCTCCCATTTCATTATTGAATAAATTATGAATAGTACACATTTATTTTTAATTATAAATTATTTTATCACTCATTGTAATAAGTTTTCAATACTCTATGATGGCGACAAAATTATCTGAACAAAATTTCTGGCAAATATTTATTTAAATGAATTGATATTTTCCGAAATTAAGAGATAATTTATTATTTATAAAATTGTTCGTCAGAAATCATTAAGGTTTTTAGTTTTCGCTATTAAATACCACAATTTAAAACATTCACTTTCCAAAAATTTAAATCAGATAAATATATAAATTTGGTTACTTATTATTTCAAAATGATATTTTTTTTCTTTTCAAAGAATTCGTTGAGGTCTCAAATTATGAATGTGTAAAAACACAAATAACTAAAAAATTAATTTTCAAGTTATGTCAAACTATTCAGAAGTAAAGCAATTTGCAACTTATTTTCAGCCTTTCATGAGATCTGAAAGTGTTTATTTGAAAGTCTTTTTGCATAAGATATGCTGAGGAAAATAAATTTAATCTGAATCTGATAATATGCAACCCAATAGATATAACTGTAAAGAATTTTTTTAAACAAATGTTTTAGATATAAAACAAATCTGTTTTGAAAATTAACTTGGGAAAGAACTTCAGAATTTGAGTAGACGTTAAATTTATTTAACCTGTTAAACGGGTAATTAACTTATATTCCATTTGTTTTACATTGAAATATTTCGTATTACCCAGATAGCAGGTTAAAATAAATTTTGAAGAAATAGGGACATAAATTATGAAATAATAAAATAAATAAAAGATTATAGCTATCAATTCATTTATACGAGACTAAATAATGAAATAAAAGACATCAATGACTAAGCAATTTGGAATTTCATTAAGTGTTGCATAGTTTATAAAATTAGTTGGATATAATAATGATTTTTAAAATCAGTCATGAACTAAATGCAATAAATTTTAACATAATTCTATTGTTCAGAGTTTAATGAGTTAACAGGGAATTAATATATTGATCGAGATCTTTCATTAAGCTTCTTAGGAAATGTCAAAATCGCTGACCATTTATTCCGCTAATTTCGATTTCTATGGCTAAGCACATAATCTCTAAGACGCACGCCTCTTAATTGAACCTAGGACAGCAAAAGCTTTGGGAAGCTTACAACAATCTAACAGGCTCTTCGACAATATACTAAGCGTCTCTAATATTACATGGTTATCAGTATATATCGAAGTTAATACAGTATTTTCTGTTAACCTATTAGAATAATAAATACCTTATATATAAATACATTTCCTTTTATCAAATAACTAGACAATTTTATAAAACTAGCGCCTTTAAAATTTTGTTACAGATTAGAGTTTTTCCAATTTTTTTTATTTGAAACCTTTTTCCAGCTGTTAACAACATGATTTCATCTACGCATGCAATATGTTTTAGCTAACAGTTGCTATTTATATATATGGAATAAATGCCGGGAGGCAAGAAGACAGATATGCAAAGAAATAAAACAGACGAACAAGGCAATAGCCAATGAAAAAAAAAAGTGTTTTCATCAATATACAGCGAATCTTATGGTATCTCGTTTTGCTCCGATACCGATTCTTTCCTATTCGCTTCAATGTTAAAGAAGATTTTAAAGCATCGCAGGAACTAGAAATGCGTCGTATCCTTCTTCGGATTTCCAACACATAGATTTTTCCATTTTCAGCTTAAATAAAATCGGCCGTAAATTTTTTTCTTTTAACAGGCAAATTCTATATCTTAAATGCTAACATCAGATATTCTATATGGAGATGACTGAAAATATGGTAGGGTAAGTTTTACGATTATAATTACAGTTAAATTAACTACAGGTACGTTTTATGGAGGATCCTTTGATTGAGGAAGATAGTGACTGGGATAATAAAGATGAAATCCTCCGATCAGAATTTAGATTCAAGAAATTAGTTGAAACATCAATTTTTTTATTTGCTATTGTGATTCTCATGAAAATATATTTAAGGGCATAAATTCATTTCACTGAGACTTTAATCAGAATCCAGAATAAAAAGCTATAGCCGACAAAATTGATAATATTAATTTCTAAACCAGGAAAAATAAATAAGAAACTTTTTCCAATTATTTAGATTCGTTAAATAAGTTGAAACAACGCATTTTTTAGTTTGCTATTGTGACCCTCATGAAAAACCTTTAATGACATGAATTCAGTTCACAGTGATTTAATCAGAATCTAAAATAAAACTCTACAACTGTCAAAAGTAGTATCATTATTTTTGAAACCATAATATATATACGAATTCGTTTCATTATGAGTTTAGTTAAAACCTAAAATACAACTGACAAAATTAACAGAATTATTTTTGAAACAGAATTAAAATCTGAGAAGTTTAACACCTTTGTGCTAACTTCCATAGAAGTATTATTTCATCAAGTATTATTCCACTCAAGATAGACATTTTTATTTATTATAAAATATTGTCCGAAAATATGGTCATAAATCCAGTAAATTGAATTCAGTTTTCTTTTCTTATTCTATGCAGCTCCTTAAAAATTTAAGAAATAAAAAAATGAAAAATATTTAGACAAGGATAGAGCTATTGCCACAACAAATTATCTATTGAACATTTAACTTTATTAATTTCTTTATTACCTACCCACAATAACTTATGTGGAGAGTTTTAAGATATACCAAAATAATTTTCGAATGATTAATTAATCAGTAATTAATTAATAATTTCAACATTTGAATATAAATTAATTAATATTCCAATATTCTATTAATATTCATTGAATGTAAACGCTTTTTTTAAAAGAATGTAACGTAATTTAAAAAGAATTTAATGTAATTAGATATCATTTATCGGAATGGAAAATATGCTACGATTTTTACAATTACTATTATAAATAAATTTTACAAATTCTATTATTGTAAAATTCCTCCGAATTTAAAAAGTAATAAGAATCCTCAAATTAAAGTAAACGGCGTTTTCATTTTTTTTTTTACTATATAAATACGCCATGAATAAATTCTTGTATAGGAACAATTCAATGTATAAATATCACTCCATATTTTCGCAGAAATTGTGGTAACTACCAAAATGCTTAAATATGAATCGATATTCAACCCTGAATTTTGATAGATTCCTAAAAATGGTTTCCTTTCAATTATTATTCGCGTCTATTGTCGGTTTCAAGATAAATCATTTCTATTTTGAATGCGATTCAACTTTAAAATTTCAATTCTATTGTCTACAGACCAGAAAAGCGTTTACCGATATTCTGGCAACATCAAATTGTCATCTCTTCTGTTCCGTGTATGGTAATTAGTTTGTGCAGAGGAAACGTGTCATAATATTTCTCGCTTTCAAATGCGATTCTCCAAATGCGTATATGAATACCAAAAGGAAACGCATTTTAATGCGATTGTTTGGGAACTGAAATGCATTCTTTCGGAATATCATTTCCTTTTACTGCATTTGAAAGCAATACTCAAAATTATTTTTGCTTTTTAATGCTGTTAATAAAGGAGAACAGAAAAGCTTTTATTCAGGGCTTCGAAGTTCACACTTTTAATTAAACTTTTGTTTGAAATGTGTGTATTTAAATGTATCTTATGAATAATAAAATAATAATTACTTGGTGTTTATAACGTAATGACACTATATCTAATGGAACACATATATAATTTAATATACTTGTAAATGATAATAGTTTTGTAAAAGTGATGGCTCTTACTTTAGTTTTAAATGCTAGTAATAAAAAAATAGAAAGATCTTTTCTCACAGTTTCCTTGTAGAGTCAAGCGGGATAATTAGGGATAAAGAGAAAATAGGAGCAGCGATTACAGTAAGTATTAGTGAGACTTTAACGAACTGGAAAACGTGTACTTTTTTAAAGGACTGTGGATGAAGGAGAAAAATCTTTCTTCGTTTTTTTCTTCGTTGCAGGATTATTTTATTTCGCTTGTTTACTTTAAGTTCGGATGTTTGAAAAGGGGAAACAAAGCTAGTTTAAATTTCCTTACTTGTTTTTCTGGACTAGTTATTAGCAAGGTAAGCTGCTAAGTAGGTAGTTTTTTTACTGTTCAAGATTGAACTATGATGATAATTTTTTTTTATTTTGTTCTGCAAAACAGATAATGCTCTCAGATACTATGGGTATTTTCATCACATGACATTGGGAAGAGACTTTCAATATAATAAAAAATCCCTGTTTTTCATTATTTGAAATAATTTTTATATGGCGGAAAGAAACTTTAAATCTAGAAAAGGTATAGTATTCCATCTGGCCAATAATGATTATCATTTATGTCAAATCAACAATTGATGTTTTTGAAAAATCTATCACGTGATCTACATAATAATGTTTCTTACGAATGAAAGCTGCTCATTAATAATAATTTAAAATAATCTGAAGTCATGTAAAGAAGAAAAAAGAAAACTGATGACGAGAAAAAAGAAAATGCAATGCTGATGGGGAACTCTGAAGACTATGAATATTTTGGCTCCTTTCAACAATAAGTCGGAGAGGGGGCTGAGAGGGAGGAAGATATTTATCTCGGTTTTATTCAAGACTAATTTTTCGAAAAGATATACATTTTGATCGATAGCATTGAAAACTTCAGAATGAAAATCACGACCCTTAAAGCTATAGAATTAAGGTTGTTAGTGATGGGAAAGATTTGAATTACACAAATTTGACTAAATCAAAATATTTTGATTGTTAATTACCAGTTTTTAATTCACTAGAATAAGATGAAAGCTATATTCAGAGATCTTATAACTGAAAATAATTATTCAGGCAGTTAAATTATTATTTTCAGGTATCCTAAATATGAATGAAAAATATGCTGAGCAGTAGATAAAACATCCTACATGAATCGGAAATTCTATTTTCTATGACAAAAATGAACTCTTTATTTGCACTCAATTTTAAAGCGAGTTTCTATGTATTAAATATTTCTTTCGAATTTTTAAATATTCAGTCGTTTCTCTCAGTCAGTTTCAGTCAAGTTGGAAATATAATCATTGCAAATTGTTCCAAATTACAATGCAAATTATTCCAATAAACAATTAATATGTGATATTACGCAGTGTAAAAGATACATTTACTGAAAAACAGTAAGAAATTGTACTTTCTGGTAACTAGAAACGTGAAGTAAAATGCATTCTAAAGTAATAAATAACAGTATAAAAAATACTTTTACTGAAATATAGTACTTTTTTGGTAACTGTAAATGTACAGTAAAAAGCATTCTAAAGAAATAAATATAGTTTCACATCCTTTAAAGTATATATTCTGTTTGAATCAATTTATCACTGTGATCAGAAACCGAAATAAATATTCCCAATTTCTTTACAATTTCTGATGCAACTAGGAGCCCAACGAGGTAATTAAGAATTTTTCTGTAAATGCGATTGGGTGATTAATAAATTATAGGGAAAATGCATTGTTAATAAGCCCTATAGAATATGATTATGAATTTACAAAAATATAGATTTATTATTAATCTCATACTATATTTTAAATGAAAAGAATGATAATATAAGCCACATCCTTTCCCAATTACCCCACTTGAATGTATGCAATTTTAAAAGAAGAGCTCTAAAGATGTATGTTTTTGAATACGAGTTATTTATGATAAGTACTAGGCTTTATAATGTCAAGAAAATATCATGAATGGCATATAACAGCAGTTTATTAATATATCGTGCGATCTATTATTTATCATTCTTACTAATAAAGTGATAATGATATTATTATCAATGACTTAAAGCTGAGATAAACTCCATGAAGAGACAGAGATGACATCCCTTTTGGGTATAACTTTATATATTAATAAAAGATCGCGATATTAAGATTTATGAGATACGTTTTACGTGAAATTTTATGCTCTGAAAATATCTAGATTTTTTTATATATATTTCAAATGTGTTTTGGATTGTATTTAGCCTGTATTAAGTGTCCGGCGTTTGAAAAGTAATCGCATTATATAGAATAATATTAATAGTTTAATCCCTGTATAAAAATAGAGATAAAATACTATTCGATAATTAATTTTTATATTAATAAAAGATTGAATGACAATTATTTTATAGATAATTATTAAAAATAATTGAATAATTTAGTAAAAAAAACGAGTTTTTAAGAACCATTTAACAAATATTTTGAAATATTTTTATTTATATATTCATTTATTTATTTTATCGGATTTTAAATTAGGTAAACAAAATGAACATCTATTGAATAAAATTTACGGTTTATAAATCAAGTTGGTTGTAATAAAGTGACTTAATAATACGTTTCACTGCATCATCGAAGCGTGTAAATAGGATTGAGCTTATTGTTTCCTCATCCAAATTAGAAATAAATATAAAGTTAAAATGAAATAAGGAATTTAAGGGAATAAAAGGAATTATATGAGGAATCTTTCCTAAAACCTTTTTAAGAGTCACCTTCAGGCAAGGAAAGCAAAGATTTTTCTGACAGGGGTCTGATTTTTGTACAAGTATTGACCCCTCGTGTCTCAAAAATCCCAAGAAATTTTGAAAACAAGAATTAATAACAATAAATCACAGACAATGAATTACGCAATAGTAATATGCAAAATATTATTTCAAAAGTTAATCTAAGCAATACCACAGCAAAATTGATTTAAACCAAACTCCAATAAGTCCATTAAATCTTAAAAAAACCATCAATAAAATGTAAAAGCAAAGAAATACCAGCTGAAAGTAAATCCTCCAAAAACTTTTATGAGAAAAATTAAATCTATCAGTGCATACCATAATATTCAATTCAATGTTCCTGTTTTTGGTTGATAGTTTATTTTTTATTATTTCCTCTTCATTTGCATAAAAATTAAAAGTGATGTATCAAATTAACCATAGAAAGGCTGAAGATATACGACGTTTATTCACTTTATTATAGAAAGTAAAATCCAGGTATTAGTGCTCCAATATTTTCGAATTGCGAGTTGTTATTCTAGGTAATTCAGATACTGGAAACAAAATGCTATGATAGAGTAATATATCAAACGACTTAAGCAATAAATCATAAATCAGCTGTAATATTGCTGTTTCTTCCATGACCATTATTCTATTCTGGACAAAGCCGTTTTTCAAGTCCCTGTTCCTAAGAAAGTTATTACTCTGTGAGTAATTTAGTACCATTGAGTTTGTCAGAAACATAAAAGAAGAGAGCTTTTTATATATCACCTTTATCTACATTTGCTTTATTGCAAAGTAGGCTTATTGATTTTGTCAGTACTTTTAATTGAGGAAAATTCGTTCATTCTTTGCTGTATTTTAACGGATATTTCTCAAGTGATGCCATAGATGTAGTGCATCAATTATAAAGTACTTTAAAATAATGTAGAAACACATGCTTCATCTATGTTTCATCTTTTTAAAGTTGTTTGGGAACAGTTATGTGCATGACGTCATATTTCAGCGAATATTAATTGGATTTTATCATGGTTCAATAAATAATGATGTATCCTATTTTGCCCCCCTCCCCAAAGGTTTTGAAAAAAGGTTGAAAGATGGTTTAAATTATTTGTTGCAAATAAGAAAGCAGTGTAAACAGCAGAAGTGATTAAAATAAGGTTGAAATTTAGTGTTTGATAACTAAATAGTTCTGCTGTTAATTTTAAAAAGGACATTTTTTAAAAAAAATTCTTTAATACAATTTCTTAGATAAATTTGATCAGTCAGCAAAACTTTCCCTTTCTTTGTAACTAGAAAATTATAAAAAAACATATAAATACTTGTATGAAAATCCGAATTATATTTAATAATAAAAGATGACTAACATTTTCGTTTATTTTTTAAAGTAAGGAAAATGAGGACAAAAAACGACAATAGGAATCTTCAGATCAATTACAAGACAGTTTAAAATTTGCAGAAAATGTTTTTCAATTACAAGAGTGTTTTCATAAGTAACTGAATCAAGGAACATTTTTTAAAATGTAAAACTTCGTACTGAATGGAAACATAAAATTACTTTCTGTAGTGTGTTTCATTTGAAAAAAATCCAATGATTCCATTAATGTTCTATGCAAGTTATGACTATTCCATTTCTGTGAATAAGAATTTATTCCAAGGAATATTCTAAATAAAACTCGAATATTTGCAGCTAAAGTTTTACTACTTTATGTTCTAGGGTTAAGTGGAAACACAAGTATAATTTTTGTCAGTTTCCTTAAAATATCCCCACATTAAAGAAAAATTTTAACATGTTAAAAAAATGGCTTTCCCGGAGTATTACAGAAGTAAGTTTTTTAAATTATTCGAAAACAAACCGCTTGCAGCTATTCATTTTTTAAAAATTATTTTACTAAAATACTTTAAAAAAAGTTTAATGAATATCATCAACCCCATGTTCTTAAGAAATGCCTTAAATTTTTTAGTCCAGATGTAACTATCATTAACATTTTTATGTTTGGAATAATTTTTTTTGAGTTGAAAAATACTTTATCTTTTCAGATTTTGAGTGCAATAGGGTGAAGAGAGGAAATATTATTGTATAAAACATTTAATATTTCCACCAATTCTGAGTTAACATGTACATAAATATTTCGAAGAGGATTTCTCAAAACAACTTCTATCTGTGAACTGTACTGCTTCAGATTTAAACCCCCAAAAAAATAAATATATCATTAGTATAAATAATTATTTATTAATATGTAGCAAATTAAAAAAATTAAGTGAAGCTAATGAAATATATTATTGATTAAAACACTGCTATTCAACTTTTATAGCCTTTATCTTCAGTTTTAGAAATACATGTATTACTAATACAGTATTCATTTCCTATAATGTTCAATTAACCATAAATCAATCAGTTTTAAAGATACAGAGACGTATTTTCGAATAAGGCTGCAATTGCAGAAAAAAGAAAAAAATAATTAATTGAATAATTTTGCAACGAGGAATATTTAAAAAATTCAAATTTTTTAACATTAACACCAACTAATTTGTTAACATAAAGCTATTTTTATTTTATTTTAAACATTTTTTCAGTATACAATCTGTACTTATCTTCATTAGTTAGAGTTTTAAAGTAAGTTTCCTTCTATATACTGTTTAATAGTAAAAAAAAGTCATTGAAAATGTGGTTAATATCAATTCATTTCGAATCCTCAAGCTGTATAAACGCGTTTAAATAGCTGACTACTATTTAGTCTCTTACATGAAATGAAATAAATTTATTTCCAAAATAGACTGTAATTTCAGTAATTGTTACAAGTAATTAATACGTCAAGGATTTAATAGTGCTCATTTACGTCAAATTTTAATATTTAAATGTTTTTAAAATTCTAATAAAAAATTTAAGAAAACTAATATTGATGATGATGATGCAGTCCTCAAAACCCTGAAAAAATATATTTTTAAGCTAGCATTTTTTTCATTGCAAAAGAAGTAATCGGCAACATTTTTGAAAAGGAAAATTGAAAGTTAATTTGCTGACATATCTCATCTCGAACTTTCCCCTGAAGAATGCAAAGAAAAAGACCAAAAAGTTTGTAAATAAGGTCTACAAGATGTATATATTGCAGAACGAAATTGGATAAGGGAAAAAATAGCAGAAACATAATAGCAATAACAAAAAAAGAACAAAATCAATCTTATTCACTATTTGGGACCCAAGATAATGAATATAGCAGCTGGATCTATAGAAACGGATCTACAGAGACCCATTACCGGTCCATAATGATAATATGACAACCATTTTTCATGAAATTGTTCAGTTTCGATTTTTTTCGCAAAAACGAACTGTTCGTAGGAAATTATTAAGAATTAAAAATAACATGGTGAACCAGCGGAACAACCTATCTTTTCCAGTCATTTATGAAATTCCATCCTATTTATGATTATTGAATTTATTATTTCGTTTTTATTTTTCCTTGATAGATAAAAGCATAAATATCTGAAGAATTTTGGTACATCTGAGTCTTTTGTTGGATAATATTACAATCTGATGACAGCAAGCTTTAGATGAATTTTCCAGACTAATACAAATAACCAATATAGAGGAATGCTATATAAAGAGAATTTTGTCTGCTGCTGTTTCTTTTCGGTTTTAATTATTTCCGTATTACTCTCGACTCAAATTTAATCCTGGTAATTCAATAATTTTGGAATGCAATATTTATGTCAAATTAAAGGAACTATGTTAAAATACGTAACTACGTTAAAAAGTTGATTTAAAATAAAATCTTTTTATTCGATATTCTTAATTTTTAAAGAGTCTTCTTTATAAAACTTTTCGAAGTTTGTTTCTAAATTTATTATTTGGGAGGTTACAGTGATTTTCAAAATACATATTTAAATGCTATTTTACATCTTAAAATGAGAATTTTACAAATGCTGAATTTGGGTAGAATTTTCATGCGAAAAACATCGCAAACCAAAATGTAATGCAAATTAAAAAAAAAAAAACAATTTGTTCAAATTGGCTATAAAATTTCTCAACATTTCCTTGAAATTCTGAGCAATCTTTTAAGCAATATATTCGTTAAAAAATATTTGATTGTTGTTCTAAAGCTTTACAATAGTAGAAGCCATTGTAAAGCTTTAAAACAACAAACAACAATGACAAATAGAATAAAATTTGAATAATTTACAGTTTTATTCTGTTTGTCAGTTGGATTCCAATTTTTAAAGACTGGATAAAAAGAAGAACTTTCTTTTAGTTCAGGAACTAGAAAATATATTTATTAAGCTGTCTACAAGAGTCTGAGCAAATCATTTTATACACTTTAAAGCTGGAAGGATCTTACTTTATATTTTCCGTACATCAAATCTTTAAAAACTGCTTTTGACATCTAACAGACATATTTTAGTTCCACTGGTGTTTTTCAATCTATTTTATTCAAAAAATATTATAGTTTTACAATGTTATTTGAAAACGTTATTCTTGAGCATAGTTACATATCTTCAATAAAACGTGCTCTTATTGAAATCAGAAACACCTGTTCCCTATTTATAGACAACAAATAGCTAATTCGGAGTTATCCCCGAGAAACTGCTATTTTTAGCAGTTGATTTTTTTCATATTATATTCATTACAATCAATGATATCAATGACCTTTCTTATTTTAAATGGAGAAGCTAACTCCCGGAGGAACTTGTAGTTTCTTTTATTCACTGTGCCCTTGATATATTTTTATTCGATTCAAAGTCACGAAAAATATATGCTGGCATATCAAACTTTGCAAAATCGAGAAAACAGAGAATTTGATCTCAAAAAATTGAGAACGGCATCATCCATCAATTTAAATTTGAATTCGCCTCTCTGAGAAGAAAAGGAAATTTAGAGTACAGAAATTGATGTCCGTACGCATGCATAGATAGCTGACTGAAATAGTTTTAAAATTTAAAAGCTATCTTCTTGAACATTTGACCAAGAATTAGAATTACACTACTGGTCAAAAGTATTACAAGTTGGAGAAATTTCACGTTTCTTCAAGAATAAACATCCAAAAAGTAATATTTTTTCATTTAAATGAATATTTTACAGTATAAATAGGACGGAGATATTTCAAGTATTGTGTCATCAATTCTGAATCAAAAGTCTGCAATAATTAGATCGTTCCGGTAGTTTATTATAAAATCACGAATTAACCACGAATAAATCCAGTAGTTATTATAAAATTGCGAATTATTTTATTTCGTGCGTTTCATTGTCGAAGTGCGTTCGCTGTGCATTGCTTTTCAATTTAAACCGTTCATTTATTTTAAAAATAAGTGAATTAACTCGTGAGAAGGGACAGACTACTATTTTAATGTATCAAGGAAACATTTCAAATGCTAGGATTGCTGATTGGCGAGACTGAAATGAGTCAACTGTTTCACGCCTCATAAAGAGACTCAAAACCGAAGAAACCGTAGATAAAAAGCTTAAAAGTGGTCATCCAAAGCTATTATCTAAACCTGCTGATATATTTACACAATTATGTCTTAAAAATAGATTTGCAATTTCTGCTACATTTAAAAGAGAATAAAAAGAGTTCATGCCTGTCATTGCTAGACTCAGAACAGTTCGCAGGAAGCTCTGTGAAGCTGTTAACAAGGCACAAATACCTTAAACAAAAAAACAAGAACCGAAAACACAGTGTGGAAAAAACTGTTAGAGTGGGCCAAATTGCTCAAAAATTGAGTATTTCGTAATGGAGACAAGTTATATTCAGCAAAGAAAGTCGCCTTTATTTAGTGTCTGATGTGCCTGGTCATGCTTGGCGTAAAGCTAAGGAGATCACGAGTCCAGAATATTTGATTCTTGTATCAAAAACATTCAAAAAGCATAATGAAGATGGGTGCAAGTCATATAAGTTAACTGGAACACTTTATTTTGTACAGGGAACCACAAATGGTGACAAGTGTGTTGGTGTACTGAAAGATCAATTGCTTCATATTGCACATGAGAAGTTCCCAAGGCAAAAATAAATATTTCAGCAAAACCTAGCACCCTGTCGTACATCGAAAAAGGTAAGACAAACTTTACAATTGATTTTAAATTCCATTTTAGTTCAGTTCTGACCTCTATTTCGAAACATTCGTTATTTTAGGTTATGGTTGAGTTTACAAAACATGGTATTAATGTTTTCGCATAGTCTGGAAACTCTTCAGATTTAAACACTGTTGATAATTAATATCGTATAATGATAAAGAAAATAACGTAGAATAATCCCAAAACAAAAGAAGAACTTCAGGAAACAATAATTAAAGTTTGGCACCACGAAATACTGAAAGAAGTGTTGCAAAACCTTGTGGATTCCATGACTAACAGAGTGGACGCTATAATCGAAGCCAAATAAATATTAAATGCTTTTCTGTTAACGTGAACTCTGTTATTACTTTTCTGATAAAAAAACTTGAAATTAATATCATTATTTCATTTTATTCCGAGGAACCAAAATGGATTCTGATGCTGATAATTTGTACATTTTGTTGCATTTTATTTTTTTCAAATTAAATATTTTTTGTTCGACTTAATTATATCCTACATTTAGACTAATTTAACATATCGACATAAAAAATATCACTTTAAAACAAAAACTATTGCTTTTTGGGGACTAATTCTTGAAACTACGTGACATTTTTCAAACTTGTAATGCTTTTGATCAGTAGTGCAACTCACAGTTTCAGAGCAACATGGATAAATATAGGCTTTGGAACTGGAGAATCGGGGTTTGGACACTCTACTACTCGAAAAATCTTTCAAGGGTTCAATGTACTTAGACTGTGAACAGTGAAAGTGTGAGGATTAGAATACATGCTGAAACGTCGCACTGACCATGAAATAATTGATAATATTGATGTTTCATCTAAACACCCTTCCAGTATTTTGTAATCGGACATTATACTTACATTTTAACGATATTTAAAAAAACTGACATATACAAAAAAGTATTTATGTCAAGCAAGAGTCGAAATTCTGCCCGAAATTAGTATTCGTGCCATGAGATTATCTCTGATTGTGTCGTAAAGGATTTCACGAAATTGGAGAAGACAATTGTTGGATTAATTAAGGTTTGATTCAAATTTAATTTCAGTCTTGCTTAATTCTAAATAACGGACGATATATATATATATATATATATATATATATATATATATATAGTAAATAGGCTAGAAGTACACTGGTTAATTGTATTTAAATGCAGTTTTTGCTAGTTACGGAAGTAGTAAATAATGAATAAAAATACTTAAAAAATTTCGAAGCCTTTTAATCTTAAAAAAATTTCAAACTGCATAAACGATAAATAAATAAATAGATAAAAACAACAGAACATCGTAATAAAAAATAAACAGAATCTTCATTGAAATTCAACAACACTCCAAAAAGATTAATTTGCCATTTCAGAAAAATGTAAAAGGAAATAAAAAAATAACTTAAAATCCCGTTCTTATTCCTGATATGGTAAAGAATTCAATGTACCTCGATTAGGCTATTTTGAGAAAACACAAAAAGGTAACATTTACTTCGATTGTGCCTTTTTTTAAATCTGAACAGCCTTTTGTCATGGTAGAATTTAACGAATATTTAGTTGAAGATAATGTTTGTTTTCCAAGAATTTGAAACAAACGAAGGAAAGTTTGCAATCATTTAAAGTCCATGAATTATTTAAAAATAGTACCCAATTAAGGACTTTTTTCAAAAAAACTTATTTCTTTTCTATCATTCTAGTTTTACGAATCCAAATTTCCCGTTTTTGAAGCATTCCGAGAGTTTGCGGTATGGACCTAATTCTGAATCAGTGTCTGATGCTGAAAAAATATCAAATGAGTCAGTACCTTTCTCTCTTAGTTTTTTATAATCCTCATCAACAGAAGGTTGTTTCATTATTGACACCAAACTTGAACGAGGACTAGGTCTATATTCTTTGCGGACTTTTGATGGGATCCGTTTTAAGATCAGGATTTATGAACCCAAATTGTAAATTCTTCCCTATTGTGTTTACGAGCGTCAGGTCTAGCTTCATTGGGGATCTTTGATGGAAGTAGGTATAAGAGCAGGATTTATGGATTATAAATTCTAATTTATGTGAATGAAATTTATATTCATTGCGGACCTTCAGTAGAATCCGGTATAACAGCAGAAATTATGAATCAAAATTATAAATTCCTATCTATTCTATCTGCAAGCATTAGGTCTGTATTTATTGGGGACCTTTGATGGATCCAGGTATGAGTAAGATCTATGCATCAAAATTATAAAATTCAGTCGAATGATAAATGAAACCCGTCTAGGAATAATCAGTTTATTAGTCTATATTATGTGTGTGCATTAGTCATATTTGTGTCAATACGATAAATCAAAACTTCCCAAAATTACATGAATAAAATCTAGCACACGGATTCAACACCAGATTTGTAGCTACGCAATGAATTTTGACTGATATTCACCAAAAGATTCGACATCTGCAGTCCCTTTGACTGTCTGTAAAGGCAATATTTCAGATACCTGATAGACAAATAAAATTCACGTGATCTTATCATAAAATCTCTAAATTTGTATCAAGTTTTGGATTAGGGTTTTGATTTTGGCATCAAAGCTCTAAATCAATGCCAAACATAGGATCCAATCATTCAAAGAGAAGAATTCCATACCGCATAAATGCTTTTTTTATTGTATTACTATGCAAAAAATGAGTTATAATGTGTAAGCATACCAGAAAGTCGATATAAGTGCTGTTTAAAATTTACACTGATCATGAATTGATTTCTTACAAAAATTAATTAGTAAAATTCAGACAAAGAAAGAACATATTTTTCGTTCATTTATACCATACTAATCTTTAAAATAATAAATGGTAGAATTCTAAACTTAAAAAAGTTAAAATATTTTTACAAAAAAAAACCACCTTTCGAAGTTGCATTAAAAGATTTTTTCCCTTGTTATTATTTTATAATAATACAGTAAATTCCAGTTCAGTTTGGTTTTTATCTATTTAAACTAAATACCATAGCTATTAAATATCGTAATTTATTTCAGAAAATAAATTTTTTGGCTTCCTTTCTTTTAATAAAGGATATAAGAAATTTTAAACTCCATCATAAAAGACTGGATTCGGTAAGATGACTATTCTTTCAAGATTTATGCTGTAACAGTTAATTCAATATTAAAATGAAAAGCTTACCAAAGGTGGGCGACCATTTCGAACGTTGTCATTTGTTCGGGCTTCAATCGAACTAGGCCCAGGATCCACTTCAGGTGATGAAAGAGACTCGATTGGCGACATGTCCATATCTTCATCGTCACTTGCATCGAAATCCACTTGTGACGACAAGTTTAGAGCTTCCAGTTTCGTTTGAAGAACTGAAAAAAAAATTTATTTTTAATTCTTTATAAATTTGTAAATTTTTATATACAAATGCACAAGCAATCGCATAGATATAGAATGTCGTTCAAAAATGTTTTTCATTTTAATTTATGTTCTATCTGCTGTCATTCTTCTGCTTTGAAATCGTTTATAGGGTTATGGAAATGGTGGAAGAAATTCAATATGGAAAATGACACTTTATTCCACAAAGAAACACGATGCATAGAAAGGAAAAATGCAGTCAAACTAAGCTCAGAGAGCACCATTTATAATCTGATAGAACAAAAAAATTGCTATAAATTTGCAGCTAGAGAGGTAACTCTAGATAAACACTCCAAATAGAGAATAAATGCTAGTATAAGCACCTTCATGATAATAAATAGAGATTTTAGACAATTATTTTGATTTCTATATTTTGATTTCCCAAATATCACCATAATTATTATGTTTTTCAAACCTTAATATTTGTCCACAAATTTGTTGCCAAATCGGAGCTTATTGACATACCATACTTTTAGTATCCATTAAGAATGCCTATAGATTTTTTTTCAGTTATGAGTTCAAAAATACAAGAAAGAAGCATTAGATTTATTACAATATCTGGGAAAGGCATGAGGAAATTCTCACAAGTTTCTCTGAATGTTAGAGTTAACCGAGCTTCTATTATCGGTGAAATAGTTGGCAACAAAGACGTTAAGATGATAACTTAGTTACAACAAAAATAATAGATATTTAAAAAATTATAAAATATATGACATAAGAAACAAATACGCAGTAATGAAAACACGAAGTTTTAAAAATACGTTTTTATGGTTGTACTTGAAACACAGAAAATTTTGTATGAAATATCTGGAGATGATAAAAAGAACCAACACTTAAGGCACTAGCACCAGCTTTTTCATTAAACATCATGAGAAAAATAGAAATACTCTAAATAAACAGGCATTTTGATTACACTTAAACAGACTGTCAATTCTAATAATTGGCCAGGAATTCTCTTTCATGTGATATTTATTTCCTTAATTTCCAAGCACTGTTGTTTTCCTTGCCTCATGCTTTTAAAATTCGGTTTTGACCTCCAGAATTTGATAAAATATAATTTTTACCTTTGGCATAATGACAAATTGGCTATAAATTTTTTCATCGCTTAATGTCTCATTTTATTATATTTGATTTTCGTTATTTCAAATATTGTGAAATCTCAAAATAGAAATTTTCTCCTATTTTCTACCAAATGGCTCTTCTCATATGAGGAAAAAAAATAATAAAAATGTAAAGCTAAAAATAATTCGGCCCTTAAAAAAAGACTGTTTTCTCTTTGGAAAATACAATTGTACAAGATTTGATATTTCTGATATATTAGAAAATGAATACAAAATCTATTACAAAAGTTTTATTTTAACAAAGACTAAAAAGTTAAACGAAATTTTCACAAATTGCTGGTTCAGCACTTTTCCGATCCTGGCTTTCATGACAAAAAGAAATAGTTTCTTTTGTGTCGCCATAAAATGCCAGTCTTTCATATAAGTTCTCAAATGAAATATTGTCTGAGTCAAAGAAATCTGTTGATTGTGAATGACATTAGGAATTTTTTGACTGTTGTTATGATGAAAAAAATAGATTGAAATCTCACATTACTCAAAACTGTTATGGCACTTATATATAACAAATCATTTATTTACTCATTAGAAGGATTACAGACATTTCTTTCAATTTCTGTTCAATAGAAATTTGTAATTTTAATCCCATTTTATATTTAAGCTTAAGAGGCCGAGAAACTGATAATTAAACTTCATTTTTATTGCTCTGCCAAATCTTACATGAGTCATTTTCTTTTGTCAAGTCTGTTTGTTAGCATCATTTCAAATTTCACATCTGCGTGAGGATGAGTATGCGTGTAGGTTTCTGGCATTCCTTGCGTACAATTTGACATCATTTGCCTTTACACTATCAATCTATATACTTTTAATCTAGATTAAAATGTTGCAACATATAAAGAACGAAAAACAGAAATGCTGCGGATTGTCATTGACAAATATGGTAATTTCATGGTGATAATGTAATGAGTGATAATAAAATAGACGAAATTGTTTGAAGAAAATGTTCATTTAGAATCACTGAATACAAAATCGTTTATTTAAACTCATATTGAAAATCTGATGAAATATTTTTTCTTTAAGGTTTTCTATCAGCTCTTAATGACCAGACAGCACCTAATTATTTCCATCTCTTGACTCACCATTAGACACTGGGGTTAGGCGATTAGAAAATTATAAAACTGGGAGAAAGTTAAACTGGGAGACAAATTTGGTATCCAAAACGTTATTCGTTTTGATAAATGTGTAAATGAACAGAGAAGTGGAAAATTGTATAACGTTTTAAAAAATAAGGCTTTTTAGAAAGGATTTTCCTTTTCCCTTATTTAAAAAACAGTCCTCATGTTTAACAAAAATTAATAGGATTTTTAAAAATATCATTAAGTACAATACTTTTACTTAAATATTTAGTAATAAAAAAACTTATCTATAATAACCCCAGGTGAGAATATAATACATAAATTTCCATTAGAACTAAACCAGATAATTTACATATGAAAAGCCGCTTCATAGAATAAAAGAATTCCGAACTGTTACAAGGTAAGAATTAATGTGACGCATAACAGAGAAGCATAATTATAACGCCAAGAAAGAAAAGTCCTTTGTTTGGCGAAAAATTCTATCTTTAAAAAAGTCTTCGCCAATATAACATAAATGGTCTTTTGTTTCAAGGTATTTCAGTACTTTTATGCTATTTTAATATTATGACTTGGTATCGACTTCTTTAAGTTTTTTTGGGGTCAAATATAAAAAAGACCGCACTATAGCGATGAAATATTCATCAACTTTTTAAGCGTTTTCAACGTGCTAAAAATAATAAAAAAAAATGATAAGATTCATAGAGCCTCTTAGTTTACTTTGTTCCTCCCTAATAGTGTGTGTTTTCTTAGTTTCTGCTAGATGAGAAAAGAATATGCATGAAATTCATGGAATGAAAGATGAAGTTAAACAAATTACAAAGTAATTTTAAATCGACTTTTTGATTAAAATTTCAAAACGTGTTTACTATTAATTATATTGCAATTTTCATTAAAACGATACTGACAATGAAAATATATAATTGTAAGATTCCAGTTTATGTTAGGAAACCATGAATTTGGCAAATAAGACCTTTAGAAAATTAAATACTTAGTGTATTTAATAAATAAAACATTATTTTGAGTGCATCCAGTAATAGTTTTGGATTCTGGACTTGGATGTCAAAGATCACAAGTATGGGAGTAAGCTTTAGTATCAAAATTCATCTTTAATGACTTTAGAAAAAAAGTATATTTAAAAAGATCTCTAAACGTTTTCTCTTACCTTCAGAAATAGCTGAGATCTAACTAGAGGGATGATCTCCCCAAAACTTTCTTGAATATTTTCTTATAAAGATATCATCACTCTTCATCCCTTCTGCCTTCTCACAAAATTGTACAGTAATATAAAGATCTCATTCCTTGTATGATATTGTGGAGCAATACTTGCAAAACATAGAGCAGTGGCTCAAAACTAGCATTAAAAAATCTAGGTTGCGATCTCCGGCCATTAGTCTGCCATACAGAGAATGGCACCTTTATAAACAATGGTAAAAAATTTAAGCAAAACAGTGATACATTATCCATGACCTGATTATTTTATATGTTCTCATATTCATACCACATAAAGAAAAGGTATTGCAAGTGTCAAAAGATTCGAAATGGTGACTAAGATACATAACTATATTTTACATTTTCGTGAATCCGAAATACCATTTTTGGAACTCTGCTTCATGAAGTGAAAAAAACTAAACTAACGAAATTTGAAACGTGGTCTTTAACAACAAAATAATAAGCACCATACATCTTTGGGCAAGTAAACATAAATCAAAAATGCAACATCAGCATACACAAGCCTTGTATACACGATGTTAAAACATATCTTAATCACCACAATTAGGGATTTAAATCCAATTTTAGACCAATGCAAATAGGTCTGTCCATTTCTGCATATGGGCTCAAATCAATTCAAAAGCGCAACACGCAAATTAAGTGATTGCAAGTTAAATGAACACAAAAATTGCGCAATGATATATAATTTTGATCATAATTAGAAAATAAAAAAGACGTATAATATACACAGGCAATACTATTCCTAGTTCTAAATAATTAAATATAAACTGCCATGTTGCGGAAGTACTCACTTAATTTTATTTATTCATAATAATGCTCCATTTTATACATTTTTTTTTCATTTTCCATTTAGCAATACTAAGGGTATTTTGGGATGGATCTCGTAAGTTTGAATCACTATCAGATGACGAGGATGATATCTGAATTGGTAACGCCCTCTCTAAACCTCCGTACCACACCGCTTACAGACAGTTATTCGATGGAATATGGTCTCGAACCTGGAACCGACCGGTTCCGAAGCTGAGACTGTACCACCGTAGGCTTGTGAAAGTACCCGAAAAAAGGAAAATTAAATAACATTCCAGTTGGTTGTTCTAAAAATTCCAATTAACCTGGACAAAATTATAATTTATTTTAAGTTATATCCAATTGTTAAGCCATATGTTCATTTTTAAAGGAGAAAAATGGGCAATTTCAAAGTTAAACACATTTTTAAATGGAAAGAATATTTAATAATCACACACATATGTGGAGAATTTATTAAAACTCGCATTCTACTTAATCCGCTGGAACGAATTTTATTTTCGAACTATTTTATAAATAAACTTCACTCGTGAATCTAAAATCGCCGGCGGTTTACTCAAAAGAGTGCTCCTTAAAAAACTTCAAAAGTTCGACCTAATCTCCGAACGTGCTGAAAGTTGGTGGTCTTTAATTAAGATAGATAGGAAGTTCTTCAAAAGTTGCGGCATTTCTCTTGAAGGGTTCTCGAGGATGTCGAACATTCCTCGTTCAGTTGAGTGTGAAGTGTAAACAGCGTAAATATTTTATCCTTATCTAATTTAAAGTTCAGACATTTGATTAAATGCTTTTCACCGTGGGAAGCTGATTATATATATATTTTAAGAAATAATTAAAGCCGGTGAGTAAATGTATTTGCTTATTTCTTGGTTTTCCCTTTCCAGTGGAAATGGCAATTTTTACAATTTGCATTTCTTGATGAGTATAAAACGAGTAATACGACATTGTTTAGAAGTTCTTAAAGTCAAATTTAATCCTTCAACTTTCCAGATGCTAACTCCGAGATTTCCAAGAGTGAGTATTCAGTTCACTTTCTGTTGCATCCCGCAATTTTCGCAGTTCAGAGTGTTTATTTTCCTGATTATAGATTTATATTATATTATATTATTATCCTATAGCCTACAGTATCAGTTACCTTTCTTTGAAAACTATTTGAAATTTTGCAAACATCGCATCTAAATATTATCTTTAAAAATTATGTAGGCAGAGGATTAATATTTTACTTCACAATATTTTATTGTCCTTAGAAAATCAAGCCGCGGAAAATTGCTATCACAAGCAAGGGATTAGAGTAGAAATAAGGTATGAAATATGCTCAATTTTTAAGCGAACGCACTAAATACAAAATATTTAAAAATAAATAGTTTGGTTGTAAATCTATAATGGAACTATCACAAAGTAAGATGTATTCCAAAATGTCACTTAAATTTAGCATAAGCGTATTCAGACGTATAATAGTGATATTGTTCTCCATTAAACATTCTCGTTTCCTTTCGCCAGTGTAGTAGCGAACACAAGTGGTGCCAAGGGCAAATGTTTCTTTTGCCCCTAGTCATTGCTATTGGCTTAGTCAGTGGAAATGACTTCTAAGGTATGATGTTATATTTTCGCTCCTTCACCATATTTGGCAAAAGAACAGAACAAAAGAGCATGCGCGCATTAATGTTTTTTCTTCATGTCTATGATCTGGGACATATGTAATGCCTTGTCTTTCTTCTTTCCCTACGTCATTGTTTTCCACAATTTGTTGCATAGAAAAAAAATATTATTTTAGAAAAATATTTTATGTTTTTTAAAAAAAATATCTGTTTTTGTTATCTGATCCAAAATTTTATAAACAGGTATATAATTTTGATACAATGAACCCCATGACAATGTTCATTCATCTTATTTTTACAATTTTAAGTCATAATGTTCAAAGGCACAAATGAAGAAAAGACTGTATAACTTTTAATGGCCTTTATCCCAAATTTGGTGTTGATCTGTATTTTTACTCATAGATCACATCCCAAATTTCATGAGTTTTTCCGTTATTGAGCCATTAAGTTGATATACTTTCCGATGTATAAATAATAACAGTGGCATAGTTCTAAAATAATGTTTTTGGACACATTGAGATCTAAAACACAGAGATTTTTAAAAATGACGAAATCCAATATTTTTTTGCTATCGTAATATAGTCTCTTTGTGTGAAAAGCAAACTACAGACATCCTTCTATTTAGAATTACAGACATCCTTCTATTTAGAATTTTCCTACTTTAGTTTATTCTATTGCCTATCCGTACTTTAGTTTAATCATCATTATATGAAATGACAATATCGCGGTTGATTTTTATGCGATTTTATACAAAGCCGAATTCAATGGATAAAGTTAATGAAATTCAAACCATAACAACAGTTTCAACAACAGAACACACGAAAAAAAAGGTATATCCACGCCATTATTATTCTACATATCAGATACGAAGTATACTTACATTATGGCTTAGAATAAAGGCCTTAAACAGTAGGTTTCATATTTTCTTATAAAAAATAATGACATCCTTTTATTGCTTCGAATTACTTTCATCGCAACACGAAGGGATAATTGAAATGATAAAACTTTAGTAAAACAACATTTCACATGAAAATAATAATTTTCCATTGAATTCTCAAAATCAATAACATCCGGAGAGTTTTCCATAACTATTATGTATAAACCAAACACAAATAGATGGATGAGGTCAATTTTATTTATCTAGAAAATCCATATTTACGCAGATAGACAATAGTTCAAGAAAGCGATTATTGATTCATCATAACGCTTTCACTGAAAATCTCAGAACTTTGATGGAGAAGCGAAAACATCATAGATTATCTAAAAGCTATTTCTGTTAGTTCTGATGTTCATAGAAATATATTCAAAGAATAAAGGGACATAGAATTATATATATATGTAAATTTTCCTGATAATAAAGTAATATTTATTTAAATGTTAAGTAGACCTGAGTAACCAATTCATATTTTTTCACTTTTTTACCTACACTTATGTGATTTAAAAATACAATTTCTTTTTATTGTTCAACAATATTTCAAATATAATGAATGTCTATTGGCCACAGTTCGAAAATTTGGGAATTTGCCTCTTAGATCGTTTGACAGAACATCAATGGATTCCTTTTAATGGATTACTTGAAGTCAAAAGTCTATACTAACAAGCGCACAAGCACGCGTGCATGGAAGGAGGAAATTTAATGCTGCATCAAAGAAATTCAGCCTTATTGATTAAAAATGGTTCCAGAAACAAGTGCGTACTTGCCAGAAAATCCATGGAGGCCATTTGCGTTATGTGTTATTCTATACGTAACTCTATCCGGTGTACTACACAATTCAATAAAAATAGGTAGCAATATAAAGAAAATGGGCATAGCAATTTAAAGAAAATGGGTTTTTTCTATTTAATTCAAATCCTGCATTAACTCGTTGTTGAATCTTGCAACATTCCCTTTTTATTAACTCTCAATATCAGCCGTCAAATAATTTTTTATAGGGTTACAACACTTCATTGCATAAATGGTGGCAATTCAAATTTTGCTTTGATTTTGGGACATCTTTTATTAAAGTGTTAATGCTTATAATGTAATAATTCTATTCTGTAATGTAAAGTTAATAATTTTTCTAAGCCCAGTTTTATTTGATGATTCTATTTATCGAAATCATTGATATTTTTTCATGAATTCTGTACGCTGATCATAATTATTGACTCAGGTATTTAGTTAAACCGTTTGATCGGTATAGAAGTAGAAACGCGAATTGAACTTTTGACGTTCAAATATATGTGTTGTATTTCAACCTCAAGTTCAAAAATATCGAATCAACTTCATTGAGTTAATAGATGGAAGTATAGGAATTTTACTCGCTTCCTAATGATAGCCTATAGCAAAACAGGTGCTTTCCTTAGACATGCCGATACAAGTTCACAATATCGAAATCATGATATTTATCTCTTATTTGCCATAAAACATCACAAATAAGTTGCACATTTTATATTCATTTAATTAGTTATTTCTTCACATTGAGAAAGGAGCTCATGTTCAAGATATTGCCATCATATTATACTTCTCGAATAAATTGGGACAAACATATTTCTTGTCTGAGTTGGTGTATGATTACCAGTGATATCCCGAACGACCTCAAACCGGTTATATCTGTCTGGAGGTAATGTGACGAATCGACCTTGATATAACTTACTTGTTTAATTGACTTAAGTGTATAAATAGTTCAGTTGCGGGCCTTTCTGCGTAGTAACTAATGGTTATAATTTTGAGTTCCAACTGACTGTAAACCCCATTTCTAAACAGATGTTTTGAGATGTTTTCATAACAAATGGTACTGCAAGCTTAATTTCTCTTAAAGGCACGATGAAGTTTATCAAATACATTGAAATATTACACTGTAGGATTGCTCAATTCGTGGAAATATTTGATGGAATATCTCAGCATGACTTGGCTCCTTGGCACACTTTGAAATTGGTCTAGGCTTTTATGCTGAAAGATAAAATAAAAGTGCTTGATTGGCCTGATAATTTACTAGGCCTAAATCTCAACTAGAACTTATTGATTATTCTCAAGAACCTTTTATCTCACATTGATTGTATAATAACAGAACAAATGATAAAAAGCGCTAAAGTTTGGCTCCACTATGATGAAGGCAAGAGCACGTACGCTACACTAGCGGAGTCAATGCCAAGACTAGTTGAAGAGGTCATTTTTACAAAAGGAGCACATGTTTTATGTTAATAAAGAGAGTTATCAATCTACTCAAGGCATGTAAGGGTTAAAAGCAAAGAATTTTGAAAAAAAAAGATTTTTTTATTTTATTTCCCCCAATTAATTTGAACAACAATATAATATACATCATTATTGAAAAAACAATTAAGTTGGTAGGAAGAAGAACCCTGTTTATTTATTACTCAGCAGTTTCGTATCGACGATGTAGCAATATTCAGTATGCACTGACTACCAATAAGTATTTGGACACCTGTGATAAAAAAGAAAAATTAACTTTATTCAAAATTAATAGTTGGTAGAGACTCCACGAGAGGTAATTACAGCTTGGACTCTCTGGCGCATACTTTCCATAAGTTTTTGTATGACAGTTAGTGGCATTTTCTTCCACTCGGCTTGGAGAAGACATAGAAGTTCCTTCACCGATTTTGCACGGGTTAGTGCACCCCTGAATTCGGTGACGTAACTCGTCCCAGAGGTTCTCGATAGGGTTCAGGTCTGGACTCTGGGAAGGCCAATCCATTCGATGAACTCCATTGGCACCAGGCCAAGCCTTGGTTAACGTCGAAACATGACAACTGGCATTGTCGTCCTGAAAGTAACAGGGGTCCAACCCGTAAAACTGCCACAACGCAGGAAGCCCATTGTCATCCAAAATAGTGCAGTAGGCATCGGAGTTGAGATTACCATGAATGGGGACCAAGAGTCTCAGCCCATACCAGGAGAAACACCTCCAGACCATAATTCCACCTTAATTCCCCCGAACTTGACTGTTGGCACAATGCATTCTGGCAGGAGACGTTCTCTAGGTAGACGCCAGACCCAGACCCTGCAATCCGAACGGTAAAGGGTGAACCTTCATTCGTCACTCCAAAGAACCCGTTTTCACTGATCTACTGTCCGATTTCAATGTGCTTTGCACCACATTAACCGAGCAGCGCGGGTGGACTTTGTGATCAAAGGCTAATGGGCAGCAGCACGACCATGAAAACCAAGCAGATGTGCTTCCTTACGAATAGTATTTATTGAAAAAATACTCCCGGATGTCTGTTGAAACTCCTCGCTGATGAGGGCCATCGGTTGGGTGCGGTACTTCCAAATTTCTCTGGACAGCACTTGTCGGTCTCTATCTCCCAGTTTCGTTGGTCTGCCGACTCCGACACATTCCGACAATCACCGCTCACCTTTAGCTTCTTAATCACATAGGCCACTGTCGATTTTGGGTATTTCAGATAGCTAGATATGCCCCTTAAGGATCGGCCACATTTGTGATACCCGATAATCATACCTTTATCGAAATCAGAGAGCTCCGAACTGCGAGGCATCTTGCATGCGACTAAAGCCTGGGCTGTTTCCTACACGATCTATACCGGCGAAGGCCATGCCGTACCTTAAGACCGCAGATATCGTCATTTACATAGGTGTCCAAATACTTATTGGTAGTCAGTGTATTATACTCTCATGGTTTCGATTCATAGCATGTATCCCAAAGCGGAAAAGTTGTTGAGCTCTGTCTAAACTTTGCAACCAGTGCAAAATAAGGACCCCAACACTACAAAATCGATACTTCTAGGGCAAATATTGATTCTCAAATTTCGTTGGACATCTTCTTGAGTACAATACACCACTCCAGCACCAAGGAATTTAACAATATCAACAAGATTTGTTGTGGTCTACTATTGTCTTTAGAAAAACTTGTTCATAACACTGGTTGATTAATCAAACTGACATCTTCGCGGCTGTTTTCCCCCAGCAACAAGGTGGTAAATCACTAACCTTCCTCCTCATCTTCTCCTATCTTCCTGTTTAGAGGTATAACGTAGCAGGACCTCATGCATTGCATCCTGGTTAACACTGAATCTGTTACAGCTTTGTCTAGTTCCTTTTGTCTCTGATATTTTACAGATATTTTTTTCATGGTGTGTAATTTCCTGATAAAAAGAAGATATGCCTCCAGGATAAAGCAGAAAGCACTGTGTGACTCTACCGATAAACCACGGGCCTTTCTCCTTGAGGATACACAGTGCATCTCAGATTTTCCTAGATGTGGAGCTGTAGCACTTTTTCGGTTTACTACAGGTCATGATTGTTTGTCCCACATATTTGTATTCGCTTGAGCATTATGACTTTCCCTAATGTCCTCTACAACATCAATTTTGATGCTACGAACAACATTTTTTGATGTTACTTATCTTGACTCGTACTTTGCACTTGTGGTTTAAACTGTGCAGTTCAGAAATATTGGAAGGCTAGAGATCTAATGACGCCATAGTCAATATTCTGTATATTTTAGTAAATAAATCTTCCTGTTAAACAAGGAGCAAGCCATCAATTAAAGAAAATCCCCTAAGAATTCACATTATCCCTAAAAATAACTTCGTTGGACTGATTGCTAGAACGGATAAATCAAGGGATGGATATGAAATTTGATTTATGCACTATTTATTTTCATTCTTACTAAATTTTTTATATTTATTAATTTTATACTCACTGTCGAATAAACCTTTACAATATTCCTTAAGAATAACAATATATAAAATGGTATCAAGTATAGATAAGAAATGTTGAGCTTTCACGTTTTTAATTACTTTCGAAACAGAGAAGAAAATACTCTTAATAAATAATTGTTTGAAATATTAATTAATGCATTTTTAACAGCTGGTTTTAGAAGGCATAAATGCCAGAGATTTAATCAAAAGGAGAAATAATCCGTTGTTTCATGATAAAACAAAGTAAAAGCCAAGATTTTATAAATATGCTTTCTGAAAACTATTTGTCGAAAGAAAATATTCCTTTGAGACAGTTCCAAAAATCCAAACCCTTTACGAGAGTGAGAGTCCCACATATTTGTATTCGCTTGAGCATTAGGACTTTCCCTAATGTCCTCTACAACATCAATTTTGATGCTACGAACAACATTTTTTGATGTTACTTATCTTGACTCGTACTCTGCACTTGTGGTTTAAACTGTGCAGTGCAGAAATATTGGTATGCTAGAGATCTAATGACGTCATAGTCAATATTCTGGGTATTTTAATAAATAAATCTTCCTGTTAAACAAGGAGCAAGCCATCAATTAATGAAAATCCCCTAAGAATTCACAATATCCCTAAAAATAACTTCGTTGGACTGATTGCTAGAACATATAAATCAAAGGAAGGATATGAAATTTGATTCATGTACTATTTATTTTCATTCTTATTAAATTTGTTATATTTATTAATTTTCTACTCACTGTCGAATAAACATTTATAATATTCCTTAAGAATAACAATATATAAAATAGTATCAAGTATAGATAAGAAATGTTGAGCTTTCACGTTTTTAATTACTTTCGAAACGGAGAAGAAAATACTCTTAATAAACAATTATTTGAAATATTAATTAACTCGATGCATTTTTAACAGCTGGTTTTAGAAGGCATAAATGCCAGAGATTTAATCAAAAGGAGAAATAATCCATTGTTTCATAATAAAACAAAGTAAAAGCCAAGATTTTATAAATATACATTCTGAAAACTATTTCTCGAAAGAAAATATTCCTTTGAGACAGTTCCAAAAATCCAAACCCTTTACGAGAGTGAGAGTAACGTAAAATTACTTTTCCCAATAGAATTTCATCTTCTCACAAAAGAAAATATGATGCAGTCATCTTCAAATGCTAGATTTTAGTTACACTGTCAGCGCTCAGTTTCCTTTTTCTTCCTCATACGAGTAAAATTCATTTTATTTTTCAAAATAAAATCGAAAAATCAGATATCAAATAAAAATGGGCTAAGCTCCGAAATTTTTTTTCGTACATACGCGAGCTCGTCTGAAAAATGGAAAATCGGCCGAAAAATAATTAGAATAAATTGTCTGAAAATTATTGAAACTTTCTTTGTCTCTACTTTCTACTTCGGATCAATATTGATGCGAAGATAGGAAAACTCTAATTTTTCAGTTATGCACTTTTTTTCTTCTCTAGTTTGGCAAATGTGCCCAGAACCGAGAGTCATTTAATATTTCCAGCGCATCACCCCCTGCGAAGATAAAATAAAATAGAATAAAATGCAAATTTTTTTTTCTGCTCTAGACTCTCAACCAAGGGGTAAGAAGTTAGCCAACAAAGAATTTTTCTTCCAAAGTTTTACTTTTTCGTAAGATATTTTGCGCCATCTGTTGAAGTCATCATGAATGAACAAGCTAAGTCATTTTTTTACATGCAAATATATTCTCATACTTAGAAATTTTCTGTCTCAAAGGCTTTTATTTGGTGGTTATCTTTTATCTTAAGGAATACATGATTTTGAATTTCAAATGATTCGTTATTAATTGAAAGATCTTATGACATATCTTTCTTTTCTTTTTGAAGAAGTATTACTTAAAATAAAATGCACGAAAAGATAATTTCTATTTTATTTGTATTTTGGTTGAGCAAACGGTAACGTTTTATCGAATTGGTGTTTTTATCTTTAAGGATCTGAATCATTGGGAGCAGATTATTATTCATTACTTATGGATGGCTAGAGATAAAAAAGAAAAGGGGATTTGATTAATTAATTTTTGATATCTTTCAGCAAAGAGTATGATGGGACATTCTCCCATACTCTTCCATAAAGGTCCTAACTCTCTTTCCATGAATTTGAACAAGGCCCTAAATGCCTTGCCTGACATTAGCCTAAAATAATTATGAAATAGTATTTTGCTTGAATCAAGCCTTTTTACTGTCTATTTTCAGTTTTCAGCAAATACTTTATTATAATGTTTCGTAATACATATCAATAAGCATTTCGCTACATATATTATGACCTTAATGCCATATATCATAGACGAATATTATGAATATTTCGAAAGCTGGTTAATTAATTTGCATTTTTACGTTTATCCTTAATTTTTTATATTTAAGAATTGGTCAAAATTTGGAAAAAAAATGACACCAACAGGAGAACAGGCTTTGAATACTTCTTTGCACAGCATTGATTGAAAGTAATTAAAAATATAGACATTTGACTTGAATCTAACATTTTTATTGAATTTGTCGTGTGAATATATAGTTTGGACACCTCTTTTTCGACAGCTTAAAACCAAATTTTGATATGGAACGACAACTGTAATCACAAAATCGCATGTTGAAATTCATTAAGTCATTAAGTGTCTGATGTATTTCATTTACATGCATGCAAAAGTAAAAACTAATAGATGGTAAACCGTTTGATCGAGAGATAGAGTTTGTTTCCAGAAAGCTTTTGTAAATCAGAATGATTTTAAAAACTTATATTTAACTTGACTTGATTCATATTTGGAAATCATTAACTAATTAAATTAGAACTAAATTCTAGTTTGCCATTAGTTGGTCTTGTGTTCGAGAAACAGCAGATTTCTTGATTCAAACCAAAACAATATTAAATTAAAAAGTTCAACTGTGTAGTACTTTTTCAAGTGCATATTTAATTCATCAAGGTTGAGATTTTTCATCAGATCAGAGCTTCGCAGATCGAATTGATTCAAATTCGGAAGCAAAATTACATGTCTATAAACATGAAACAAGAGAATTTAACTATTTTTTTTTTAAAAAAAACATGACGATTCGAAAAAAGTATTCGATTTCTAAGTTTGTATGAAAAATGAAGAATTATTAATGAATAATAAAAGTTGATTGAGTCTTCCAAGGATCATTGAATTTTTTTAAATTTTAAATTAAATATCTTAAAATTAGTTTATTACTTTAACAAATTGTATGGCATTTTATTCCAGATACTTTCGCACCAATATATTTTGTAAACATATTATTGATGGACTTGTAATTCCGTGGTTGATGCCGAAATAAGGATTACTAGATATTTTAGACATTTCGGCATATTGTGTCCCAAATAATTTTCATATGTACTTTTTAGGACTTTTAATTGAACAGGAAGAAAAATAAAAGGTTTGAATGTTTGTATTGATATCCCGTTTTCCTATGTTTGGCCCCATTTTTTCAGAGATATTTACCACAATCTCAAAATTGGAAATTGAGGCATTAGTTAAGGATAGAAAATATTAAAGATATTTTTAAAGAAAATTTTAAGCTAATATTCTTTTTTTTACCGTTTTTGTTGATAAGAATTGAAGAATTGGAAAGAAAAAGACAAAAACGGAAATTTTTCTATTCAAACATTTTTCTTCGTGGCTTAACTAGATTTCGTTGCTCAATTTTAGATGTCCTGATTTCAAATAAAAATATTTATTATAAAGTCGATATTAAAAAAAATAAGGACTTCAGCTTAAAGGAAATATGGATGAAAAGCAAAGTATCGGCATAATTTAAAGAAATATATTTAATTATTTTTCATACCCTAATTTCTAAAGTAAAATTATTGCTAGATCAGAGTTAATTAATTCCTTTTGACAGAATTAAATTGATACATAAATTATCTGAAGTATTTATTCAATTTCTGAAAATCTTTTAAGAGATTTTATGTGATTATTATTAAATTGAAAGAGAATGTGAAAACTTCAAAATATGTCTATTTTAAAAATTATGCCATGAAAAACTGATTGTCTTTTAAAAGCAAAAGAGTAAAAAATATCAAAAACTCAATTAATTCTCTATTTTTATTCTTTACGTTAACTTCAAATATTACTCAATTAAACTTATTCGGTTAAAGGTACGGTCAAAATTTCCATTATCAGAAAAGTTTCTGGCACGAATTTTGTGACATATCAAATATATAAAATTGTTCTTTGAGAGATAGATGTAGTTAGTATAGCTAGATAAAAAACCCGATATAAAAAGAACGGAAGAAAAAAATAACAAACGCTGTAGCCGTTCCAATAGTATTGAATCATTAAGGAAACTCTTATAATTAATTTTTTTTAACTATGGAATTAAATTTTTTAATTAACTTAGTTCAACTAAGAATTTAGTTCACAATTATTTGATTTATAAAAATTTTTTTAAATCCTACATATAAAAATACATAATGGAATAATTTACCTTCTGGTTTAGGTGAATCTTCCTTTTCATCGTTTCCATTAGTTTTGGAAACTTGTGACGTAACTTGAATAGCCGGCATGGCATCCGGGTTATTGCCGGACATGGTGTATTGAAGAGGTCCATCATAGCCTAAAAACAAGATTAAATAGTTGAAACAAAATATTTATTTAGTTGAATACTTACAAATACATTTTGACTTAGCTTTATACACTAAAAATCATACACGTAGCTGAGGCAATGAATTAAGAATGATGCATTATTAAAAACTATGCAACAATTATGAATTCCTTTTGTGAATAGAAGAAAATTAGCTTCTTTGAAAGAGTTTTATTTTCCCAATTTAAATTCATGATACCTGCTCTTAAAAACAAAATTGAGGCATTTTAATAATACACGATTATAAATTCAACACACACACACACACACACACACACACACACACACAAATTAGTGTTTCCAGAAGTGAAGTTGTTCTTAACAAAACTTTTCGTATTTAAAACACCTTTTGTAAAACATGAAAAAATAGGTACCGAAATTGTTTAGAAGGTTTTCAAAAATAAAATAAAATTGGGAACTAGGAGATGCCAAGGAAGTATTAACAATCAGAAACATTTTGCAAGTGATTTAAATTTAAGTAAAATATAGTGCATTTACTGATGGGTTATTTGAATGAAATCTGATTGATACTTACAAAGCACTACGCCAGGATTATTCCTGTTGATGCTGTATCCAGACATGAGAGGTTTCGCTTCTTCTTTCCCTCGCCATCCTCGAGCTGTCTGAGGTCTCGAATCAGAAGCATGAACCATTCCTGGAATCTGTCTCTTTTGCTTCTGCTTCTGCTCAACCAACTGCCTCTGAAAATAAAACAAAGCTTGGTGAATTTTTATTTCGAAAACTTTTCTATTTATTTGATAAGACATTCAATGGCATAGGCCATACTGGTGAAGAAATGATTGCCGTACTTTTTGGTGTAACTATGATGGGATTTTGATCATGTACACATGATTCTCTAAATTTGACCTGTGGCAGAGAGATTATGCATCTTTCACATTATATTAACGTACCCCCTCCCCCCAAGAAAGTCTATTGAGTTCAAGTCCAGAGATTGAGCAAGCTCAGTCACAACACCATGCACATCCATCATGCGTCATATATACGTGGCTCGTACTCTTATGTGAATTAGACCTGTTATATCTCCACCCAAATGGTTTTCAGGCCCATCGTATACTCAGTAGGGTGTATTTAAGTGCCCAAGATATCTCATATCTATTTAAAAAAATAATCATTATAATATCTTTTCATTAATTGATCTTTTTTGCCTACTTATGTTCAATGTACTTGATCTATATCCTGTTCAATGTATCTGGTGTAGATCATGTTCAATTTACTCGATCTAGATCCTGTTCAAAGTATCTGATGTGGAGCATATTCAATGAGACTGATGCAAATCACGTTCAAAGTACCTGATATACATTAAGTTCAATGTACTTGATATAGATGATGCCACTGACAGTATTACTAAATTGATATTCCTTTTTTATACTTTTTTAATTCTAAATTTAATTTTTCTTTCTGATAGCCATAGCACTACTATTTTCGCTCCAAGCAGGGGCATTCTACTCGCGAAGTGCTTCCAGATTATGATGGGCCAGTTACTGTTTTTTATTACTAAGAATTAAGAGGATTATTAGACAGCATTCAAGCATTTTCTTTAAAATGCAAATTAATTTCTGAAATTTTAGTCATAAAATTGTAATGTTCTCGGAAAACAATATAAACTTTTGTTTAACAGGTACATTTTAGAAAATGTTTTGAAATTATATCTCTTGAAATATAAGGCTAATTTTTTATATTGCACTATTGTATTCCATATAATAAAATAAAAAAAAACTTAAAAAGTTTTTACATGTTATTTTACAAAATACGATGTGGGTATTAAATATTGTATGCAAGTGCTTGTATTTTGTGAAATGCCAACAACTTTGAATACTAACTGTGCATATCTATCAAATTCAGTAATTATCCAGTCTTCAAGCTCATTACTAGGATATAAATTTTTTAAAATAAAAATTTGAAACAAAAGAGTTGAAATACAATAATAATGAGTACAGTGTACTTTTTAAACATAAGGGACTTAATTATACCAATTAATTGAAATACTACAATTTAATTAATAATTAATTATTTAGCTGCCTGTTATTTTATTTTGAAAAAACCTTACAATTCGATAATTATGTCTTTAAAAATTGCTTTTCTTCTTCCACAGGTAACCTTGCTTTTATTATAAACACAAGAATAAAAAATGTTCAAGGAAAAGAAAATTAAAAGAAACAGAAGCACGTTGAAAATCTTAAACAGAAATAGAATAATTAATCCTTTGTTCCATCCAATGAAAGCCACCAAATGAATGAATTGAAAAAAAAAATACTTAAAATCGTTTGAAGTTTTCTAAGTAAGAATGGTTTGTTAAAATGAAGACTTCGTAAAACAAAAGTTTTTTCTAATTTTATTTATGACAGCATTTTCATTGTTTCTCTTGTTAATTGCTGGAGGAAGTTAAGAAATTGCAATTTCCTTTAAAGTAAAGAAATGAACTTGTAACGCTGTGAAGCACTTGGAGTCATGAAGCAGGCTCTTGAAGCAGACGGATAAGCCTAGAATTCGAAGAGCCATTAATTTCCTCTTCTTTTATTGAATAAACTCGAATAGAAATGAAGACAACCCTTCGATAATTTATCTTGAGTTTTTTTTCGTTTGGTTCTTTTAAATTAATTTTACTCATTAAAGCTGTTGCAGTTAGAACAAAGAAGATAATTCGTTAAATGAATTTTCGGTATTCTCGAGAATTTTTATCGAAACGTGCTTTAATTTCTAAATTTGTACAGTTCAGAAGGTATTCCTTAATTCAGTAAGCAAAAAAAATTATTCAAAGACACTAATGCGGGATGTTGATTATTAAAAATGGCATTTACTAAGCAGCTAGCTTTATAATGAAAAAGTTTTTTTTTACTTAACTTCGAATTCTCAACTCAATTGAACAAGGCCATAAAAAGAAGCAAAAAAATCTTTAAATCGGCGTTTATTTCGTAAAAATTATATCATCGCATAAAAAAAAGCCTTCAGGAGATTAGAAATTTGTTTGTTATATGACCTTCAGCTAGACAAGGACCATCCACAAAATCGCTTAGGTTTATTTTGAGTTCCTCATTGAAAAAACCTACCCATATTTTTGAACCATTTTAGCTATCTTCACAGGTTTTCAAGATGTCGGGATTCACGAAGTTTAAGGTAGATCCCCCACATTATAAAAAACAGGAAATTCACAAGCATTTTCTACCGATTTTTTATGTTAATTTACATATTTTATGTTCATTGTCAAAAACAGTCACATTCCTATATTTGAGGTTGACATGGCCAAAATCACATGCAATTTCTCCTTATTTGAAATTAATTCGATATTTTAAAATGTGTATTGTTGAAATTATTTTATATAATTATGAATTTAATATAGTAAGTGAATATCCTTTAAAAGATTTGGATGATTGTATGCAATCGCGGGGACTGATGCTAGTATTTTTTTTATTTTAATGACGGAATTTAGGATGCTGAAACTTTGCAACAAATCAAGGAAATACTTTTGCAGCCTTTTAGGTCTGAAATAGTAGAGGAATTCCATAAATTTATGTGATAAAAATAAAATACTAAGGAAACTCAGTATGTCCTAAAGAGGTTCACTAAATAGCCAGGTATATGAAACAGATGTTAATGATTGGTTGATGGATAAACAGAAATTTAATGTCATGTGAAAGGTACTTACACGTGACAATAAAATGTGAACAGTGGTAATGCGAAAACAAACTATTGCGTAATAAAAATTTATATATTTTTTTCTTAATATAGCAAATATATGAATAAAATTATATATGAAGATGATTTCGTTCATAAAAGAATTGTGGATTGATTAGAAGAATGCCCATTAGCCAGACATGTACTCTATTAAAGATAATATTTTATTTAGAATATTTAATTATATAGGAGATGTGAATGAATAATTTATAGAAAATGAAATTCCAAAAACTGAGATGGTATTTGAATTTCAAGTTCATTGTGAGAAAATCCTTAGTTCTAATTCAAATTCTATCGAAGATTTGCTGTATTTATAAACGTTCTGTGTGTTAAATTTGTTGGAAAACGAATTCTCCTGAGGTTGTTGAGGCATGGAAGCTTAGAAAGTGAGATGTCGGCTAAAGTTCTGTCCTCGTCATTTGACCTCATTTCTGAATCGTGATGCTGCTTCCAAAACAGCCGTCGGGGGGCTTCGAAATCGGGTATTCAAGAGTGAAATCAATTAATCTGCCAGAAGTTCATTTTGCATTAAGAATTTATTAAACAGATTTTTATTGCGCCAGCTGAGTTTTCGATTTCTATTAATGGATCATTATATTCATTATATAATTTAAAATATCCTCATTTATTTACATGTTTTATTGTCTACCTTTAACAAATTTCTTTTATTATTAAAAATAATTTTATTCAAAGCAATTGCAATCGTAGTTGATATAAATAATACCATATACTATAAATCCATTTGCATTTAGAATTTATCAAACGAATTTTACTACGCCCGTTGAAATTTCAATTCCTATTTAAGGATCATTATTTAAACACCTTCATTTATTTGTACATGTGTTTTATTTTCTACTTCCAACAAAATTATTTTATTATTATATGAGAGAATTCTACCAGAAACTCTCGCAGCTCTGGTTTAAGTAAATAATACTATATAACTTCAATTTGTTAGATTAATTAGTTTTTCTTAACTTTCTTACTTTCTCGTATACGCAGTGCAGAGAAAGTATAGTACAGAAAATTCGAACTCGAGATTTTGTGTAATCAGCATGTTTTAGACCACCCTGAGTTAAAAAAGCACATTTTTGGAAACTGTATCGCCTGTCTGCCAGGGACAAATATAACTCAAAAACGCTTTGAACTAGATGGTTGAAATTTGGCTTACAGTTTTTACACCAAATTTGCAGATGTCTGTCAGACTTTTCAGAGGAAGCCCGTCTGTTCGAATATAAGTTAATTTGATAATTACTAAAAAGAAGAGAGCTGTATAGATTAGATTCGGTACACAGATTTAACATCTATATTGTAGACACCTGTTAAATTCGGTATTTGATTTTATGGACACAAGAAATTTTGTGTTAAATTTTTGTTTCAGTCATTTGGAAAAAACATGTCTTAAATACAAATTCAATTCTGAATACCATTAATTAATACCAGTGATTAATTGCCAAATAACTCATTGAGGATGACACGATATATTCAGTAAAAATGTTAAATTGATGACAAAGGTTAATATTTCATAAAAATTGTACTTCAATGCAGTGTGATGTGCTGTCTGGAATGACAATTTTATTAAAGAGTATTTGAAAACGTTTAGGGGAGATCACACCAACTGGTTTTTATAAAATGCATCAAACAAGAGAAAATTTTTGAACCCCAAACTCTTTAATGAAAACTTATACCATTGTTTCAACTTCTATCTTTACTTTCTTTAACAGCTGAAAATGCATTTGAGTCTCATAGAATTTCTTAACTTAAAAAAATTGTAATATTTATTTCTTTGAAACTATCATGAACTCATTATCATTCAAATCATTCGTATTAAGCATCACGCTAAAAAACTATCACGTAATTCTAGAAAGTTATCCCTGACTATACGAGTTTCTTTTATTTCAATAGTTAATGTGCTTCTTTCCTAATAAAAGTAAGAGAAGAACATTCTTTGTTAAACTACACTACCAATTTTACCTGCAGTAGAGGCAATAACATTAATTTTTGAAGGTTTTATCTCGAATACTTTATTGCCATTTTTACTAACAATTAAGAATCAAGCTCGCATTTAGAGGTAGTTAAGGGTTTGAAGTATTAATTTTAATAGTATTTATTATCTTTTAATGTTAGTAATCTTTTATAAGATGAAAAACCTTTGAGTACTTTTTTGTTGAGAACTTTCATAAATTCAATGTTTTGGACAAAATAACCCTTCTATTAGACATTTTTGTTGACTACAAGCAATGAACTGTGTTAATATATTATTAATATTGTTTAACTCTCCGAATTTTATCATTTCATTTCAGGGATTAATAAATAAGATATAAAGCACACATGATAGCGCAGAAGATTATATGAATACAAGTCAAAGCCATGAAGAACATAATGAGCGTAGTTTGAACTTATTAACAAATTTAGAAAGGTTGGAAATTTAAAATAATTAATGGCAAAAAATAACTTAAAATGAATATACTGAAATAAGAAATGTCTAGATGAATAGAATGACTAAATAGGATGATTTTTGATTTTGAAATGAAACTTAAGACTTTCCCTGGAAATAGACTCAAATATATGAATTTAACAGACTTGATTCATTAAATTCATACATTTGAATCTATTTCCAGACAAAGAATGTGAGTAATTAAAGAAGCTATGAATTTTTTCTTTATTATGATTTTACATTTCTTTAATATATTTTGCAATAAAATTTTTAAGAATAATCTAACAGAGGTTCAAGATATGAAGAGCATGCACATGTTATTACTGTGTTTCCATTTAAGTATCAATTTTGCAACTCCTAACATACGAGGTTTCTATTTATTTACGTTACACCTCCTTATCTTCTAAACTGTGACAGCTTAGTGCTTAAAGTTAGTATTTAGGTATAATACAAAAGTTATGCCCAATTCAATGAAATCATTTACAACATCATCTGTATGCGAATTTTGTAATTAGTGGCCCTGCATTGTAAACGATAAAACATACGAAAGATTAGTTAGAAATTTATAAAGCACTCTCGCTTTAGAATGAAAAGAACCCTACCGTGACTGTGGTGGCAAGGTTTTTATCTCGATACCAACAGGCTATGGGCTTTAGACCCAACTGGGAAGAACCACCATGTAAAAGGGTCTGGTGCTCGTCAATTCCATTCGGAATAAATATTCTCCAATTGTTTTGAAAAAAAAGATTGGAGAGGATGGCGCCATTTCCAATGTCTTCCTTATTGTTCTGGCAACTGTTTGTAATTATAGGGGTGTGCATTTAGGAACAGTAACTATTCCCTTGACCCGTTAGAATCAAAGTTTAATTCATACGAGTTGTTTGGAAGTTAAAACTTTTGGCCTGATTTAATGCAACTGGCTCATTTTTAGAAATTGCCATGTACAATATACAAAGACAGACAAGATGCAATATTTTTGATATAAAGATCCATATCAAATACTTATTTGACTCGTGGCGGTTTTGAGGTGTCATGTTCAATTACACTTAAGATGCAAAGAATTTAACCTCAGAAGAATTAGGTCAAAAATCGATACGTCTAAAGACTTGGTGTAGTAACTAGAAACAAATTCAATTCATCAGCTCTCGTTGCTTTCGTGTTATGTTTTCACAAAACTATTGACAAACAGGTGTGATTCTAAATTAAAAAACCTAGGCCTCGGGAAGCTCTACACATAAAAATTCATCAAACCCTCAGGATGGAATCGGCTTTTACAATACTTTTTTTTTATGAATACCGTTCATGAGAGTATGAAAATGAAGATATTATATACGCATAATAATACAAAAAACTTCTACTGTAATTGTTTTCAAGTAATTTTTATAATATATGAAGAAATATAATACTCTTAATGTGGAAAATTTATTATAGATTAAAAAGCATCAACATTAAACATAAGAACCAGAATAAAAGCTTAGTAACATATTCTTGCGTCTAGAAATTAGCTGAGAAGGAAAATCGATCCATTCTGTTTTCAGAGTCAATATTATAGGGAAACCTCCAATTCAAACAAGTAATTGCTACTTTCATATGACATTCATATTTTTGAAGGCATGTTATCATCATATCAAACTACTGATGGGCTGAAAGTGTTTCTGAAAATATATTTCACGCTCTTTGTTTTATTATTCCTTCCCAGCAATAATGATAGATTTAATGAAGTACTAAGAGAAGAATTGCAAAACGATATCACTAACAAGAAATTCTATTAATTAATGATAAATAAAATTCTTTAGTGCTTACAAAGAATTGTAGAATTATCACTGAAGAGTGCAATGTAGCGAAAACCTTTTGGCAGTTTAACCCAGGTAGCGCGATCCGTTGCACTATATTGTACAATATTGCACTATATTATACAATATTAAAACATATTGAGAATATTGATCAATGCCATACAATATTGTACGATATTTGTGTGCTACTAGGGAAAGGACTGAATTCTATAGACAAAAGCAAGGTGAAAGTTCTACAACAATTTTCAAAGAAAAAACGATAGACTATTAGTACGTAAAAGAAAATATTACAGTAAAATATTAAGTCAACTTTTACAGTCCGATTGTATTCTTTGTCATCCTCCTTCGTGAATATCATTCACCACAGTTCAAAATAATTAATTAATAATTAGTTATGACCAAATCACGACTCACTTTCGGTATCTTTTCTCTTGAATAAACCTTACCACAGTTCAAAATGAGAAATACATCCCCAAACAGTTCTTTTACAAATATAAAAGATATTTAACTCCTATTTAAACAAAAATACAAACTTTGACATCAAGTCTATGGATAAGTTTGCCTAATCTATCTTTATCTTCTTTGGCATCCTCGAACACGTCTCTATCAAGTCAATTGGTCACCTTTGTAATCATATAATATATACTAATGCACAGTGATAACATATGTATCTAATTCTCTAGTAACAACATATGGTTTCACTCCAGAATGCCAAAGTAGGTGATGACTTATAAAGCAACTTCTAAAAAGTGATATTGGAACACTACAGAAAGCAATGAAAATGAACGCAACTCATGTTTGGAATTTTGTCTAAATTATACATTCAATCTTATAGTTGCTATATGTCTTTAAAAAGTTGAATTATTCAATTAAGACAAACATGATTTATCTCATAAAAGTAGATGAAAAGTATTTAAAGATATTCCTACTATAAAAATAGTTTCCATTAAATATAGAAATCAATTAACATTTCGCTATAAAATAAAATGGGTATGTTCAGGCAACACTGTATTACAATTCATATCTTTTATTGCTTCTTTATTCAATTATGTGAAATACAAAATAAACATGCCTTTGTGTGACATTAAAACCTGAATAAATAACCTGGATTCAAAATTTCTTTAATAATGGTCTATTCAGACTTTACATTTAATTTTGAAACCGGAATGCTTCTATTCAAATCTTAATACCTTACTCTGCCAAATGATTTTCTTTTAAATTCTTTCAAATTCAATTCAATTAATTTATTTGAAATAATATATGGAGAGAAAGACAGACTATTGTATTAAATATTAAAATAGTAATCAATATGAATGACAAAAATGATTTGGGCGAGCTTACGTACCCCTGTTGTCTTTTCTGTCTTAATAAAGATAGAAATAACAATAAATGTCCAAAATAGAATGTGGCATCTAATTAGAAGCTTAAACACATTCACAATTCAAGAATTGAATTCATTAAGGATTTAATAAGAGAATCTTTTTAAATATCTTTCTTGTTGTAAATAAAAAAAATTGAGTTAAGTAGTGCAGTAAGTAGTTACATTAGTGTACTGAAGTTATTGGGGATTAATTTTAAGTTGTAAAAGATGTTCTTAAAGAAGCTGCTATTAAATATGATAATATATTCCTCTAATCAGGAAGGTTAGTTCAATCTGATTTTAGATATTGGGCAGTCGTTTGTTGGAAACTCTAAAACTAATATTAGGTCTCAAATTCTAACAATTTTTAAAAGCGTACGTATTAATGAATTACAGAGTAGATTTTAAAATTTTTTTAAATTATTTCCTGCTTCATAATTGGGGTTTATAATTCATTATTGTAAATATTAAGATCTGTAAAAATAAAATTTTCTCAAATTCTCTTACATTTAGCCCCATTTGGATAAAATCAAAATCTAATTAAATTAGTAGATTAACTGTTAATTAAATTTTGAAAATAATTAAATAATGTATTGCAAACATGAGTACAAAAATGTATAAATGTAGAAAATTGTAATACATCAGAATGTGAGAAGAAAATCGATTGCAAATTTCACTTTTGTGCGAACACGAGCAAGTGCATAAAAACACAAAAATCGACTAGAAAAATAAAAATAAAATGACTTAAAGAAATGTCCAATAAAAATTACTGATATGAGTTATAACTTTTCTGCAAAAATTTTGATAATTCAATTTTCAAAATTATTTTAATCTACGATCCTAGCAATACTTTTCAAAGTATTTTCATTTAATTTAAAACACGATTTTAAAAGGAGTATTTTTTCCTTTCGGTAATAAATATTTCTTTATTGTGGGTAATGAACATGAAATGAGAAAATTAAATTCGTAAACCAATGAGGGAGTAAGAAGTTTTCTATAGTGAAACTTCATGATGATACATAATGTCGTTGCGTATTTCTTAAAGAAATACGAGACCATCTAAAAATCAAATCGCAAAAGAGACTCGTGAGTCTAAATGTTAAATGTTTCGATATGAGAAGAGCTTTTGCCCACACGGTCCACTGCACACATACTCGAGAAAATTTGTACTGTATCTGATGTAGCTCAGAGCAAAATAGAACCAGATCTGGAAAAGAAAATCATAGAATTTTTTTTCCAGTCGGTGGACTGAGAAGAAGATATAGATATTTTTACTCTGATACTATCTTCCGTTATATTTCTTATGCTAAACGGATTCGAAACATTTGAGTGAACTTTTTGGACTGCCTTAGCTTTGATTTTCCCATTTCCATTGTTTTTATATTAAATCCTTATATATCATAGGGATTTAAATAGGATTTGCATTTCTGATATTGATTCGAATCGTCAGCTGAGGCCATCTGCCAGAAATCTGAAAGATACTGAAAACAAACTCTAGAAAATAATCCAGAGAAATTCAGCATTCTATTGTTATTGACAATATTAACATTTTAAGCCGAAACAAATCTCTACTTTTTAAACATCCAAATCTTAAACTTATAATATATCAAAACAGTTTTTGAAATAAGGAAGATTAACATCACCTTACGTGTATAAAGTATCAGTTGTAGCTAAAAGAAATGGAACTTTATTAATCTGTTTTTATTTGTTGTTGAAATATTGTTAATTGTTAAGCACTTTTTAATTATTAAGTGGATTTTTTTTGCTGAATAAGTTAGATTCTAATTTTAATGCTCTTGTGGATTTTCAAGAAACAAAATTGGAAAAGCTTTGTTTGAGTTTTTTTAATCTAAAAAAAAACCTGTGATTTATATATTTTTATAAAAATTTTTAGATATTGGATATGAAGGAGAATTTGCAATTTCGTATATTTCTAGAAAATGTTACATATTGGGTATGAAGGAGAGCCAATGTACAATACTTCGTTGATTTCACATAATTTCATTTGTAATTAATCAATAGTCATATATTCATTTGTAATTAATCAATAATTCTAAAAAAATTCCTCCAATTTCAAATGAATATAAGTCCACCGTAAAGAACAACAGACCGAACAGAATTTGTCATAATTACAATGCAACTTAAAGTTTTTGATTACAATAATTTTTGAGTGTAATTTTTCTTGTTCAAACAGCATCCTTCCGATAATCCATTTTGTATACTGTTAACCCTATTCTCAGCTACTGATGCAAGTTAGTTAATTATTTTTTTCATCAGCATGCAGCAATCGAAATTTTTTTAAATTATTTTTGTGTCATCTTTTCATTGATATTTAAGTGAATTATCATCTCCTTTGCTTGCAATTGTGAAAGAATTTGAAGGTATGCTTACAGAATATTTCTCATGGACATGAAAGAAGCCACTGCACAAATGTTGCTCGTAGGATCAAAGGAAATCTCATTCAACTATTATTGCATGAGAAAGCGAATCATTGCGCTTTTTTCGGCAAATTGTATCAAATTTTTCTGACTCTTGGTTACAAGAAAATAATAATCAATTGAGATTAGAATAATTTCAGTGAAAGATATTGTATTTTAAAAAAAAGAGTTTTTGAAATTACAACTGAGATGCTATAGGATTTCAGAAGGATGTAGGGAATTAAATTACAATAGAAGATTACAAATAGGGATATATCATTACAAGATTACAATTATACTTATAGACATACATTCAATTGAAGGAAGTTAAAATACGAGGTATATCCAAATGAATTATAATATTCAGTTGCCATTGCTCATTAAAGTACAATGGAAACATTCTTAGTATTAATAAAAAATCGGGAAAATGATCAAAATTTGTTTTCAAAATGATTGGCGAATCATTCTTTTCAGTTTTTAAATATTTCATATTTATTTTTAAGAAAAAAACAATAATAGTAAAAAAAAAAATCTCGCCCTTTAGTAATGAATTGAATAGTACAAAATGCATTGCATTAAAAATCTGGAAGTCAAAGCAAAAATCTGCAATAGCCTGAGGTGGCGAGTAAAATAATCTACATAAATTGGAATTTTAATCACTCATAATGCATTTTAATTGATAAGTAATGTGTAGACATTTATCTTTTGGTATTTATTTAGAGTTACATTCTTTATCGTATTAATCTTAAAGCTACACGCTTAATGACTTTTGATTTAAAATATTTTTATTTTACGACACAAATTTTAAGTACATAATAATTTTTTACTTTTAACGAATTAGATACAAATTCCATGAAATTCTTCTAGCTATTGACATTTTTTGTGCAATAAATGAATAAAATTTAAAAGAAAAACAACAATTGTATTCTCCAGGCAAGTATAAGAAGGTTTAACTTATTAAAATGGCATAAGAGACCAATTTTCACATTCAGAAACCTGTAATTAGTAATATCTGAAAGACGAGATATCTCGTCTGTAGCACAGAATAGCATTAAAGAAGACTGTTACTGGCGTAAAGAATAGCTTTTCAACGTATCACTTCCATTTCATATCTGTAATACTGTTTGAATAACCATAAAGGGTATAATTAACAGGCAAGGTATAATTCGCATACATGGGACTTTGTTTTTTTCTTTGTAATCGATGCGATTTGTCACACTTTTTTTCAAAGCAATACAAAACTTTTCATACCATTAATTACGCATTAGATCATTTTCATATTTGTATTTAATAAAGTACAATTTTAAAAAATCATTCTGAAAAATAAAGGAAAGCACGTTTAAAATTAAAAATTTCTAAATGCGCAACCTAAGAATTGTTGAAATGTATAAATATTCAATCCAAGAATCTCTTCAAGTGAATAAATGAATAATAAAAGAATTTGAAAAATGCTTAAAAATGTATCAAGCAGACAAATAAAAACAAACAAACATGAATTCTAAAAGATAAAGCGATATGATGTACAAGAATGTACAAAACTGGAATGGCAAAAACTAGCCTTTAGCTAGGTTGTTTATATAGCTGCTTATAAATTCCTCCAGGGAAAAGAAACTTTTCCAACCTCAGAGTTTTGTAAACAAAATAACTTTATTTTACAGTTCCATATTTTTCAATGCTTAACCGGTATCTTGATGTTTTTATTGGTATGAAAGGTGTGAGATTTAAAGTGCATTCCATACGCTTATCAAGTTTGAAGGGATTTTGAATGAATTTATATCACGAATTCAGAATTCTAACATTGTTTAGCTCTTTATCTATTCTATTTGGAAATCGAAAATGGTTCTTTGCGATAGTTGGAGTGACAGAAAGAGTGAAATATGGAAACTTCAAGATACTACGCTTTCATAAATGTTATTTCTAGAATCAGTGGGATTGTATCTTTTTTCTTTGCTTCATATACGACGATTTTTCATACTTTTCAGTAAGTTCTATTGTACTAATGGACTGGGAGAAAGTTTCGCAACTGAGTATTATAACACTTTTTTTCTTCTTTTTTTTTCTCTTTAAGGCGAAATAAAAGTGTTCATGGAAAAAAGTGAATCGGTATGTAGAAAATTTTGCCTTAAATCATTTGAATTTATAATAATGTTAGGCCAGAAAGTAAAATTGAGCTTTTTCTGACAATTTTCTCTGACTTCGCATTAAAAATTTATAAATATTTGAAAATACGTAAAATAAAAATAACAAAAGTTTATTATGCTCGATTTGATTCATTTCTAAAAATTTATTTACTAAGCAATATCTACAATCTGCATTGTCTTTAAATTATAAATGAAAGAAAAAACTGAACTAAAATCTATTATTTATTCATTTTTTGCTCTTTTTGTAAAAAAAGTTTAGTTTTTAAAGAAATGCTTGGAATTAATGAAAAGTATATGTATATATGAAAACAATTTTCAATTTTTATGGCATTGATTTTAAATCTTCTCATAATTAATCTTTATAGAATAATTTATAGAATGTACAATGAAGTAATATTTTTCTGACATTTTTTGAAAAAAGCAAACTATTTCAATCAACTAAATAAGGATATTATGTTCATAAAGAAAATAAAACTTTTTCGAAAATAAATTGGTTGCACGGGCATTTCGGAAGTAGAGACTTCAGTGATCTCTACTGATCTGAACTGTTTAAATTAAAGGGTAATTCAAAATTTAACTTACAAACAATTAGGGAATTAGAGAAAGAGAAGCGAAAACCGCATTGGAAAACATTGTCAAAAACGGCTGTTAAATGAAATAACAGGTGCTTTTAGCAAGCAATGAAATTGATATTCAAACTAGTCATTCCTGTACTTTAATGTAAAGTTAGGACTTCCAGATGTTTTATAAATCTGGTCGATACAATATTGTTCAGGCAAAAAATATCACTAGATAAAGAGTTTCCATTTGCTATTGTCTTGTCATTTCTGTATTTGTTGGTATCCACTAGATTATGCCAGTGGTATTTCCTGTAAAATATTCCTGTTTATTTATATCACTTTGCAACACTTTCAATAGCTTTTGAAAAGAATTTTAAATCTTCTTGTATAAACAAAGTTGCACTTATGGCTATTGAACCATTCAAATTTTTAAGCGAGATTTATATATTCGAATATAGTAATTCGTAAGATTAACATCGTATGTTGTAGATATGCAAGAGGCATTTATATCAGACTTCAAAATAAACGGAAACGTTGTTTTAAAGACATTGCTTTTATTCTACCAGGAATATTTCAAGGTGCTTTAAAACTGCTAGCGTTACTGATGAAGTCAGTTTCGAAAAGAAAACTTTAGTTTCTCCTCTGATACTTCATTTTATAACCTTGTATTATGAGTTATAACTCTAACTTCCCAGCCATGTTCCGAAGTAACCATTTACTACTGGGCATCGTAAGAATTTTGATATTCTTAGAGTATTCTCTAATTTTTGAAAGAAAAAAATACCTTGCATAATAAATATTGAAATATTTTTATTATAGATTCCTGTAAAGTAGTAAAAATGCTAATGTGATAAAACAAATAATAGTCCTCAACTTCTGGATGAATAAATTACTTCGTTATTGTGTGAAGAAGTAAAAGTTTAGAGCTTTAGACTGCAATAAAAGTGGAAAATGACCCCTCTTTCAATAAAATTGACGACCTCTCCGTTAAAATTATTAGCTTCATGGTGTCATTGATTTTCAGGAGAAGGCAAATCATAAAAGAGAGAAGAACGATTTTGTTATTTATAGAATGTAAGATGTAGCAATGAAACGGTAATTAAAACCTCGCAAAGTTACAAAATTGTTCCCTGTGTTATTAAATGCGAAATAAAAGTGCATAATTTTCAATTAACAGTTACACAGAAAAAAATAACTAACATAAATTTGATTATGCAGAATATCCAATTATTATGAAATAACTTTGCTTCAGGATCAATCAAGGTCAAGTCAAAATGCCGTTTTGACTTGTTCTCGATTATTATAGCAATTCACTGCTATTCGGAAGTGAATAAGTGCTTTTTCTTTATTCTGGCCTTATTTTTTATCAGAGCTAGTCCGTGGGCAGATTCCTATTTCAAGCGACCTGATATTTTCTCAGTCATCTAGAAGAGTTAGTTATATACGCCCTAAAAGTTATATAAGCATTAAAAACGGCCTTGCAACCAAGGAACTAACGAGTACTTATAGTACAGCGACTATGCTGACTTTATTGAGATGTTACAGTGCTCTAAGCCCAAAATAAGTTGCAAAAATAACTAAAAAAATATAGAGACAAAAGTTCATTCAGAAAAATATACGTTATTGTATAATAAAAACACTGAAAAACGTTTCATGAAAATATCTAAAAATTGGGGGAGATATTTACGATAAAAATTATGTACATTCTGTGACTCGAAAAAGGGGTAGTCCTACAAACGAAAAATGCATTTTTAGGTCACCCCCAATGCGTTTAGCATATTCTTTTATATTATCATCATTGGTTACTTTCACAATTGATTCCATTTCACTTTACAGTTGCTTAATTCAGAAAAATTGTGTGATAGTACCGGATGATACAATTCCCATTTTTGAAATTAACCCTTTGCAGGCTGGAGAAAGCTCATAATTTTAATCAAATAACTCTACTAATTTTTCAGAAAATTCAAAGACCCATTATCCTGAGCATTTATTGCAGTATAAGATACATTTTTCCAATTGGATATTTTGTCAGATATCCTTTATTTCTTTGTAATTTCTCTATTTTGCCGCTAGGGCTCTGTAACAATGAATTACAAAGGCTTAAATAAACTGTATGTAATTTAAATTTTGAAATTATCAATATATTCCGTTAATGTTTAATAACACTATAAAATGACCATTAAATTCTATTGACAGTTATACCTGTATCTTCAAATCGTAAAGAAGGCTTTCGTTTCAAAGCATATTAGAATGTTTGTTTATTATCAAATATGAGTTAGATAATCAATTAGTAATTAAATTTTTAAATTCTTCCCTGGAAAATTTAAGGAAGCCTATCTGCCTCATTTTTTAGAAAACAGCTTCATCTTCAGTCCAAAATATTTCATTTGCTTTAAATTTATTGAATAAATTTCAGCTGTATCTAACAAATAACTATTGATTAATCATACAATTAATCGATGGTTGAATAATTACATTGTTGGCCAATCAAAAATTTCTACCACATAATGCCAGGCTTTATGAAATGAGCTTAAAAAAGTACTATAAACTTTAATAAATGGTAGAAATATTTGAATTAAATGATATATTTTATAAATAGGTAATGAGGAACAAATTGCAATAATTTCTATTCGTAATGATAATTTTAATTGACAATCACCTCAATGTCCAAGTTAAAATTCACGGAAGTATAAATTACATTTTGTTTTATTTTTTGAAAACACCTGAAAAAACAACAACTTATATTTCAATAAGATATTAAAACAATTTAATTAAACCGATGACAGTTAATAGTTTTTATTTGTGATAACTTTTTTAATCAAGTCACAATTCTGATTCATCTCCACTCATTTAATATCTTAATGGGTTAAGAGATTAAAATTTTAAAGCAGGTTTTATAATTAAAACCAGAGAATGCTCTGTAATAATGAATATTTTTCATTCATTCATTCACCCGCCCACTCAGCAAGCATTTTGTTGGGGGAGTATATTTGAGACAAGAATAAATATTTTGACAAAGGCTTCCAAAGAATGGATCAATAATGGAGTTATGAAGTTCTGGATAAGGATAAGGTTCTGTATAAGGTACCTGTTATAAAAAATATATGTGATTAACTCCATCATTTACAATGATTGTGTTCATGATTTTGTGCAAACCATATAATAGATCATTATGAAAATGCTTTTAATATACTATCTGGATTTCATAATTTCAATTTTAAAGTAACTTGTATGCATATATTCGGGTTATCCAACCAAATTAGGTTCATTAAATCGGATATTGAATTAGATTCGGGTGTCCCAAAGTTTCTTTCTTATTATGAATGATTATGCATTTATACTTTCTTATTTATGCCTTCTTATTATACATTATGAATGATCTTATCTGGATTTACATGTGCAAACATGCGGATTTATATATTAGTCGTTTATGTCATCAGTTTCAGTCGAACCAGAGCTCCACTATTCCCTAAGCTTCATAATTTGATCGCCATGTTTTATCGCATTCTACATACTCTCCAGATCTCGCTCCATCCGATTATTACTTTTTTTTCTATCCTTAAAAAATTATCCTCTCGAAAAACGCTTTAAATCCATCAGCGAAATAAAAACGCACTTCGAGGATTATTTCTTGTCCAAAGCAAACAATTTTGGAAAAGAGGGATAATGAAAAATGGAAGAGGACAATAGAGAAAAGGGTCCTTATATAACCAAGTAAATAATAACTTAAACAGTAAATATTGCCCATTCATTTCATATTAAAAATAGGAAAGAAACTTATCCGAGACCCTAATATAAAAACCATGTTTCATTTATATTGAACATGAAATTTGGTAAATGGCAATATAAAAATAATGAATTATATTTACTGATTTAATGAATTAAAACATACAGCAAATCAAAATTTTATTATTTTTTTAATTTTAATTTTTTTTTTTTGGTTTTGTACTTTTTATAATATTAGCTTGAAAAGAAATTTCACCTCAATATTAGTTACCAATAGAAGTTCTCCGAAACTGTTTAAGGGTTAATCAATAACTATAATATTGTTTGTGATATTCTTTTTCAAATATAATCAAACATAAATTATAATATATTCCCTTTTCTGTAAATTTTAGCAGAAAGGAACTCTAAATAAATACAACATCGAAACAACTTAATTAAAGTAAAAACAATATATCGAAAATACAATACAATGTTCTCTATCCGCTTCTTTTTGCATACAAGCCATTAACACTTGTTCCATGCTTTCAAAATCCTAATCCTAACTTCTCTTCTCTAACAACTTCATGGAGTTTTGAACTCTCCTCAGTTTTAGAAGTCTTACAGTCTATAGAGACAAATCTTTTAACACTCTCAATTGACCTTTTAATGCTTCCCCGTTTCTGGGATGGCAATTAATCGTGGTAGAAATCTCCTGGATTAAAGGCTCTGTTCACTTTAGGAAATCCTCTAGAGCGATTGGCAGTCAAATGCTAAGCCCTACTGAATTTAGAATTGCTTGCTTTTAGTAATTGCGTTGACTGGAGTTGGTAAACAGGTGGCGAAATTTATTGGTATTACAGATCTTAACCTTTAGATTAATTTATATATTACAAGAAGGCGCAAATCAATATATTTTTGAAATAATTCCGCAATTAAAAAAGAAAATACAGAAATATATTCATTTGTGGCAACGTAATATTTTCTAATATTTATAAACCGAAAATCATTTCGTCTAAATGATCTCCCTTTTCACTTATGCAATGATGTCCAACAAAAGGTTGATTTTTTGAAGGTTGATTGGTTGATTTTTTTATGCTTCTCTTACCAAAAACTAAGATTTAGCTTATTTCGAAATGATAAACTATTAAGGTTTCGACAGTAAATCAGATCTAATTTCAGCTAGAAAATTACATTTCGTAAGTAGATATCATTTTGTGTACTTAAAAATTTTTATGAATGAAAAAGAATCAAAATGTTTTAGAAATTGAGTGCATTTCACAATCCACATAGACATATTATTGCAAAAAACTAAAATACAATTCCACCGATTATCAGTTTTTGTTATCATCTCTTTGAAAATGTTCACAGAAAATGTCAAGGGAAACAGAACTTCATCTTTCTGCCATACCAATTATCTTAATAGGGTAAAAACTCTTAAACTCGGAAAATCTCATTTAAAACTTAGAAATACAAATAAAAGTTATAACTTTGCCTTACTAACTTGAAAAGTTTCATCAACGAAAAAAATGAAATTTTATAAGATTTCTTGGAAATTCAGTATATTTCTCCATATACATACGTATATTGTGTTATAAAACAGATATACAATTTCAATGTTTTCCAATTTCTGTTAGCATCTCTCTGAAAATACAAAATAGAAAATTTCATGAAAGCAGAAAATATCTTCAGAAGAGATAATCTCATTTAAAAGTTAAAAATAGAAATAAAATCCTATGACATTGCCTTGAATAAACACGAATAATTTGTGTTGTAGAAGGGCTAAAAGAAAATAATTCAAACATATACAGAAAATAAATTCAATCGAATGAAATAAAAATGCATTATTTTGGAAGAAAAAGTTCGGATTTAGGTGTTCATATATCTTGGAGGAAAAAGAGGCTGTCTTACATAGATTGAATAGCAAACATTAATCCAGAGTAACCCTGGATTCCATTTCTCTCCGTACCAGAGTTCGTTTTTCTCGATACCGGAACTAATCATCCACCGAGATTACAAACGATAAAACGATACTTCTTCCATTACTAGGAAACTAGTTATCACCTTCTTTCTTGTCTACGAAGAATGAACCTTGAAGATGCAGAGCAATAGAGAAATAACAGAATGATTCGATTGCTACTCTTTATTCCACATAAAATCTATTTAAACATCATCAGAGCTACAAGATATTCATTGAAAAGATATGGCTTTCCTAAAGCAATATATTAGTTAACACTTCAGAATGAACGTAATGATTCGATTGCTACTTTTCATTCCACATAAATACAATTTAAACATTTACTGAATTCATCAGTGCCTCAACATATTAATTGAAAAAGACATGTTTTCCTGAAAAAATATATTAGATAACACTTCAGAAAAAACATAAAGATTCGACTGCTACTCTTTATTCTACATGAAAACAATTTATACAAATACAGCGTTCATCAGCGTTACAACAAATAAATTGATAAAGACATGCTTCCCTAAAACAACATATTCGTTAACACTTCAGAAACAGCATAATGATTTGATTGCTACTCTTTATTCGGCATAAAAACAATTTAAAAAATACTGCATTCGTCAACGTTACTACCTATTAATTAAAAAAAAACATGCTTCCCTAAAATAATATATTAGTTAACACTTCATTGAATTTATTAATTGAAGTATTAAACTCAATTTTTTTAAAAACGAATTTTGAGTGATTAAAAAGAAGCAACAATGGAAGAAAAATACTTAATAAGAGATTCAATCATAGACAAACAATTTCCAAAGCCATTTGTATAGCGTCACTATTTTTAAAAATCTCTCGCATTAGTATCCTGTTTTTAATACTTGAATTTTTTCTGATTAATAGGGAATGTATTTACAGTTATCTTCCTAATGTTCTCGTAAATCACGTGACTGAAAGATGGTGAAAAAACTATTTTCGGCCAAAATAAATAAATAAAAATAGTTGAAAATACCATGTTATATTTAGTACCATCATTTTTTTCCTCTTTTCCCCTCTAAATAAATAGCCAGCTTGTTGTTATTTATCTCAAATTAAACAAAATTAACACGCAACTGTTAAAAATACTCGTTTCTTTTTGAAACAAGAAGGAGCTGATAATGGCTTTTTACTGCAGTTTTATATTTGGGCAGAAAAAAAAATGGATCCCTTATTTATTTTCTGAAGATTGGTATATGTATTTTTGGTACCTAAATACTTTTTTAATCCTTCCAATTGTATAGAATTTAAATAGAATATATGTTACTAGTCTATTTCATTTGTCTATGAAAATAAAACCATACTTCACCACAAGGCTTAAAATTCAACTTTAAAATTTCCCTTTCCTGTAAGGATGAGAATCGATTCTTAGCGAATTTACTAAAAATTAAAAGAAGCAAAACTATTACACTTCTACTTTAATATTTTCATTAAATGTTTTTCTGAACTTCGGTTTGAATATTTACTGAACTTTGGTTTGAATATTTGGTTTGAACATGTATTTATAAAAGGTGAGCACGACGTTTTCTGATTACAAGAAACAGCCATTAAAGATAGCTGTGTCAAAATTTCTAAATTGCATAGATGGGTGTTGTGGATTTACGGAAATAAATACCTGTTAAACAAATTCTGTTCTGTGTTAACACATTCTGTTAAACGGATCTTTTTATAGCTGCAATCCTTGAGATTTCGAAATCATAAAACAATACTATGAAATGTCGGAAACTTTCCAAAAAGTTATCATAGAAACCACCGTTATATCGAAACGTATGGGCATACTGAATGAATTGTTTGAACACTGAAATATGCTTAAAACAACTCTAGTTAAAATGTTATTTATACGTAAACCCCTTTCTAAAAAAGATAAATTCCACAGTCCTCTATACGAAGGAATAATTCTAAAAAGTGGTTGACTTATGGTGAGCGATTAAATGTCGATTTCACTCGTCATTCACGTTCTGCAGGAAGAGGAAGGTTCCAGACGTGTTGAACATGCAGTTTCGATTCATCATAAAATAAGACTACTACTACTACTACTTATACTACAAGTACTTCTTCTACTATTATATACAGCGATTAGTATTAATTTCTCAGATGAATTAGTCTGAATGGAGTGTACATAAGTCTAATACTCATATCACTGGACTAGAGAACCACATATTTTTATAGATACAAAATGAGAGACAGATTTGATATTTTACAGGGTTAGGAAGATGACACACATTGAGATATATTAATATAATTGATCTTATTACAAACTAGCCGCCTTTGGCGACCAGCTGGTTCGCCATGAGTAATGCTTTCTAAAATTTTCAATTAAATCACATTTTCATTAGCCTAGAAGTAATTCCGGGAATTGATTGGCCTGAAAGCAATATTTTCTTTAAGATGATGGACGAAAAGTCCTAAAAGAACACCTTTTCCTAATAATATTCTTTAATTTTATAAATCAATCAGTTTTAACTATCGGTTATGCTTCCAAAATATTAAAAATGTTTTTTTCGATAATGTTGCCAAAATAAGAAATATGTGTTTTTTTTTTCAAAGAAAGCGAGAAAGGGAAAAAAGTATTGAATTAATGATACAGATATTGCAAACGATTACATAAATATGCCATTCAGTCGCGATTTCAATGCATATCCTGTCTAAATTCAATCAGGTTTACTGTAAATAAAGATAATTTATGGAATTAATGATACAGATATTGCAAAAGATCATAGAATCATTTGCATTTATTTTTTAAAGAAAATATCACATTTTATATTTATTTTATTTTATCCTGTCACGTGCTGACAGTTGCATTTCTGTAGATTTATTTTGCGATGATAATTTTTTTTTTATTTGAATTTCCGGCATTCTTTTATTTTATCCAGTCACGTGATAAAAACATGGTTAAAATATTTCTTTAAAAATTCGTTAAAAATAGAAGCTTACGTTATAAATTAAAAAAACTGATATCGTTAGAAAGCTAATTTTTTTATCTTTAAATTGATGTAAAAATCATGTTTGTCCAATGATATTTTCGGAAGTTATAACGGAAAAACGTCGAAATTTCGCTTAAATTTTAATTAATTCAAATTCTAATTAAAAATTCGAAAAAAGGGCTCCGAGGTGCACATTCCGAACCTCCAAGGTATGCATGTACCAAATTTGGTAGCTGTAGGTCCAACGGTCTGGCCTGTAGATCGCCAACACACACACACACACACGCACACACACACACACATTGAGCTTTATTATAAGTATAGACATAAGGACAATTATTGCAATTCATAATCAGTTGGAGTAGTCTCCCCGAAATTTTCTTGCATATTCTTCGATAAAGATTTTATTCAATTTTTGTATAAATTTGTGGTTTAGGTCATGAATTCCTGGTGATGGATAGTTAGGAAATATGAATCTTTGGTGCGAACCTGATATTTATTCTGAATTTATAGCGAGAATATGCCCTTTTGATTCTTTTTTTGCCAACAGATCAACACACTACTATTGCTGTAGTCATAACATACCGATCTTCATTGATTTAAGTCATTGCGTTCAAGAGTTGTTGCGTTTATGTGTATGAGAAAGTACGGATCGACAGATGGTCCGACGGTCAACAGATATGGTTTAAAATTTCATGAAAACTATATTTTCTGTACTAATTTTTTTAATCAAATTTTATCAACCGAACTCTTAGCGTTTTGAAATTATAGAGCTCCCTTGTAATAGAACAACCAGTCAACTAGACTTTCTGTAAATGGGTTTCATTCAAAAATTTGGTCGGAAATCCATGTACCGAATTCCATCCATCTGGCTCATAGCGTTTTCTTTTAATAATGTTGATAGACAGACAGACGTAATGCCATTTTTTTAAGACTCAGGGATGTCTGAAGTTAGAAGCTTTGTCAAAATATCGAGTTTTCAACTGCCAATATTCTTCTATATTTCATGTAAGAGAAAGTAAGAACTAATGTCTGGGAATAATATATTATTTTTATCTAATAAATTATTAAATTAGGGAAAGATAATGGCTCAAATTGTATCTAAACATTTTGATCTTGTAAATATATCTTCCCTTTCACCAACATGATAATCCAAAACCGAGACCTACTGTCTTTAGCTATATTATAAAGAAATCTCCGAGATCTAAAGTTGGTTATGAATACTTATAGTTCAGCGGAACATTTATAACTAATAAAAAAGCTGTGAATTACGATGCCTTTGTCAGGTGCTTTACGGAAATGTGATGACGTGAAATGAAAGGGCAGGTATTTTTCCAGATTTGCTTTACTTCTCCACCATGCTCGTAAACGTGTCATGAAGAGCTGTTAAAAGCACCCATAAAAGGAGAAATCGGAAGTGTTATTTTTGGGTGGAACAGAATGAATGACAAAGAGATTTATTCGGCAAGATAAGTTCTTTTTATTAAAGGCAGCCTATCCGAGAGTTTTTCGGCCCACAGAGAATTAATAGAAAAGCATTAACTTTATATGGTTTGTGGTTGTCGTTTATTACGAGAATTTCTTTACGGTTAAAAAAACTCAAGGTTATTTTCTAAAAAAACAAACAAATCATACATTGAAAACAGCAGACAATTAAAACAAATTGACTAAAATCAGCAACTTTAATCTAAGGATTTTGTTTTATTCCTCTGTTGTTTTTTACTTTCAAATCATATTCGCAATGAGTCTCTGCGGTGCTTAATTAATATTTCTGTTTTTTGAAGTTCTCTTTGATTGATAAGAGCATTAATAACTGATAAATTTTATGCAATCCCTATTTTTAATATGTTCTGTATGTAGTGAATCTTCTCGTTAAATGTTTTAAGAGAAAGGTTTTCGATTAATAAAAGAAAAAAGAATCCTGCGAAAGTCAATTTTTGTGGTTTGCCATGTTTGTTTCTGCCATTATCTAAATAAAAAGTTATAATTTACATGATTAAGTGATACTAATTTGAGATATTGAATTTCTTTTCGAAAGAGAAACCGGTTACAATTTTGTTGTTGTTGATGATGAAAAAAAGCGTTCAATCGGTGTTTTGTTGAATCGGCTATCTTTAAAATCTGATTTTGAAAAAAAGGTATTTCACTAAAAGTTGGAATATATTTCTTAGTAGCATTAATATTATGCACAGTTCTGACACTTCATTTGAAAATTTATCTTACCTAAAAATATCGCAAAAATTATATTTCTAAATTGATAAAAAGTCTTATAAAATAAATTATTTTATTTTTCAGTATTTGTATGAGTTTTTAGGTACGTTTTTGCTGTAAGTGAAATTCTAAGAAGAATTTAATCTACTATCATATCTAAAATTTTGATACATTTTTAAGCGATTTATCTAGTAAATACACTTTGACAGATCTGAACTATATTTGCAAAAGAGAAAAAAAAACTCTGCTTTTTTAATATCATAATTTTTTAAACATGAAGCTCATATAAAAGATCTCATATATTTTCTATATGAAAGAATATAAGGAATTATTAACTTAAAAAATATATCATTTTTTTATTATTATTTTCTTATTCAGGCAAATACAAATTATAGGAAACAATATATTATGATAAAGGAACGCCTGAAAATACTGTGTGGTTTTGGTTTTACAAAATCAGAGCTTCTTTGTAATGTGGTTAATATATATCTATATATTTTTTATTTATTTTTTAGAATATATATATATATATATATATATATATATAATTTTATTAAAAATTTCTGCTGATTTTTTTTTAAACATTATTATTATGCATGAGAAATTTAATTCCAAAAATATGTAATTTTTATCTCTGTTGTGTTATCCTCTGTTAATATAACAATCATCATATGAACAGTTAAATAGTTTGACTCTCTTTTGTACACAACAGACATAAATTAATATATTCCTCTATCAGAGAAAACAGAGAATTAAAAAAAAAAGAAATGCATCAAACATAATTTCAGAAAAATAAACACATCTATCAATCCAACAAAAATTACGTTTCACGAGCATTCTATGGGAGTTTTAAAAAACGCAGCCCGTATTGAACTATGATAATAACGGCTCATGAAGTTTACATATATCCATCAATCTTTTGGCAATGTCGGAATTTCTACTTTTTACTTTCAGCATTTCAGTATAAAGCTTTGAAGAGGAACTGTATGCAATTTTTCTCCAAGAATGCGATTCCCCTGTCATTTTATATCTTACTCCTAAAAGAGCACTATTTTGCATTCTTTTAGACATCAATGCGAATGCATACCTGTGACACTCCTGGTGACCCATAGAAACGACCAGCTCGTAAACTTTGCATATATCCATCAATCCTTCTGGAATGCTCAAATTTCTCGTTTTAGACACGGTCTTTTTGTATAAAGATGTTGAGTTTTCTTAAAACTTTCTTCGAGCGAACTAATGCCAGAATATTCTTTATCTTATTGACAATAAATTAAATTGCAAACAGAATTTTAAAATTTATTTTCATAAGTGTAGAGACAAATGAATATTTTTAATTATTTTTATTTTTCAACATTGAGATTTTTTTCTTAAACTCACCACCAGGGGGCACCATACATACGAAACCAAACTTAAATTAAATTAAATTAATGATAAACTGAGGATTACTCCCTGATAATAAAATACAGTATCATTCTGTATTTAACTTTTTCAAGGAGTCAGAGGAATAAAAATATAAAGAGAACGAACGCGTAAACCGTAGGAAATCATTTATATAGGTAAAAATGTCCACGAAAAGGGACTTTCACAAATTCATATTTTAATATTATAGAATTTTTATTTTTATTTAGAATTAATTTACTTCAATAATCACCTAACGTAAAGTAATGGCAGATTCTAGACAGCCATT
>JAPMOQ010061070.1:1195456-1235767 GCA_026543055.1 Argiope trifasciata
TATGAGATGCAGTGTTTCTCTTTCTTTCATATATCACCCAAAAAGTCAAACTTATAACTTTCAACAAAGTTAAAAACTTCTCTTTTATAGATATGTTGATACGTTGTGACATCATAACTTAGTTGATATAAAAAAATTCAATCCTTCCTTCTTTATTTCCTAGAGATATCATTTATCTCCTTTAATTCGTATCCCACATACATTTTTTTTGTAATTCATCAATGATTACATGTTCAATTTCCCTCGAATCATAAATTTCCAAAATCAAGAAGTGATAATCAATTATCTGTTTCATTGTGCTCCCTCTGATGAATAATCTTTACCATCATTTTTCATTTGAAGATTTGAACTGCCCTTTTAGTTCTTGACGATTTTATTTTTGGGAGAATTCACAAATAAACTTGTGTCGAGAGTGTTATCAAAAAGAAGAAAATAACAGAAACAAACTGATAAGAACTCTTATTAAATAGTTACTCATTGATAGAAATGGTTTTCAGTTCATTTAACATCTTTAATAAACGTAAGGAAGATAACTATGCTGATTGATGTAATTTATATATATATTAAGTCTCGGTATTTCTTGGAGATCATAACTCTAATGTATTTTAAAATGTGACTTATTGGGCAGCTTCACAGACGACTGTCGAAACTGAGAATTAATTAGAAGTTTCTCTTTATTTTGCTCCTCTAATCTTTCGGCTAGAAGGCGATGCTTCTCATGTGTCTGGCAGTACCAAAACAAATATTAGTTTCAGCCTGAAAATAACTACGGAAACATCCCACCCAAATAATTTGCTATGAAAGTAACATTAGACTAATGTATTTGTAAAAGCAAAAAGGAACCGATGATATTGGATTTGATGATGAATGGAAAAGGGCAAAGAGTCATACTTAGAATGTATTTTAAAACTAAAAGCCTACGGAAATCGGAGAAAAAAACTATTTTCTCTTATAAGTCTTCAAGAATTTTAAGAAATAAAATTTTCATAAATGTGGGAACCATTCATAAAAATAAAGCAGGATTTCTGCAAAACAATGGCTCCAGCGCTGGCATCCTGGCCTAGGGGAGCACATCTTCTCCCCGATGTGGGCCTTCTGGTTCGGGTTCGGTTGCTTTTTACCCTGTGTTCTATTTGTGAAGAAGTGCCCCCTCCCACTCGTAGAAAAGAGTTGTGCAACCGAGTGTGTGAATGTCATCATCGTTTGACCTAAAGTCAGACTTCTGCCCTCAAGCGCTTAGGAGTTCTTGCCCTCAGAAGTTACTCCACCCCTATTTTTCCAATCTTTTGGACTTATCTTTAATTGGAGTTCAGTTCAAAGGGAACAAGTAACAACAACAACACTAATACTTGTGCAGTTGCACAGTACTTTTGTGAATTTGAATATCTTAAACATCCATAACTAATTGGACAATATTCACTGATGGGCTGCAGAAGTTTCAGAATCAGCGATGTTGGCTCATGAGTCAACCACATCATCCGGCCAAGTTCAAAATGAAGGGGTTGAGTAAAAATATTTACCACATTACTTCACAAAGGGAAGTTTAATGTAGCTAAATTATACTATTGGACGCCGGCCAGTAAACATTTTAAGGTTGCAAAGTTTTGCTAACATACTTTTCTAGAGATACTTCGTGATTTATTTTTTGAAATAGAAGTTAAACTGCTACAAAGTGAAAAGGTTTTTCTGATATTGAATTGGTTTACAAAATTGCAAGATAAACATTTGTCGTATTAAAAATGTCTGACGGGGAATTTTCTTTTTTCTATTCTGCTGTGCCTTTTCAAAGTAATCATTTACAGATTAGAATTCTTTTTTCTATTTTTGTCATCAAAAATTCATGCTTATATTGATAAAACAAGTTATTATATGCATTGAAAATAATTTTATAACACTGCACTTCATTTCTTTGAAATTCATTTTAATATCGTAATCGATCCGTCTTGGATTTTATCAATTTAGAATATACTTTTTTTTAAAGCTGATTTTATTTCTAGGCTTTACTTCCATTTCGCCTGTAAGTTTAGGTAAAAGAATAAAAAATAGAAAGCATTCATGCTTATTCTTTAATTTGTTTATAAAAGATTTTTGAGTACTTCGACTGCCGGAAATTTTATTGATATACTTGGCATACAAAGTACATAAATCATTCAGTTTCTACTCTGTAAATAACTTATTCAAATTTTCTTAAAATAAAATATTTTTTAAATATTTGTGTCAATTATATATCTGAAGAACTAGCTAATAAAAGAAGTCATATTTTACTGATTTGTATAAAAGACATACATGGTCGTGATTTCAATCTGAGACCAGTAAGAAGATTATTAAATTTAAATTCAGCATGTTTCTAATTTGAAATCTACCACAAGACATTATTTCATTAATCCTATAATGGAAATTAGGCGGTTTCGGGAGATTTTTTGCTTATTATTTAACGATGCGTCGTTTCGTCTTTAATGGCTTTAAATATTATAAACTACTCTTAATTTCAATTGAAAGAAATTCAACCAGCGCGTTTTTTCTTTTCTCTGCCACCTATTAAACTACAATATTGGAGCATTTTATGTTTAGTTTAGACTAAATGGAATAGAGTATATTGAAATATTATTTTTGACCATTACCTAAGCTTTAACTCAGATTATAAATTTCCAGGTAAGCGTTGCTAGATACTTCAGCCAGCCAGAAATCTGAATGACTGGAAGCTGTGACTGCATTGGCGGAAACTTAAGGTTGAATTCTATAGTCATCACCGGCATCGATACAGCTCCTGCGATAGAAGACACGTCCTGTTATCGATTGCAGCTTGATTAACACATTATTGTATCCTCTAGGACGGCGAGAAGAAACCACCATTCTGTAAGCTTCTAATTCTTATTTCTGAGATGCCGTTTTGAGTACAATTTCAAGACAAAGAATGCGAAGTATAAGGAATAACATATTGTTGATTTGTGAGTAATATCATTCATATATACTTGAACATACATACAAATGTACAATCTCTAGAGACTGAATTTAGTTTCAAATTTGATACACTCTTGTAAATTTGGTAATAAAAATGTATGTCGAATTTAATCTGTTTTACTCACCGAGTTACTGAGATGTCATTTTCACAAGTACATGGACATACAGATAGATAAATTACCGATCACGGATTTTATTCAACATTTGGCAGACATTTACCATTTTGTGTCAAAATCCCATCAAACAATTCCATAATTTTTAGGGACTCAAGTAGGTAAAAAATTTGATGATTTACCAAGATCTTGAAGTAAAATGTTTTGATGATTGCAATATTTTCTTTTTCTACACCTACAAAAAAGTTAAAAATGATGCACTGTATTATTTCTCATGCTCTTTAATGAGTAATTGATTCATAGAAATTATACAGATTTTAAGATTCATCCAAGATAAATTAAAAAAAAAAACAATTATTTATCACAAGAAAGGCATGAAGTATCGAATGATACACAGTCATACCTAGCTTTCCCAAGTATTTATTTCGCTATGGTGATAGTAGAAAACTGCGTAAGTGAGCTCCCTGAAACTTTCTGGCACACTTTCTAATAAAAGTGTTAACCTTTCCTCCCTGCATAAATTTGTAAATCTTGGTCAAAGCAATAACCGACATGAATACTTAAATTTTTAGCTTGAGATTATTGCACTTGAACCTTTTGTGCTTCATGGTATAGTAAAGAAAAGCATTCCGGACATTTGTGCTTGCGACCAATTTGACCAATCAAATAAAAATTTGATTCGGAGATATAATTTTAATATAACAATATCATATTCCGAATTCCATTTATCTAAGTCGTTGTGTTTTTGAGTTATTTCTTTTATAAACATGCGACAGATAGTCAAAACTATGACGGGTTTGATTCAATAATAGAAACAAATTTACATTTTAGGTTTTAAAACTAATTATGACATTTCATACATCTAGCATTTTATGTTTCGTAGTTATTGTATTGGCATGCACTTCAACAGCAGACAAATTTTCTGCTTATGGATTTCGCTCAAAGTTTAAAAGAAATCTATATATTTGCTGTAAAAACCATAAACAAAATTTCATGAGTCTTGTTCAAGGCCATTTTAAGATATAGTATTCTCTGACAAATAGGTATATCCCCCCCCCAAAAAAAATTCACACTCAGAAAGGACCGAAATGTGAAGAATAATCAAAATCGTCATGAGATTGAATTTTTCGATGACTACAAAACATCTTCTTCATATACTTCAAGTACTCCAAACTATAAAGACGCATTCAAGGATACAAGCAAAGGAATAAAATCTAAAAATACAAGCATTTTATGCCAAACATTAAATTATATGATAGATGAAACTTCACAGAATACTATCTCTAAATAGTATCATTTCATATTTAAATGAGGAAATTTAATTCATAAAATTTCAGCTGCCATTTTCTGACTATTATTAAATAAAATATATTCCGAAATGATTTAAAGGTGCTTAAAGTAATGAGGAAATGCGTCGGTATCTGCGGCAAGGATTTGAAGGACAGCTATTCTCATTGTCTATCTCTTCACTTGAGATCCGAAAATTCATCATCCCCTTGTTGGCACTGATTACCTGCAAAGTTAATCAATCCCACCGCTCTGAAGCAGCTTATTCATTTTATTCTGGACTCCGCTGGCATTGTTAATATGATGAGACAGCTGATATTTAATGTATCAGTAACAAATTGCAAAATTCAAAGCAAAAGATAGCTGAGGACAATATTTATGACGAAATTTCAATGCTTATAATTTATGGTGGAGTTTGGCTATTTTTGATTGATAAAAATAAACGATAAGTGAAAAATAATGGTTTGAGCGAATAAAACAATTTATCATTTTATCAACCCTATTTGTCATAACGCATTTATCATGTTAATTTTATCAGAATTTGCCTTATTACTCAATAATATTTTGTTAAATAATTTTCTAATAAAAAAGATTTAAGCAGTAATGACACGAAATTAATTTTAATTTTTAATTGAGAACAATGATGATTAAATTTTAATTCTGTTTGAAGTTGTCAATACAGTCATCATGCAATTTTTTTACTTAAAAAAGAAGCACTTTACCTCAAAGTTAGAGCTGTGGTGACAACTGTTGACAATTACAACCATCGCTTTTACGTTTTTTTAAAAAGTAGTTTCCCACAAGGTTAGGGCTGTGGTCGCCTCATCGTACATGGAATCTTTACATGGAATTCTAAAGATCATGGATCTGAATACCAAATCCATAGGAAAACCCTCCTTATATATGAACCCTAAAGTTATTTATATCTGCTAAGTGTCAAACTTCTTACTGCTAGTGTGGTTTGGAATTTTGTTGAAGAGGAATATCATGTGTCTCTATCATCAACCAAGCATTGTTCTAAATTAAAGTCTCAAAACAACCTTCACGTAGCTTCAAAACGAAATATTAATATCAGCAAATTTATCAACGACTTTAAGTTTGCTTCAGTAGCCGATGCATCAAATGGTTTGCTTGCTCCATAAAAAATGCTTGTAACGAAATAAATGTAAATATAAAGCTAAGTTGTGTCAAATGTACATATTTAAATAGAATTAATGTCAATGAATACCAAATTCAAAATTTCAAAATAAATGTCAAAATGAAAAATGAATTTCAAGTTTGAAAGTGTCAGATTCGAAATATCAAAATGAATATCAAATTTGAAAATATCCGATTTGAAGTATTAAAATGAATGTCAAATGTGAAAAATGCACATTTAAATAGAGTTAATTTTAAATTTTCAAAATGAATGCGAAAATGAATTTAAAATTGGAAAATGTCAGATTTGAAATATCAAAATGAATGCCAAATTTGAAGTATCAAGCTTGAAGTGTCAAAATAAATGTCAAATTTGAAATATCAAGATGAATGTCTAATTAAAAAATGCACACACTTAAATCGAATTAAGATTGATGATATCCAAAAGTAATATATTGCGAATAATAAGGTTAATAAATACTACAGAGCCTATTTTGACCGTAGAATCAAGCAAATTCTCATGTTGTCCTCATGTTTTTTCCTGCATTTAGCATTTGCATACTGGAAAGACGAATGCGACTTTTTAATCGAAAGTTTGAATTAAAATATGATTTAAGGGAAAAATAAACAAAGCACTAATTGCAAGAAAGATTTATGACGAATGTACACTTCCGAGTCATTAAGTTTCTTTGGCTTGAAACTTTTTTGTTAGTAGTAACAAAGAAAAGCATTAGTCCAATTCTTCAGCCACATAAAACATTTATCAGAGTAGACAGGTAGGTTTTTGCTCAATTAATTTTCTTGAAATATGTTTGCTTCATTCATTTCTTTCCCACTGCGAAAGCTGCCGTTAATAGATTTCTTTTAGAGAAATAATACTAGATGATTTCCAGAAAATATTTCTCGTCCCGAGTCTGAAATATCCCGAAATGAAATTGCATTTCAGGAGGATTACTTATCTTCTTAAACGGAGTTTCACCAAAGAGATTCTAGGCATTGAAAATGCTCGCCAAATTAGCATTTTCTCCTAGAAGAAGCACCTGTGGCTCATGATTTATGGAAAAGAAACGTTTAACGATGTATTTATAAGCAATTTAGGTTGCTACTTTCAATCCAAGTTTCCAATAAAGACTGAAATCTGAATATAAAAAAGCTATTTCATTTGGGAATTTTTCCTATTAAGCTTGATTTATTATCACGCACAGGAAATCCTTTTGGGGTAAATTATCATTTAAATCAAAGCGAAACATTTAAATAAATTTATTTAAAATTTATAAGCTAGTTTCGTTCTAAAAATTTGTTTGTGGTTAATTTTAAAATGAGTGGGTAATAAAATTAATTAAATAAAAAATAAAATTAATTTCATACTAATTGAGAAATCATTTAAATATCCATGTTTTTAGAGGAGGGAGGACTAGTATTTTGTTTATTTAGTGCGATTATTTGAGCACAAATTAATTTTCTAATCAAGGAAAATGATGCTTACATTGAATTTTTGACTTTCTGTGTGGCTTATTGTAGAAATACCTTTTCTAATTAGCTTAGTCTTGGAATTTACGGTATTAAAGATTGGAGAACAGTGCTTGGTACAATAAATTTCTTTCATTTTTATGTATGCATTAATTAATATTTTTTGAAGGAAAAATGATAGAAATTATTACTTTCACTTTAATGATGATATAAATAAAAATCATTGTCGCTAGGTAAGTACGTATGTTCCTCTTTTCCTGCTACCCGATTGAGTTGATTTCAACCAAACTTCAAGCTTTTATTTGTTAAGACAAGAGAAATAATACTGTTAACTATTCAAAGTACAAAATTTATTTGAACATTTAACTATTTAGAAATTAACCGAAATTTTAACGTTGTGTTTCATAACTTGAGTTCAAAGAGTTTTACAAGAAATATTTTAATAACTTTTCGAAGGCTATTTCAATGACATCAGTTCCATTTTTGAGCAATATTTTTAAAAATTGTTATGAATTAAGGAAATTAAATTCTTTAAAATTATTAATCTGGAATCATTCTACATCTATTTTTAAAATTTCTGTTTTATTTTAATGTGTATTTCTTTTATCAGGCTTTCATTGGCTTCAATGCTTTGGTTTAGTGGTGTCTAAAAGTGAGCGTAAGTTAATCACTGAAAGGGACTCAAGACATGCATAGATCCTACGAGCAAATGAAACAGACGTAAGTCGATAACAGATGATGATGTGAGATAGAGATATGAGAAAATAAGATGGGAAAAGGTAGCCAATATTTTGCCTTTTTTCTATAGAAACTTCGGATTGATTGATTGATGAAACCATTGGACGTGGTTCCATCAAATCTTTCTCACATTTTTGTACATATTCCTTCCCACCTATTAAAATCAAAATTTGACAAAATTTGCAGTCAAAAAATTTCATATCAAATTTGATGATATAGTTGAGCCGTTGCATTTTAGTGGAAGGTTTTTTTTTAACCGAATGAAGCCAAAATTTGACACAGAGTCACATTTGTAGTCACAAAATCACTTGCCAAATTTGATATATTTAAGTCATTACGTTTTTCAGTTATCACGTTTGAGAGGTTCTGAAAGTACATACTGTCAACCCCTTATTGGATTTGGTTCAAGATTTGAAAGGTATATACATTACAGATATATCTTTAGTATACAGAATTTTATCCATCTAAGTTTCTACATTCTGTTGTTATTATATTAACTTATGTTCAAATAACTGGACAGACTGGTTAAGAAACTTGAGTTCAAGCATTCCGGGGCACTCCTCTCCCCAAATTGAAAATTTGTATTTTATGCAAAAAAGGTAGAAATGTGTTGTAAAATTTCATGTGCAAGCATGTTTAAGGCAAAATTAAGCACATCACTGAAAATCTGTATAATTGGGATATTAAGTAATTTATAGTAAATTAAAAATGTGAATTTAAAAACTGAATAGAATAAAAATAAATGAGGGTTTTTTTTTTTGGAAATTTCGGATTGTAAATGTGTTTTTATATCAATGATTATGACAGTGACCAATGAAATGGGGGTCATATATACTATATGACTGAAAGACGGAAGCCGGTTGTATTAGACGATACTGAAAGGAGAAACTGATAAATCGTTCTGCATTTGGGTCAGATGGAAACAATAATATGGGGATGTGAGGAGGAATAAATCTTCTACAGCAGATTTGTGTAGGTAGGGGGTGCGGGAAAGAGAAAAACAGGCGATGACCTAAAATAGAATGGAAAGATAGATCTTTGCCGGATCAATTGTTACGGCATAGGATTCATTGATGCCACCCATTTAGTGCGTAACCAACTTTGAAGTGAAGCCGAAGACGATTAGTAAGAGATTACGTAAGATAAATTGTTCCTTGAAGAGGATATTGAGACTCTTGAATGGAGACTAGTTCTGACCATCCAGATTGACTGTAATTGAAATGAAAAAAAAAAGTGAAATAATTTTTAGTTCAATTTTAGAAAGTAATGATACAATGCCAAAATTTTTCCCAAGACATGGGGGGTTTAATGCTGCCTGATTTCTTTTGTTTCGTCAATCAATTTTGATGAAGTTTCTGCTTGTATAGACGTATGATGTCAGAATTTGAGTAGGATGATACATCTTTTATGGAATCACATGTAATCGGTAGATTTCATTGTTATCGTTTATCAGTGCGTATCTACATAGAAGACAGGTTCATGATTATTGGTCGTTGATTTTGAGAACGAAATTGTTCCTTGAATAACTGAATCCTTGAAAAGCTGTTCTTGGATAGTTTAGTACAAATTATTTGGAATGGCAACACTTAAACAGCTTTGTCACAGAGCTAAAATATATTCAAGATATAAATAAATAAATGCTATTTTGATTTCTATTGTGCATTAATCATTCATTTTCTTGGAAAATTCAGTTCTACTCTATTTCAGCGAACGTTATTTTAAATGTGCTTGATTTCTTTTAGTTTTGTATGTGTTTACTTCCTGTATGGATTCTTTTGTCAACAAGTACGTTAAATTCCAGTAATTCAGATTCATAATGGATAACCAGAGAATTAAATCTTAGAAACTGGATCAATAAACATATAGGGGTTGAAAATTTCCTTAAACAACACTTAACTGAAAATCTATTTTTATATGATGTTAAAAAACATTTCAACAATGTTAATCTGTTTACAAGGCAGCCGAAGTTTAAAGCTGTCTTTTCTTTTGCACAACATTAATCATTCTGATATTGCAAAATTCTTACAATTACTTTAATTACATAAATTATATTTTAAGCGTGCTTAATTTGCTTCAAATTTTGATGAGATTTCATCTTATGCAGATGCTTGCTTCAACAAGTGAGCTAATGTGAGTTTATCATGATTTGGAAACATGCAACGAAAACTGAAACCGAATTAATAAATGGATGTACTTTGTAAACTTCAGTTTGAAATGAGGTTAATGATATCACTTTCTCCAAGATTCCCATTTTAATTAATATTCTTGGCGACATAGAGTTCTTTTTCCTGAATAACAAAGGACCGTCTACATGTTCATACATTGCAAACTTGTGGAGATTTTGGAGATTAATTCATTGAGCACACCTTAGTAAATATGCAAGGGTAATCGGATCCTTTCCGAAACAGCTTAGTTTTATGGTTATTATTTCGCTGTGCATAGGAGCACGAACTATTAAGAAACAAGATTCTTCTGAAATAGCCAAGTGATGTAGAAACTCTGAGGCCTCGTAATTAATGATTTTCTGTATGTACACTTGATTAGAAACTTAACATGCTTCGTTGATTATCTATCATCTGCGAAATTAATCAAGCAACTTGCAATTACGAAAATATGCTGTCCTTCTCTTTCTCAACGACATTTTTCAATCTACTCATGCGGAAAAGACTAAGGGCCCGTTTAACTACTCATAATTTGCATAGAAATGGGGCCGTTTGCGAAAGTGTGAAAATAAGTACTTTTTAACTTTCTAGTTTCTTGCCTTGTTTTTAATGCAATTGTATTGCAATTTGCCGGAACTTTCTTATGAATTAAATGGATTTTATTAGACTCTGTGTATTCCTAAAGTGCTATATTCTTTGGAATATTATATTTATGACATTCTTTATTCAGTGATCATAGTATCGATTAGTTTTAATGAAAAGATGAGCTGAACTGTTATTAAGTGATTGTTTTTCAGAAGTTAATAAGAACATTTCATAATTTTTTTTATCATATTTATATTTATTAATGTGGGTTTTTTAAAAAGCAATTGCATAATTGAAGATGTGTTCAAAAGAGGATTTGAGGTTGAAAGACAACCATCGAGGGTGTTCTCTTTCTATTTCAGTGTTGAAAATATATTAATCATGATTTCAATTTTTTATTTTCATTTAAAAAGTTATTTTAAATTTTTGACCAGGACTATTTATATATTAAAGCTGAAATAGCTATTTCAAATGCAAAATCAATAAAAAATATGAAACACTTAAAGATAACATAGCTAAATTGCTCTTTAAAGTATCACAGATTTTTTATAAACAAGTTTTTGTTAAATGTAATAAATACTCGTTCACTGAAAATTTTTACTCATAAACTCGTATTTGTATTTTGAAATTTTCCTTGAACAAATTCGTTTCATAAAAATTTAACAAAGATATTCAAAAATATTTATGCGAGATAATTTATGGAACATCATGTTAGATACTTTATGTGGCCTTTGTTTGTATCTAAAAATGCCAAAACTGAATAACTTTAAATTTGACAAATTCAACGATTTTAATTATATTTCTAAAAGAAAATTATAGGTGTTTTAAAATATAGAATTGCTTATTGGCACAAAAATATTAAATATATTTAGAGAAAATACAGTCCAAATGGTTTAATAATTACATTCAGTTTGCAAAAAGAAAATCTAAAGTTTTCATTTAAGCATGGTATGAAAATTTTTCTCTTAAATGTTGAACACTTAGTAATGTAAAATTTAATTGAAAATGCTGAAATTAAAAATTCGAAAAAAAAAGAACAGAATTAATATCGTATTTTGTCCTTACTCATTCGTTATTTTTATTTCTGTAAAACGAAATGCGTACTTCTTCAGAAGCAAAATCATGAAATATAAATCAATATTTAAAGAAAATATTTTAAATTTTTGACCATATATTTTAAGTGACAGCCCGTAGTTTCATCATGACTCAAATTACAAAATTATTTTAAAATGTACCATACATTTTACAAGGATGAACCCAATAAACTAAGGAATATTTTTGAAAAAATATTAAACAAACATTTTTATAATTTAATAAAATATACCAATCTTTGAAGTTATGCAGCCTCAGCCTAAAAAAAGTGTAGAAAAATAGAGAGATTTATATAAGAGAGAGCTTAAAGCTTAGTTTAGAATTCTTAAAATTAATTTAACATAGTATATAACTAATGTATATATTCCTTGAGTTACAAAGCGAAACTTGAAGAATGGATATATTGATTACTATCCAGGGTGAGATGGAGTTTTTCATCTATGCCACTATCCATAAAAATTGAATATTTATAAATGCAACAAATTGTGCAAAATGTTGAGAATAAAGCATTCCTAAAAATATGAGACGCGTGCTGTTCTGCTTTAATTTACAGCATCAATTTCTTTCTCAGAAATGTTAGCCACGGAAAGCGAACATGTTCTAACACAGTGTTTTCTAGAGAAAAAACAAATTGCTCTTGAGAGTAAAACGGGAGTAATTCAATCTCAGCTTGAGAAATGTCCTTATCCGAAGAGCGACATGGTCGTTCCGAGTAATTCTGCGTATGTGTTTTATGCGCGGTTAATTAATTATCCCGAGGCATGTTTTAATAACCACGGTTTAGAATCGATAACCTGTCTTTTCCGGGAGAAGTTTTCCCCTTCGCTTTCGGCGGAGTAATTTTTGTCATTTCTGGCTTGTTTTACTTCTGGGTGAATGGAGCGTTTTGGAGTATCAGGGGCTGTATGTAAAGGGTTAGAAGAAATAAAACTTGTCAGAAAGAAACAGTTAGAAAGGAAAATTTGAAAAGGAAACAGGAAATAAAACCTTTTTTTTTTGTTGATTTTATGCGTATATCAGTATACAGTTGGAAGCACAACGAAGCCCACTCAGTAATAATTTAATATAGCTTAAAACTACTACATAAGTGTGAACTGTTATGTGATGAAAATGTTGGTAACTCTTATGTATATTCGTCCATTCTAGAAAAGTTTAATACACGCATTTCTAAAAAATAAATTGATAAAAATCTTTTTTGTAATGACAGTTAGGAAAGAAAAAAAAAAGTGAAGTTTTCCCCCCTCCATTTTTACAATATCCATTACAAACTGTCTATCCCTTTAAAACTTGAACAGCAAAGACAATACAGAAAACAAAATAATAGATCTTAAATAATACATAATAGTAATGTGGTGCTTTTAAGATCTATTTCTTTAACCATTTCGTAGTGAAAGTAAAAATTCTAGAAGTTTTTGTTTTTATTCATAATAAACATCAGATCCTTTTAAAACCTAGACACTAAAGTCAATACAGACTAAAAAATAATAAATATTAAAGTAATCAAATAATAGTTGTGCAGCAATTTTGAAATCTATTTTTCTAATCTAGAAAAATTAAGAAAATTAATTTAATCTATTAAAGTTAATTATAAAATTTAAGAAATAAAGCATAATAGATATAGATACATACAAAAAATTTCCTTAGAGTAATAAAATGTAAGATTATTTGATTTTCAATAAGATGGTTCCATTTATATGTTAAGTTCTGCTTTAAAAACAAAAGCTGAACGAAGTTCCTTCAATTCTTCTTTTAAATGCCATGGGTATATACGTGCTGAAAATACATATTTCATGTTCTAATAGACTCGTGTTTGGAAGTGAATGATTTCAAATAGGACGATAATTTGATTTAATATTTTATGTAGTTCTTATGATCAGCATTAGGAATCACGGAGCTCTGTCAAAAATAATTTTGGTCAGTACTGGTTCCCAGCCAACTCACATTAATGTCTTAGAATCATATGGGTATTAGAGATATGCTTTCAATACTTTATATTTCTATGGTAAAATGAAAAAAAAGAATCAAAATTGTATCTAAAAGGGTTTAATTCGGGAACCATTCTATAAAAAATTATCTTAATTTTTTTTAAAGAAATAATTTAAAATTTTTTATTCAAATTGTATTTCAAACTTTAAGAGAAACTTTTGGCCATACATATGCCTAAATTTAAAAAAAAGGATTTTTGAAAACTGAGTGGAAATAAAGGATATATAAATTTTTAATATTTTTTGAAACTGAATAATAAAGTTTCCTAGAATTTTTGCAGATACTATAAAATATATATCTAGTTAAAACTGCATTTTAATGTAAATATATAAATAGTATTGCGTGGTCAAATATTGGAGTTTATGGACTATTAAACACATTCCTTTTGAAGATATAATTATTCTAATATAATCTTGCTGTATCCATCGTCAAGTTTCATAAATAATCAAACCTTGTTTCGAAATTTTTCATTTTATACTATCTTGTCATAAAAACACTGGAAGCTAAATGTTATATGCAACATTTATTAATATTAAAGTGCAGTGATACACAAAATACACAATTTCAAGGTGATAAGAAATTACCTGAAAAGAATTTGGAAATTTGACAAAAATGAAAATAATAGTATGAGTGTTGTATTCCTAAATGTCAAATTTTAGATTTTTCCTTGGCGTTAAAAGTAATTATATGCTTTATTATATAAAATAAATGGTAAGAGATTAAGGGAATTGATCGATATATTTACTTAGAAGTTGATTGAAGACATTAGTTTCAATGATGAATATTAAAATGTAAAATTCTAGCATTCAGTTAGCACTTACAATGAGCTGAGAGCCATGAATAATAATATTGATACTACGAAATTTGAAAATTTTATTATTTACTTTAATCGAGTCATTAAAAACTAATGATATCAAGATAGTTTGAAATTAAGAGATTTAATAAATATTTAATTAATATTATAAGGCTATTAGGGATAAAAAATGCATAACATTAATGCTAAATTAAAGTATTTGGAGCTATTTTGATTATATAAAAGGGAAAATGAATACCTTAAGATATTGTAAATTTCTCAAATGTTTCATTAATATAATTCAATGGAAATAATCTTTTTGATATCGAAAGTAAAGCGATCGAGAATTTGAAGAATTTTCTCAAGAATACTATTTGTTCTATTTTTTTATTATTGCAAATGGAATAGTAATTTCCTAAACAGTTTTCTTAAAATCATAATTACAACTTAATCAAATAGTGAATTCGGATTTATTTGATACAGTTCTTTCCAATTTAACATTTATAATTCACTAAAAATCTTAAATACTTTCAACACATGGGATATCCTATACAATGAGATTTTATAGTTTAAGTGTTAGCAAATAACTATATCGAAATCTTTATTCTATGTCATTTGCAATAATTATTTGCTTTTTTTATTTATTTTATTCATTTAACAGTAATATAAAATATAAATATGTAAGGAAATTCTCAACAGTTTAAATTAGATTTACCAAAAAGAATTTCTTTACGAATATAAATATATTGTATAGAATTTGTATTGTAAATTCTATATAGATTCTAATAATTCGAACTAATACAGATATATTAAATCAGAAACTAATACCAAAAGTTCAGCAATTTATTTTATTACACAAGAGTTAATTCCTAATGTAACGAAGGAATTCATTCGATGTAATTACTTTATAGACTGAAGTATTTTTCATAAAATTAAATATTAATTGCAAAACTTCTCTTGCAACACTCTTGAGTTAATAATCGATTCACTTCTTTTTAACTTTCGGAATGTCGTCTCTGAAGCAAATTTCTTTTCTGAGAAAATGTCACCAGAAAAAGATCTGATAAATAATGTGTTAAATATCACATGTTTAGCGTAATTTGACACAAGAGTGATCTGTGAGGACACATTATCGTAATGGAGAATCTTTGACTTGGCCTTCCATATGAAGGGGAATTTCGAATGCCTGTAATTAAGAGCCCACTTTTTATATGTGTTTGAACTTGATAAAACCTCTTCTAACTGGTTAGCAACATAATACGTTTTGCTTGTTATACAAAAAATGACATAGAATATTGTATCATGAATGCTAAAAGTAACTAACCAAAACAAAAAAGAATTTTATGAGCAGTTGCCAAACTTTAAATGAAATTTTATATCCAAAAGTTATATCACATTCTTTAAAAAAACAATATAAGTGTGATACCTTTCAAATGCTAGAAATTTAGACCTGTCTATTTCTGAAATAAATTTTCACTTGACTCGGAATGTAGATCGTTTCCTAATATGTCTTAATGTCCATATTTGTTTGAATAGATTCTGCCTAATCAGCCTATTTGTTCCTCAAGTAATCCAATAGAAGCAGAAGAGCAACCCAAGGGAAACCAAAGACTGAGAAGAAAATTACCAAAGAAGTGAATAGTTGTTGGATAAACACTATCTTCTAAGTAGAATGGAAGAAGATTAAGTAAGCCAAAGAAAGAAAAAGACAACTTTTCGGAAATGAAGATTATAAGACATTTATTTCAATAATAGATACTTAAAAAGTGAGTATACTGTAATAATGAAAAATGAGCAGTTTCTCTTTTTATTTACCAATCATTTACTACTTCAAATTATTTTCATCATCATTTCAAATCATAAATATGTAGAATAAAATTCATCATAAGTACTCATTAATCGTATATTATAAGTTTGGTAAAAAAAAGGATTCAATAATTATTCGGAAGTTCTTGGCGGCTTTCTTTATTTGTTAAACTGTATTTGGGTTGTTTGTTTTTTATTAATTTCTCTTATAATAATATGAGCATCGTATATAATGTATTTTGTCAAGTGAGAAAGATATATACATGAATTTAATACTAGTTTTATCATGAGTTGGTTTATACCTATTTCTACTAGAGGGGTCGAAATACCCCTTTTCGGTATTTAGTTAGAAAAATTATAAATTGACCCATCTATTTTGACGCATTATATGTATTATAAATGTAAGTAAAAATTAATTTAAATATTCTCATAAAATACGGCAATGATTTTCTTGAAGAAAATTAACAAAAAGTTTTCTCCCAAGGGACAAAATGACAGCTTGGTAAACTTATTTTGTACATCTCCTTTATATTTTATTGGCGTCATGCAATGATTTAAGTTGAACAAAATCTATTTCTTAAAACATATATGTATTGTAAAACATCTCCTATTACGTATGTAGAATGCCATAAAAATTTAAATATTTATTCATTTCTTCTATTTATTTTAGATTTTTTTCATTATTGAATCTTGACTTCGTTATGCCTATGAGTACCATAACTCTTAAATTATTTTAATTCAAAAATTATTGGCGCTCTTTACTAAACATGCAGCGGCGTGGTTAGAAATTCCGAGTTACAGCTAAGGAAGACAATTCTCTTTCCTTTATTTTTTTACAAATGTGTAAAGAATTAGAGGAAAATAAACACAATCGAAAGTAAGAAAGTAAAATCTACTCAATTTTTACCTTTAAAAAAATTTGAAATTACTATCTTTTCAAAACACAAGTAGATGGGCACGAATTATAAATATTTATGTTAAATTTTAACCATAAACAAAAAGTAATTTTTTGTTAGTGAGCCTTTGCCAGATACTCTATACTATCACAGTTTTAATTGCACCGTTTGTGCTTAATATTTTCAATCACAGATGCCGCTATATATTGTGCAAAGGCTCATTTGAAACATGAGCAGTTTGAGTTCCAAAACTTTTTTGTCTCAATAAAATTGTAAAAACCCTCGAAGTGTTACTCTTTTGTAAAATATTTTTAGGAGCGAAAAGCTATTTACACTTTTGTGAACATTAACTCTTAAATCTAGAAATAGTGATAATGGTTTTTGTTCTGTTTTGAAAGTATTCACTGTAAATTTAATTGTAAAGGTGCGAACGATATATATAAAACAAATATATAACCAGGATCCATTTTTTAAATCGAGTTATTTGAACTAAATATTATTTTCCGTTAAGTCTGGGATTCTAATATAATCTTAGATTTTCTTTATTATCTTAGCTTTTCAGTCTGAAATCCTATTTTAAATAACTACTTTTGATAAACAGTTACACAAAACTTTAGAAGAGTAAAACAAAAAAGGTCAACAGAATTTTCCCAACACATTTTTAAAAAGATCTAAAACAAAATCGGATTGTTTATACGATTAGATTGATATTTTTTCTCCTTTAAATCCGTCTCATTTTCTCGTGAATCCTAGAAGCAACTCTTTCATGGAAGAGGCGAAGTTTTGCGATAGACGTGCTCTGTCTTCCGCGAATCAAAGACAGTTCCCATTTTCGAATGAAATTCAAAGAGCAGAATAGATGTGGTCGAACAAACTTTTCTTTTTAGAGAAAGAATAAAATTCAGATCTCGTTCCTTTGAAATTTATACCAGGAATCTTTGTTTTTAAATTCGATCTATTTTTCTCCCGGTCATAAGCGAGCGATCTGAAAAGTGAAGATTTTCCTTCTTCACTTCTCCTTCGACGAAATGTTTGATTTTATATTTCTCATAAATTTTGAGGAAGACTGATTTCTAGTATTGAAACTGTACTCTCGTCGAAATTACTTTTCAAAGCAGTGAATGAAATCACGAAAGATCTTTTTCTTTTGTATAGGAGAGTAAATCCTAGAATATGACACATTCCATTGATATTAATTAGAAAAATTATAAATTTATTTGGTTAATCTCCGTTATATCTGCAAACATATTTATTATGTTTCAAAAGAATTTTTCTTGTTAAATTCATAAAGCAGAAAATAATCTGAATTTCATTAAAAATGTGCAATTGAATTTTTTCATTATATTTTTCATGGAATGTCTTGCAGACTAAATTGGAACTATAAAAAATATTTGTTATGTTTACGTTCCATTTTAAGATATGTGATTACCTTCAAGATGAATTTTTTTTTGTGAAAATCATTCGACAACAATTCACAATATCAAAGCAACAATTTTCTAGTTTAGAAGTTTATCAAATGAATTACTTAAAGTGTTGGAGACAGCTTAAGAAATACATCATCTAGTTCAAGAATTAAAAGATAAACTTATTTTTATCCATTCTTTAAATATTGGTACTGATCGACTGAAAAATAAAAAGAAATTAAGGACTTTTTTTACATTGTGAACTCTAAACCACTATAAAATATTTCTAAATAAACAGATTACTTATTCTCCTGTTCAGGAGCTGTAGGACATATTGAAAAATCCTTATACCAAATTTGAACAAAAATATGCGGTAGATTCTTATTTATGAGGTTTCCCGTAAGAAAATTTTATCAAAGATCAGAATTTAAGAAAATAGCATCTAAACTTGTAAAATAGCAATGAAAAGTATGTTAATGGAAATATAGAATTTGTGTAACATATAAAAAAATTCACTTAGAAATAAAATTTTAGGCGGTTTTATAAAGCATTATGTTTAAGCATTAAGAATATGAAATAAAAAAAATCTTAATCTCTCAACAAAAAAAAAAACTTTTCAATGTAGTCACCTACCTTCAATCGAGAAACGTCTCTCTTAAATTTCGGTCCAGTTTACGAGTGTTTAGGATACTAAAAATTCACAATTTTTCTAATGTATTTCAAAAATACCTTTAAAAACTTTTTATCTGTAACTAACTTTGCAAAGCTTCCCGCTTTTTCACTGAAAAAATAAGTTGTAGAAGAAACCTATCTATACTTTAAAGCGTATATTAGTATTTTTAGCATTTGTTTATCATTGGAATCGAATGGAGCCCGTTACTAAATGTGATCGTTTCGCATTTGGCAGTGGCATTTATTTCCTTTCAAATGTGGCAAAGATGGAGGTGGTCTAAAAATCGGTATCGATTTTAGATTTGCGACAGACACCTGGACATATGTTTGGCTTGAGTGGGTAATCGAAATGTAAGAGAGTTAATGCCTGATGTTCAGGGTAATTTGATAAATTTGATATCAGGAAAAAATTATTCTTAGCGCCTGCTTTATTTAGAACAAAATTGGCGCCCAATCGCATCATTGTTATTGATATAATCCATAAATCCATCAGTTGTTCTTGAAAGCAAGTTAGTCTAAAAAACGAAAATAATATATTTATTTATCGGAAAATTTCTTAATCATTTTGTGATGTTTAATATTGTAATTAGCTCTAGTTTCAATTCAACAATATTGATTGCCAAGCAATTAACATTAATAGGATGCATTTACCTAAAGATTTGATGAGCCGTAATTGCTCATCAAAGCATTTGATACTTTGATTAGCAATTACAGCTCACTGATCAATGTTCATCGCATTTATGCTACCAACGGGTGACCGAGCTCCGCTCGGAGAAAACAGGCATCGAAGCTAACTCGAAGATTTAAATTTTCAATTGTGATTTATCAAAACAATACATGCCATAAGAAAATTTGTGAAACCATTGGTGAAAAGATAACCGGTTAAACCTCGGCTTTTCATCGTCCACCAGCGATGTCATGTCTTGATGTTCCATTGGAAATCCCCATCTGCACTGGTCTCTTCCATGTTTGCTGACCATGCACGGAGCGCTTGGGTTCATATCACCACACGGGTTATGGATCATCCATTTCGAGATCAGTTCCTTGAGTTCCGGATCATCTTCTGGAAACTCTTATAAGTTCGCCATATTGGCTATAAATGGCAGCACGTTACCGCTTGAAACCTATTAGCCAAAATGGCGAACTAATAAAGTTTGAAAATATCCTATCTGTAACTCCGAATTGCTTCACCGTAGCGCTTTAAAATCGGCGCCAATCGATTCCTCGTGGCCAAAAACCCCAGACCCCCCAAGTTTACCGGAGTTTATTAATTCTGGGGCGATTTTCGACTTGGCAACCATTCCTCGTATTATAGTATAAGATTGATTTATTCGTGTGCATCATTTTGCTCTATAAAAATTGAAATAATTGGAATAAATAATTAATTAAACTTATCATGACATATTAATATTTATTGTGCTAAATTGCTTTATATCGTAACATTATTCGTTGGTAATTTAGAAGTCTCACTGAATAAATGACATTTGTGTAAACGGTAACTGAAAAAGTGCCATAAAATATCTGGAGAATTTTATTTTATTTATTTGTTTGGCATTTCAAAATTCAAAACCATTTTCTTCTTTTTTTATGTAGAAAACCCCTTTAAATATTATAAACAATGTATATCCATAAAATTGGTAGGTATCGTTATTCATTTCATTGAATTAAATAATTTTTTATGGTGAAATCGAATCCAGAATAAAAACGTAATCCTAAAATTAATTTATTCTGTGCATCAAAATATCCAGTATTGTTGAGAAACTTACTCAAATTCGGAATGAATAATAAATTATTTAGAAAAGTCGCAAAATGCCTTCTTTATGGAATCCCCCGAAGAGTTGAGCGAGCTGCATTTGAGGAGGTAAGACTAGAATTATAATGAGGAATGTATGGGCTGCATTATGAAATCTTGTGTTATTTTCAGAGCATTTAAGAATCAGTGAACAATTCTGAAAGCTCATCGGTCTCGAGAGAAAATTGATAGCAAATAAAGGGAAACTGATATTTCTTTAGGCCTTAAAAATCAGGTAGCATTACACGTCACATTTCTTAAATATTCCTTTCCATTTTCTTAGTTTTAAAGTGAAGTTCATGTAATAGATGCATGTAGCGCATCATGGATTTTAGTTAGAATTTATGGAGAATTTATTTTTTCTCTTTAAATTAATATGAAAAAGAATATTATGTGAGACGTTGAATTACTAGTTTCTCGAATAGATGTCAAATAGAAACAAAAGTGGATTTTTTATGTTATGGGGGTTATTTTTATAGGTGGTGCATATTAATTTTTAGCGGCAGACTTTTCGAGTGTGCAGTTCAAGTGCAAGAGCCTTTATTTTAAAATTGAAATTACTCGAAAGTGAGCCTAACAGGTATAAAACGCTGAATAAAATACATTAAAAACAAATGATGAATATTAATATTAAACAAATTTTTTGTAAGCGTTTCTACTGTTCACTAAAGACCAGATATTTAATCCCAAACTGTTAAAGATATACAAGTACTTCCGGTTTGAAAAAAGGTGTTTTAAATTACCTAAACAAATCGTATGTTGTTTGAATCAATAATTGCATTTTTAAAAGCTACGAAATAATAATTTTTTATACAGTTCAGTGCATTGTTAGTCATATTTAGCAGAATATTCTTTATACATTAATAACGAGTAGTTTTAAATAAAAGAATTCTATTTTTCTGTGATCAAAACCGACGGAGTTATGGAGCTTTCATTTCATCGTTTTAGACTAATTAACGATAGCCTTGAAACCCCACTAATCCATTGTCAGATATTCTTTTGAAAATGCCCAGAATATTTTGAATAAATGAAATTCAAAGCTTCATAATTTGGTCAGTTTTAATCGGAAAAGAATAGAAATTTCTTTTTGTTTAAAATGTTAGTGTATCAAGAATATCTTGCTAAACATGGCAAATAGGATCTACAAACTGCACAGACATTAGGTAGTACTTTGTTCGACCATACAATTATTGGCTCAAACGACATGATATATTAATCTTTACTTCATTTAAATTATTTTTAATCAGGTAGCATGTGCCTAAGTCTAAAGATTATGAAATCAATTACTGGAACCCGATAAGAGTGAATACCTCGTATACTGAAAAGCTAGAAAAAATTACAAAAAAATTAAGGCAATCTAGGGATTATTCTTGTTTCAATCTCATTACTGTCAAGTAATAAGTTCCTGTTCACAACTCTAACAAAATATAAATTGATTTTAAAGTAAATTTATTGCGCACTTTGTTTAGTAAATGTATTATAATCTTATCTCAACGCAAATTTACTGTAAATTTATAAAGAGCAAGTTTCCGATAAGTTATCCTTATAATGATAATGATCTTCTTAATGGAGCTATTTAATAGTTTGTTAACTAATGTAACAACATTTATACTGGTTAATTAACCTTATAGCCCTATTTATCAATTAATGTCAAGCATTTCTGTAATACATACCTCATTTTCAAAAGTGTACATTATATGAATTATTTCCTACATATTCTAAATATTTACTTTCCTTAATCTTAATTATATCTTTCAATGTAAATGATCATGCACCCTTGAGAACAAAGCAGGATCTACCCTTTAAATGTTTCGCTTATCCCCTCTGTTGTGGAAGCGATTCATCTATTTCAATACTACTGTATATAAAGGCCCATTTGGGCTCTCTTTAATGGGACTGATCGATAAACCATAGATGAAGATCTGCTAATGAGGATTTCGATAAGATATTTCACCGTGTAAAGCTAAGCTCGATGGGTTTTTCTAAAATGCTGATCCCCATTAAGGATTGTAATGGGCTTTAATGATGTTAAAAGTTTCCCTAAGAATGGGAGAGTGTGAAAATTGTTCAGACGGATGAGGTTGGGGGAAAAAATGAAGTGCAATTTCAATTGATCCGGATACTTAATGCACCCGCGGATCATTTGACATGCCTGAATGAAAGCACGGAAGATTTTCACGCCATTCAAATTAGCACAGTTAAAATGGATCTTCATTATCTTTCACGAAACTCTTTGATAAGGAATTGAAATGTGAGACTGATACACCAGGAAATTGAGGCTTGTTGTAAAATAGTTTGTTTACCAGAAACAATAGAGATAACTGATTAGGAGATAACGAATTTTTTTGGAAATCTTTTTAAAAATGAAGTATACGCAATTGCCGTTAGTGAATCGTTAAGTATTTTGTAAAGTTCTTCACTTTCTTAATAAAAAATTCAAAGTAATTATAATTTTTTGAAAATATTAAAATGTCACATCTATATCTGTATATGTGTGCGTGTGTGTGTATAGTTAGGTGATGTCAAATAATTAATTTTTGGAACTGAAAATTATTTCTTTAGTTAGAAAAATTAATTTTTAAATACGAAAAAAAAATAATAGAAATTCCAACCCAAGCTAATCCTTTCAAATGATTCAAAACTAGGATGCTAACATTCCATGCATAGTTTTAAAAAAACATTTCCACTAGAACTGATGCATTATGAGCTACTGTACACATCCAAAATTGTTGGACAAGTGATTAGTAATGCACAAGTAATCCGTTGCTTGAGAACATTGATAAAAGTTTGGTAGCTTAATTTCATAGCATACATATTTCTCACAACACAGCTATGTTGGATAAGTCATCAGCGAGCGTTTTACTTTGCATTTTCCGAGGTCAGAACAAAATTGGAGTAGAATCGGACCTCCTTTAATATAAACTATATTTTTATCTGCTGGAGGCATAATAGCAGTTCTGTACAGTCTAAAGCGTGTATATTGTCAGTAGTTAAGTACTGCACATACACTTCTGACGACACATCTTCAATACTTGATAAATATCTAACAATTGATTAACGCTGAAATATCAAATCTGTGTATCGGGTCATTCAAGATTTTATTTCGTTACTGATGGTTCTCAATAACTAGATTCCTCTTACCAAGTAATGGCTAGGAAGTAAAATAAATACAAACTGTTTTTACTTTGATTTTCCATCCTAATACTTAGTGACTTTTCCTCTTCTACCTATCGATAAAAATATTTTACAGATGATAACTTGTGAGTTTTCTGACATAAAATTATCTTTTATGAAATGAAATAATCAAATTATGATGAAGAAATTCTTACAACAAAATTTTATAGTTAATTTTACAAAATTACAAAATTTTATTATTTTCCTGAATTGTGAAAAAGCATGTGCTCTTGAAACAATATATATTGAATAAATAATGAATTTGACATTCACCTCTTGTTTTGCACCTATATTTTACTATCATTATTATTTATATTTTTTTCATGACGTAATACATTGACTGAAGTAAAAGACCGATAACTTCAAAAAAGAATTCTTATCCTGAAATCAAAATTTTATTAATTGATTTGTCTTTAAGACCACAATATTCTAAAATTCTACTATCTTATTAATAATTTAGATAAAATATTTAAAATAATTTTATGGAAAAATTAAAACAAAATTAGTAATTACTACTTTCATTGTGACATGCAGTTATTGTCAAATCAATTAATTTAAATTAAAATAAAACTATCTATAATTTAATGCTCTCTGCTGCTCTAAATTTCTCATCAGAAAGGTAACTTAAGTAACTTTCATTCAATTTTGTAAAGATTTGAAAAAGCTAACTTTGGGCTTTTTATATTTAATAATATGTAATAAGTTATTCATTTTATCTTGGTTTGCAAATATCTGTTTTCATTCAGGGCTACGTATTTTATCAAATTGCTTACAGTTTCTTTTTCTGGTAGATAAATTTTTCAGGGAGAACAATTTCTCCATAATTTATCTACACATCATTTCTTTTTACTGATAAAAAATCCCTACTTCTTTAACTTTTGATAAAGGGATATATATATAAATTTCATGAGGATGCATTAGAACAATAAAAGAAATGCTAAGCTATTAAATAAAAATAAAAATTAGTTCCTTTTTACGTGTTCTCTTTGCCTCCAGTAATCAAATAGCATACCAATTACATTAAATAATTTTTTACTGCTTAATGCAGTCAGTGGAAGATTGGATAAAAGAATCACTGAGGAATGAAATAAGGCCAGACGTGGGTGGATGATTAGACTAATTTTTATTTATTTACGGTAAAGTATCTGTTCTCTACCTGTACAGAAAGAAGTAGAACAAAAACTCACTTATTGTACTCCTGTCCTGGATACAGAACTATTTTAATTTCAATATCAGACAAAGAAAAGCATTAAAAAAATATTCTACATTTGCATCAAAGTATTGAGATCGGTGATAGCCAAGTCTAGACACTTATGTAATAAAATCTATCTTTGAGAAATCTATGCATGACGTGAAAAAATAGGGCACAAATTTAATTAACTTTAATTTACTAAGATAATTAAGAAATGCATGATAAAACTGAGGACAAAAATGACATTATATTTAACTCCCTCCAGTTAAAAATAGTTTTGGGACTCGCCATAGATCAGAGTCTAAGTAATTATATTATGTAACTCTAATATCAAAGAGTGATGCTGGTGTGCTGTCGTAGGGGGTAGCGTGTCTTCCCCGTGATCTGGGCGTCCCGGTTTCGAGTTCTGGTTCGGGTATGGTAGTTTTGTGTTCTATCTGTGAGATGTATGAATGTGCCCCCCTGTAAATCGGGTTGTGCAAGCGATTTTGTGTGTCATCTTCGTTTGAGATAAAAGTCAGACTTCTGCCCTCTGGATGCTCAGGAGTCTTTACCCTCAGACGCTATCGTATTCCTTTTCGGAGGAAACACTGACACGACATCATCATAATCAATAAGTGATATTTCGCTTGCTACATAGAATGTTTAGTTTTACTAGATTGTAATAAAAAGAATTACATTCATCAAAAGCGTATCTGTTGAGTTATATTAAAGTCCCGTTTCCCTTGATTTACCTACTCGACGGGCTTTCGGTGGGATTGGGTTTCGAACCTAAAACCCTTTAAAGGCGAAACCTCACCACTAGCCCATAGTGGCTTTAAATACTCATCAGATTTTAACTGATTTTTATTATGAGCTTGAATACAAAAAAAAAAAAAAAGAAAGAAAGAAAATTCTGCATTTCATGTTTAAGAAACTGCTATTTACATAGGATTAGGAAGGCTTTTTTTTTATTTTTGTGCATTTTAATGAAGCCAAATGAAATTCTTAATTTCAATAAAAATGCATTTTAAAGACAGAAATTGTAAATCATTTGTAGACGATATCTTAAAACCTTTATATTAGATAACAACAAACGTTTAAAACTTTTAAAACTGATTTTTTTTTCATATCTTTCTATATGCACGTTGCGCAGAACTGCTATTTTTCGAAATTTTTGAGAAATTTAAGCCCTGAATGTGAGTTAAAAATTACTTGAAAATTAAATGTGACTATCAATCTTATATTTTTAATTAACAATGCTTCTAAAAAAAGAAAGAAATTATTTTAGAAATTTTGAAAGTTTAAGTAGTTTGTTAAAATAAGTCGATTCCTGCATTTATATTTATTTAATTCTTTAAGTTATGAGAAAAAAAAATTCTATTACTCAAATCTTTTAGCATTTGAATTAAATATTAATATTTACCTCCATATTAAAATGTTTCCACTCTCTAAATACCGTAAATTACTGCCTTAAAAATAAAATATTGTATAATGTAGAATTTAAACATATTTTGAGCTTGAATATTCTTGAGAATTAAACAATCGAAAGAGTTTTAAATTTTTGATTCCTATTAAAATATTTTTCTTACTTAATATTAAAATTTAATTTAAAAAACAAATTATTTAATCACGATAAATTAAGAAGAGGAAACAACCTTATGTGTCATAAATGCGATTTAATGCCTTCGAAAGCAATAATCTTCCCCAAATAAGAAAATCTGCTTTGCGCCTCTTCTATGCACAGAAATGAAATCCCCGTTTTCCATGCATTCTAGCGAAATATACACTGGCTTCTCTGATAATGCAGATAGAAATGCAAACATTCATTCTGCATTTCCCCATTAAAGCCACTCTAAAGAGATTCCGAGGATAGCTTCATCTGTGTAAATAGATTCCGGATTGAAACTAAGTTTCCATTCATCATTGTCTATACTATAGAGAACTTGTAGATCTTTCATTTGCATTTACTTTATATGCTTCGAAAGGAATTATCCGAATCTTTTCATTTATACTTCAAAAGAATTTACAGAATTTAAATAAAAACAATTAATAAATGGAAGATAATTTTATTTATTTAAATTTTTTTCTAATGATAATATTCATTACTTTGTTACATTTTATAGAGGGAAGCAGGAAAAAAAAAGAATTTGCAACAAGGAAATGAATTTCATGTTAAATGTCTCTCGTTTTGCAAAAATAGCTTTTCAGAAGTTTTATTCCTTGTAACTTCTTTTTTTATTTGGGATTGACTGAAGCATTTTATTTTAAATTTGACTTGTAAAATGAAACAGAAGTTTATTAAAGGCTGCCTTTAAAAATAATAAATGACATTTTTTACTATAAGCTGATGTGTTTTGTCTCTTAAAATTCCAACAAAAATTATGAGTTCCATGTATTTCACTAGCACATATCCTTAAAAAGAAAAAAAAATATTCAACAAGAATTGTAATTTTGAATTCTTTTTATTCTTGATTAGATTAAGATACATTGAATGCATCTTTATTAAAGAAATAATAATACCAAAGTATGTTCAATAAAATGTACTTCAAAATTTTTGAGTAATTAATAAGCTGCCATGCAACATAAAGCAAATAGTATATAGGAAAGAACAGAGTTCATAGACAAAATATTTCAGAATCACAGAACACATTACAACGAACAGTCGAATATAAAAGTATAAGTGCTCTTTGGAAAATAAAACCGAGAAAAGGTATCAAAGTATTTATTTTCGAGTCAGTTTTTTGTATTTGGTACTCATTTGTGTCCATACATTCCTGTGCAAAAAATGTAATGTTTAATTCCACATTCTTTAAAGATCTGGGATGAGATTTGACGCATCGAAAATTTCAAATATCTCTTAATGATATATATAATACTATTATGTAATATGTATTTACAATTTAAGTATTTAATCTATGATGTGGAGCGTTTTTCTATATTTGCTTTTACAGATGCCCTTAATTTCATGGAATAAATTACTGTCATGTACATTTATGTTTTATCTTGTCAACATCCCACTTATTTGGATTCTAAATTATTTCAAATATACTTTTTTTTTTGGTAAATGATTTGTTTTCTAAGGAGAAAAAAGGATAAACGAAAAAATAAGGTTACTTTTTAATAAAACCCCACAAACACAACATTTTTAAAATTAGAAAAGCCAATTTAAGGCATAAAAAAATCATGTTTATTAAATTATGTCTTGATACATGAATTACAAAAAATGCATATTTGCAGAGAAAATAAGGAAAATTTGTATTTGCTGTTCTGTCTAATACTTATCTCACACTTGGGTACAAATTCCAAAATTATTTATACTTTTTAGACAGTACTTCAACAAACATATGAAAAAGGGACTCAAGAAAGTGAATAATTACAGAGAATTGAAACAAGAATTTTGACGATTTTAATTTTGTTGCTTTCCATCACCCAAATTTATCTAGGTTTCAATCTAACGGAAATTATTGTTGGCCCACAATTTTCTTTTCCTCAGCTCGAAACATAACCATAAAACCGTATCCCAACTGAGATCTGAAGAGAAGTTCTGACTGAATGTCTTTCCCGGATCCTGCCAGAAAGAGATTTCTGCTTTTGGAAAGGAAGGCAAAGGACGTGAAAACGAAGGAAGAAAACGTGAATAGGGCTTCCTCGTGAGGTGAAAATGTCTTTTTTCCTTTCTTAGGACGAAACAAGAAGCTGTGATGTGGGTAATTGCAAATCATTTCACTTGGGGACGGTACCAAAGTCGAAAGGAAGTAGATGACTTAAAGAATACTGGACATTTGAATTTGACCTATTTCTTCCGAAATATCAACTTCTTTCTGCTTTTTGTTCCATTATGTAAAATAAACTTTGTAAATCCAAATCTGTTTGAATTTTTCTTTGAATAAGCCAATATTTATATTTATATTTAAGTCATAGATAACTATTTTTGTTCATTGGGTTTAGTTATCTCGAAATATTGGATGCATGTTACCTTAAAATTAACAATGCTCACGGCTGATTTTACAAATATTCTTTTACTATTTTCTAAGAAGATATCAACATACATATATACAGGATAACCTAATAAGTGGAATTTCCTCAGCCATTGTAATTAATCATATACTTAATCATAAAAGCATACAAAATTTCACTTTTCTATAAAATTGGTTGAAAATTAAAGGGTAACTTTATTTAGACCATTTTTACATGTTGTTGGTATTTAAGCTAGTCTTTCAAGGCCTATTTCACGGATAATATACATAGCACAAAACACCTACGAAAGCTGGAATTGTAATGGATTTGAATAATGATGCATTTTTTAAACTTTCATCAGCTTTTGAAAAAGGATAAAATGAAATATTAATTGAATCAGTTAAAAATTTCGTTTAAAATGAGCATCTTCAATACTCGTACAAAGTTGTATGCTTTAAACAATATTTGAAAACAAGTTATCTAGTTAATCATTAAAGACAGAGTTTTTGAATTTGTAGCAAAGATATGCTTCTACAGGAGGCGTTTATGCAATAGAAGCACATAAGCAACATCATAAATAAAAATTAACAGAAATCAAATCAGGAAATTTAGTTGGAAATTCATGAAGTCCCTTGTTAGAGCAATCCGTATAAAAATTTAATTTTTTTATTATCAACACAGAAATAAAAATGTATTCATTCATTTGTATACTTTGTTTAATGAAGGTTTGCAAATGGAAAATACACATTTAGATGTAATATTTAGGAAAATTAATCAGGTATATTTTGCAGAACTGTCTGAATTTTCAAAACATGTTAAGCAACATAGTTTTTTTCGTTATAAAATATTTTTTACGTCAAAAATTATCATACATAAAACATTTCCTAAATACGATTTTTTTTCTAAATTTCAATAAATAATTGTTGACGTTGCTAATAATTTTTCTTAATTTATTTTTGAAATGAAAAATACCGTTTCTTTCGCTGGAAAGATTAAAAAAATAACAGCAAATTGATCAGATTTTTTTATTGACATTTTAAAAATGTTTTATAGAAAGTTCATTAAAACACTTAAACCGATTAACTGGTAAGCATTTGGGCAACAACTCCCACCAGGAGGTTTCAAAAATTTAGGTTAAGCAAAATTTTATAGTTATTTTATTCAATTTGCTTTTTTTAAGTTTTTCTTCCGGGAATTTATTAACAATAACCAATATGTTAACAATTTAGATTCACTTATGCTTTAAAATTCACGTTTACTCTGATTCATTGAATCATTTAATTTTGTAATAAAAAAGCAGGATATCTTCTGTTTACTATATGCAATCAGCACTGGCGAAGAAATCTTTCTTAGGTTGTAAAAAATAACTAACATTGGTTTAGGAAAAGGTCCCTTTTTTTTAACATTCCGCTTAATTTTTCAGATGCCTCAGACTTATCATAATTATTTAATTATGAAAAGATAATCTAATTTCAATAAGATATTTCATAGACATCAAAACTATATACATTCATGTTTTCAAACGAGGGTTCTAACTGATTCTAGTGTTGCTTCAAAACTTATTCTTTATTAAAATCAACTTTAAAAAGAAGCTCATATTGGCATAATCAAAAAGTAGTTATTTTTGGCTTATTTACTTTCATCTTTTTCAGCTTCAGTTTCTAATTTAATTTACTATATATTATTAAATTTACAATCAATTTTTTCAAATTTAGTACGTGGATGCTCTTCATACTTAATTAATTAAATGATAATTGAGTTCAAAAATAATAAAATAGCGCATGGTTATCGATAACATATAAGAGCTTAAAATTTCAAAATTCTGACTCACAAAAGGTGAGGAAACATCGATTTCAGAATTCCGTTTGTGCAAAAGTGTAAAAAGCTATGTTAGGTAAAAGGGCCTAATCAAAATTAGAAAAATGCAGTCTAGTTTCGTGCATGAATTAATAATTTCTGCTCAATTTCTGTTATCAGGTTTATATTTAATTCTTTTGTAATATTTTAATATCCCCACGAAGACTCACGTGACGTAAGTTATTAAAAAAGACACATTCAGAATTTGTTTAAAAGTGGAGATGCATTAAGAATTTATTGTAAATAGGTGTACGGAAGCAATAATTTAGAAATCAAACACAATATGCAATGAAACATATTTAAAGTCTCCTGGTGGAAGTAGGTATAATAAAACAGCATTTCATACAATCCAAAAATGCATGTATTTAAAAAAAAATAGTGATTTAGAAAAAAGTCAGTAAATAATTAACATTTGTACAACCACGAGGTTTCATCTCATTTATAAATGAGTATTTTATCGTTTGATAACATAAGTCTAACAGAACTTCCTTTTATTATTCAGATGTAAAATCATAAATACTCTTAAGCTCAGGAGTTAATCACTCTGCTTTGAATATGATTTATGAATAATAGGCAAACTGATTAATTGCATGAAAACTTAAGATATATTGCGTAATTAGATTCCGCCGTTCTGAGAGGTCATCCTTTAAAGGCGGGCCAGTATTAAGTAAACCATTATTTATTCAAACCATTAGGTATTTGAATGAAGTCACACGTAGAATAGGAAAGCCTAAATGCATGATTTCTAAATAATACATGGAAATTAGATCCTCCCTATGATAGTAAACAATTTGGTTAACATTGACAATGATTAAAGTTATTTTATCTAAGAAATATAAAATTGAAGCATATAAAATCAAACTTTTGAAGCAAATAATGTAAAAATATGTACATCTAAAAGCAAGACATTCAAATTTTTCTTATGAAATAATATTGGAGTAACTTGAATAAGAAATAATTAATATTACTGGAGTAATTAAGAGCTAACGAATATAGTAGTAATTATCATAGAGTAATTAGAATAGTAAATAGAATAATTACTAATAGTTAGAATTATCAGTAGAACTACTTAGTTTTATTAGAAATGATTAGTATTAATTATTAGTTATATTCAGAATTGTTAGTAGTAATTATTAATTATTGAGTAGACCTAATTAATAATAGTAGTTACTACACAGTTTTAATTAATTTATTAATTTAACTCCACAATACTCATTTTTCTTTTTCTTTCTCAAAATCTTTACCAACGAGTATCTCTTCACAAAATTATCTGGAATCTACGTTTAATGAAATTAAATATACATTTTTTAAAAAAAATTATCAAAATTTCAGAATTGTAGGTTGACCAAATGACGAGTCATAATCCGAAATTGCAAAGCTTCAATAACTTTGCCCTTTCACGATTATTTCAAGTTAATTTTATTGATGCTTTAAATTTTACTTTAAAAAATCTAGATGACACTTTTACAATCATTTAAGTTTTGCTTAGTATTGATTAAGTTGTTATGAAATGGCAAACAAAACTTCCAACAGCGATTCGCTACTGTTTAATTTAAATTAAATTATAAAAAGCGAAAACTTGATAATTTAAATTTTCATCAGGATTAAAGAGTTAAGATTTCTTGCAGGTTTAATTCAAATGGAAATTCGCGAAAACAAATCTGTGTTTACTTATTTAATTTAAGAATTTTAGTAAAGATTGGATGCATTAGATCAGAATTCATTTTCTGTGTTTGGTTATTATTTCTTACGTCAGAGTCTGAGTTTCATTCTTCGTTTGTGGCGTTTTTCTCTATATCAATGAAAATGTTGAAATTTGCTGAATGAATATAGATATAAGCTTCAATTATATGCCATTCTGAATATTTAATGAATTTTATGTTATTTTAAGGCATTTTATAGTCTCATTTTATGAAAATCAGAAATGTTAATTAAAATAACTCGGTACCAATTTTTTGACCAAATTCAGAATAAAAAATAATGTTATCATGTTTTTAATGTTTAAAACCCTGTCAATAAAAATCTGAGTTTCTTCTCATAGCTGCCCGGATATAGCCAAAACACAACTTTGCCACTAACTCTTAAATTTGGAAGACTTTTAAATTTATTTTGGAATATATATCTTATTGCTTTATTCAACTTATCATATTTTTAAAATTTCAATTCAATGCTTTTTTCGCAATATTACTGATTGGTTAGAACTATTTTCTTTCTCGGCATAATGTCTTAAAATATGTACACTGAAACAATAAAAGTCACATTGATTCATTTTTTAACCAAGGAAAATCAATTATCAATCAATTATATGAAATATTTTGAAACTGTTATTAACTATGCGACTGAAATTTTTTTAATCAATTTCTTAACCTTTTAATCGTCGCACCTGTGTATCATACGGGCATCGAATTATAGTTTCTCAATATTGTAAATCGAAATACATTCAAATACATTGTTATTCATAAATTCTAACGTTTTACGCATTATTCACTTTTTGTATATTTTTAAATGGATCAAACAGTAATTTAATCAATGAATCAATTTAATTCAATTATCAAGATTTGAATCAATATCTTTAAAATGAAAGTGTCATCTAATTAGATAATAAAAAGAAATCATTTAAGGGATTAAATATTCCTTCAGAAAATAACTATTTAAAAATAATAAAAATAAAAATAAAGGCTTAAAAATATTAGCACAGTTTTAATGATTTTTTTTTCTTTTTCAAAACTTAAATACTTTTCAGACAATGAAAGTTTATAAGTTTAACCTTTCTTTTGGTTTGTGAATTATTACCATAAATTTAAACGCTTTAAAATTGAAAAGTATCATTCTATTTCATTGCTTAAAAATGTCTCTGAAGTTAATCATTGTTTTCGTACTTAATTACATTGCTTAGATAAATTTACAGAAAAAAAATTATTACATGTAATATAATTTCAAAATATTCACATAAGATTATAAAATTTTCGAAAAAATGTATAGGAAATATTTGGCTGAAATTCCTTGATTAAGAATAACATTAAATGAAACATTTAAATTTTATAGCACTTATGAATAAAAGAGGCATTTTTCTTTTACATTTCTTCTTTAACAGCATCCTAAATTTATGAACTTTTTTGAATGGACATTAACGAACAGACTTTTTAGTCTTGAAATGAGAGTTGATAATTACCTAATCTAAAGCATTCTTAACTGAATGATAGAAGAATCTGACTTTCCATTAGAAAAACGTCACTTAAAAGATCTAATGAACTGATTTAAATCTCTAGATTAACCAATCAGCTTAATTTTATGAAAGAATTCATTTAAAGAAGCTTTTGATTATGTCGCATTTATTGAGATATGATGGAAATTGCTGAAACTCCTAGAGTGGCCCATTTTCCTTACATAAAATGCATTCATTTTTAGCAGAAATATAATCGTTTCCCAATGACAATCAATTATTTTAAAAACGGATTCTCATTACTTTTGAATTTGTGCTGATGTGGAAATATCAGTAACTAATTCAATAATGTGCCTTTCACTCTAGAACGTATTTTCATGAAAATTTGTAATTGTAATGATGTGGAAAAGCATGGTATCTTAAGTAGTTTTTTAGGGAAAAAAAACCATTTTAAAGAATTTTAAATGTTACACTTACTTTAAACATGTGTCTCTATTCATTATTTATTTTAGGACTTTTTATTTTAAATTATCCATTTTTACATATATTTAACTTAATTTAAAAATCTATCTAACCTATTTTTTAAATCAGGAATTTTTTATTGCTATTTGTTTTCAAATATTAAATAAATAAATAATTATAACTTGAATAGATTAAACCAATAGTTTAGTGACCTGTGTTGACTGAAATGACCTGTTAAAGTTTAATTTTACTGAATTTCTGGTAAGATGTCAGCATGAAAAAAATAAATGATCAGTAAATGTTAAATTTTATTCAATTTCTAGTAGAATATAAGCATTTATTTTGAAGTTAGACAATAAATATAAATAAAAAATAATTATACAAATATAGAATAAAAAACGTTACTATACTCATAGTTAGAGAAAAATTTCAATTTAACAGCAGAAAATATTTATTTTTAGATAATTCTTACATATTTTATACATATTTTAATTAATAAATAATTTTTCCTATGAGTAACTTTCTATTCCCGCGATATGAAATTCGGTATATGGTCTGCTATATCTCACAATTTTAATTTTATTCATTTGTTATTTTTACATACAAATCAATGCAAGCTAATGAGCTTGTATTTGCTATTACATATATCAATATAATGCTAGTATAGTGTTAGCATAATGCTACGTTCAGTGGTGGCGGGGTGGTCGACTGTATACAAGAAGTACAGACTTAGCATATAATAACGAGTAACAAGTGTTGCTTTTAAATACTGATTTTTAAAAAATTAGCAGTTGGGTTAGTAGATATGTATAGTTTTGATAAGCGTATCTCAAAATCGAAACGGTTTAATTTTATTTAAAATCTCCCATAAACTTTCCAATATAGGATCCTTAAAATTTCTCTGTCTGTGTTAAGTGATAAGTGCAGTTGCCACTTCTACACTAAAATTTTATAAGACAAATGTATGACTTATATTAAACAATATTAATATAAGTAATATATTTATACCATTGATACTATATTTTACTAAGCAGCAAGGTATAATAAATTGAAGATCTTTTGCATATTATCATAGAAATTATGTTCAAAATGTTATCAGCAGTGATAGAAAAAGTGATATTTGCTTATCTTTATTCTTTTCTTCATAGGATGGAGAAATAAATCCTATTATGTTGTTCAGCGATTGACTTGAACGTTTTCTTTACATCGTATCTTTTGCATTCCAAAAAAGTAACTACAAAATTCATTAAAAAGGTCAAAAGGATAAATTGTATTGATTGTTTTCAAATAATTGTTTCCGTCATTAAATTCGTGGAGAACATTAGCAAAATGATTTTCTATTAAAAATGTCCGTTCAAAATTCTTTTAACACGAATGTAGCATTTTAACCTTATTTCAGAATTTCTCACTGAGAATAAAAAGTTACTCATATAACACAAAGAAACAATAAATGTACTTTAATAAAATTTGGAATTGGTATTTTCATTATTATGAACAGAAAGTGGACTTTTAAATGCTTACCAACTTTTCAATATAATCAAAGAATGCCTTTTAACATGTCAGAAAAATTGTTTTCGAACTATTCCAATTACTTTTATAACTGATCGCATTAAACAATTTTGAACATTAATTCAAGAATCTATTCTTATCATGAATCAGTTTGTGCTCTTTCCTTGATAGTGCTCTTGCCGAGAATTCGTTCATTGCTCTTTATTCCTGCAACATAGTTGAACGACAGCTGTTGAACACAATCCAATGTGAGAATGAAATAAAATTTCACATGAGCCATGAAGCAGAAAACTGACTGAGACAAAGGAATGAGAAAAATGTCTAGTACGCATCTTTCTGGACCGTTTCTCTCTGGCAGATAAATGCTTTCCATTTTTTTTTTTTTTTTTCAAAAAACGATGCAGTGCTTTCGAAAATTTTTACTTCCAGGAATCGTGTAAAAAATCAATATCATATGCCGTTTTAAGTTTTCGTTTCCACGGTATTTTGTTTCCATTTTTACCAGAAACGAGAGAAGAATAACTCTCACAAAAATTCTTACCAATCAGGAAGGTTTCACAAACGTTTTCTTTTTCACTGCTTCTCCTACTCTATTCTGTTTATGCTCATTTTATAAGGTAGAAAGAGTTAAAGCTTTTCCAATCGTTATTCTGATTAAAAATTCCTAAAAATTTCTCTGCTTAAACAGAACGGTTTTTAAAAACATTATATATATATATATATATATATATATATATATATATATATATATATATATATATATATATATAACGGGGAATATGATGTCTCAAAAGGCAATGCAAAAAATCTTATAAAAATAGCCACTTTTACTTTCTCAATAACTTAGATACTAAGTATAGAAAGGAAAAATTATCTGTAACAGTCGTCAAAAAATTCGACCTCGAAGTTTTGATTAATCACCACGTTTCAGACCTTCTTGTGCCCGAAAACTTTTTGGGATTATATCTGTCTGCCTCTCTATGATTACGATGACTCAAAAACCCAGTGAGGTGGAAGAAAAAAATTGGTATATGGTTTTTACACCAAAAGTGTCAATTTCTATTAAATTCTGAATGAAATACTTTGACAGGAAGACTGTCCTTCAGCTTGTATGTGAATACTATGACTCAAAATAGCAACGAGCTCAGTAAATGCTATTTGGCATGCAATTTTATCACCAGAATTTCATATAAAACTTTTGACAAAACATATAACTGGTATAATTATCTGTAGAAAAGTCTTTTCATGTGGAAATAAGTTAGATAAAAGCACAGCTAACCAGATGCTTAAATTTTAGTATATGGTATTTACATTACAGCATTTAATCAATGGTACATTTTGGAACAAATCACTTAAAGGAAAGAGGGTTTCAGCAACAAATTACTGGTGATGGATCGATTAACTTTGCTTTCTACTGACAGAGTTTGTGGAATGCAAATTCCACAAACCTTCCTTTTCTATTCATATCACCAAAAATTTTCAGCTCTCTAAAGAGCTTTTCTACTATATGAATAGGCAGTCATTTGATAACTAAGTGTAGGCTGTAGCTTATTTATTCAGTGATTCGAGGACAGTGATTGACCTTAGAGGGTCGAAGTCACTAATGACTGTCTGACCTTGGATGGGTACAATAATTAGGGCATAGTTATGTTAGCCGAAATTCCAATGACGAGTTGTACCTCCTACGGAGAAAGTTGGTGCATTGGCTAATCTCAGTACATGAGAATCAATTAACTAATCGCAGAATCAATTAACTAAACTGGTTCAATTTAACTAATCACAGTACATGAGAATCAGGTTTTGTCATGGCAATCTGACCATCTATTAATCCGAATTCTGACGTAGGACAAGGTATATCTTTTATTGTTACTGCTTTGTTTCATTTCCAAGAGTACACAAGTACACTGAAGAAAAATTTCCAAAGAAGAAGAAAGTTCTCATCTTCCTTGAGGATAGAGTAATGGTGTTGAAATGATTACTTTGATGATTGGAAATAACTCTTAAAGAAAGAATTGGTATGTGATCGACGATGGCTGTTTAGTAACTGACCATAATACACGTGTAGAAATGGATGACTGTTGGGATAAATGCATTTTTACCAATATGCTTCAAATGCTTTTGAATAGTCTAACAAAAGACATTAAAACACTTGAAAATTTGAAAATGATTTGTGTACACTTTCAGGATTGAAATGTATCAAGATTGAAAGAGACAAACCACACAAATAATTATTAACAAACCAAAATAAAGCAAGCCATTTTAGACATATTTAATTTGGCTGGTTGAATATCCAAAGTAATTTTTATTTTTGTTGCTTTTGCTGTCTTACTACTAATTTAAATACAAATGACATGAAGGCTGAATAAGTAAATCTTCTGATTTTTAAACAAAGGTAATTAAAAATGAAACTGATTTATATAAAAAAACAGAAGAAAAGAAACAATTTTCCGATACAAAACATCTTGGGAACAACTTTGACTTATGTATCAAATAATTAGTATTAAATAGACATTGACATAAGCAAATCCAATATTACTTTCAAGTACCCAAAAAAAAAATGTCCGGTTTTACACAAATTTATTTTGTACAAAGAATCCCTAAATTCTGCCTAGAGTATTTTGTCATCTTTCAACTGAAATAATTTTTTTAATGAATTTATTTTTATTTTTAGCATTCTGTCAAAACCAGGGGAAGTATTCAAACTTCTCCTAGGTTTTTTCTTATAATTATTAATAAGAGGCGTTTTATAGTTTCCTTCATAGTGAAGAAAACTGAGTATGGGATTTGGAATTTTTGATACTGTCAGGCTGGATTTAAAATTAACCACAGATCTGAAATTTTGATATCAACTCCACAAATCTAATTTCATTTAACTTAATAGCTCTAATTTAATTCAAACTCAACACCCATGTAAACTTTTTGTGTAAATATCTTATATTAAAATCCATTTATGCAACTCAAGGATTTTTTCTAATATTGAGAACCTGTTTCCCCGAACAGACATATCGATAAAAAATTTATCATTCGACGATTTTTTCCCCATATTTGTTATAGATCTATAGTTAAGAAACGAAACCACTTGTTCAATTCATTAATCTAGGCCATTTTCGTATATAATTTATCTTATACATCAAGCACATATCAAAGGACAAACAGACGTATTCCCTGATGATAAATTTTCTGCTACATTTGACAAAAATTTAAAACTTCTGTATAAAGATGGAGTGGAATATTTCATTCTCTAGTTAATTGGATTTTTCAATTATCACGTTTACAAACATTTAAAAAGACTAAATTCTGATTATTTAAGATTTAAAGAAATTTATATGAAGAAATTCTTCAAAATTTCGTGGTTGAATTACTGCTTTAAATATTTTATTTTCGTATGCTTCATAGCAAAGAAAGTGAAAAAGAATTTCTTTTATGCTTCTTAGAGTAAAAATTAAAGAAAAATATCTTCCATTTGTATGCTTCAAAGAGTAGAAAGTAAAAAAATAATAGTTAGATAAAGCGTGGTTCTTAAGTTTATTTGAAGGATTTAAAGTTTAACGAACATAATTTTATACAAACGAGATTCTCTTTAGAAGAAAAATATTTTTTTAAAACAAAAAGATCAGAAATGAGTTTCTTTTAAACGTGCCAACAGTCATTGTGGGAAGAATTGAAATCTTTTTGAGACCGGCTTAGCGCAAATAAAGTTTTGAGATTTCAATTAAAGAAAAGCCTCAATTATCTTAGGAATTATCAGAAACAGAAACTTCATCTAGAAACTCCACTTAATTTCATTTTGATACAAGAGTCGCTGGAGGGATAAAAAAGAAAAGTTGGATTTGAAGACCCGAACACGTAATTCTGATCCTTGTATCTTTTCATAGCAGCTCTTGTATTTATGGGATTTATAAAGAAAGCTGGAAGTAAAAAAAAGGAGCTTGAGTTAGGTTTTCATTTCCGGAAAATGACAGATATAAGGGACAGAGTTTAATTCGCTATCCAATTGACTTTGATTTGCTCCTTCTCCCAAGTTTCCGGATAAAATATATCAATTTCGATTTATTTTTTCTTCGCTTTTTGCTATGGTATTTTTTTAGCTTTCAGCTCTTCTTTATTTTATATAAGTGTTAT
>JAPMOQ010061070.1:1235777-1306559 GCA_026543055.1 Argiope trifasciata
ATATAACCGTTATTTTATATAAATTTTGTTTAAGTGTTATTTTATATTTTATGAAAGTGTTATTTCATATTTTATATAAGCGTTATTTTATGTTTTATATGAGCGCTATTTTATATTTTATATAAATGTTACTTTATATAAGCGTTATTTTGTATAAGTGTTATATTTTATAAAAATGTTACTGAATTTAATAAATTATATGCATCCATATAATTCTAGCAAATTAATTACATTAATTCAAGCACACATTTTATTAAGACGAATTTTTTGAAACTTGTTGTATTTTAATTCCGACAGTATTATGAAAATAATGGTCAAATTCTACTTCTAATTATTTTATATTAAAAAAAGCTGTAGTAACAAAATCCTCCCAATAATAATACAAAATACAAATTTTGTATTTGGCTAGATATGTTTAATAATGCGCTTAAAATGTCATTTGATTTTATTAGATCTATTAACTGACTCATTTTATGTAGAAACGATGTGAGCACATGCACTCATCATTTTACTTTCATAACGTATTATTTTGTGAGTCTAAGCATTGCAAGTTGTCTTTCAAACGCTACATCATTGCGAATATAATTGGTCTATAGCAAGATACTTCAAATTTTTTCTATTTATAATCCTACTTTCAGCTGATAAATTTTTATAACCCTAAATATTTTCTCATATGGAAACATAAAATATAACAATAAACTAATTAAAAAATCTTGCCATAATTATTCAACAAATTACACTAAATTGTCTTCGGTAAAATGACTTTCACAAATATTTTGTTTACTTATGTTGAATAATATGTCCTAATCCTGTGATCATGTGCTGGCAAAACATTCGAGGAGCCGAAATAAGTCTTAGGATTAGTATAATGCTTATAATGAAGGCATTTTATTTTTCAAGGTTAAGCAGTTCTCTTACTCCAGAGTTGAAAATTAGAAAATAAGTAAGAAAATGAAACATTCATTAATAATAAAGTTTTTGGATTGATTCTTCTATTAATTTTAATAAAAACTTTCAAGTACAAATGTGTAAAATGTTTGTTCTTTCTGGTGAATACGCACAACCTGCAGGCACAGCATCATTATGTGGCATGACCTATTATGAGTAGGTCTAAGCTGAGAGACAAGGTTCTAAACATATACCCATACTCCGTTGATTAAACTCTGATAAAAATATTTAACTCTTTAAAATTTCTATGTTTTTGCTTAAATTTCTTATATTAAGGTACGAATAAAATTATTTTTAAAAAGTAGTTAATACCAAATATCCAACTTTCTTAATATTTTTTTCCTTTCAGATATCTTGAAGATTTCAGGAACTGGACTGCCCTGCAATCTTGTGACCCAAATGATTTTTCGATTCATAGAAACCAACTCTAAGGTTTGATTTTCACAGTTTTAATACTATAATTCGATGTTTATTTGAAAGAAAAGTAGAAAATGTCGACTGTCTTATAACTCAAAAACATTTCGGAAGTGACTTTACTTTTATTTCATCTAACAGTTGCGTACTTCAAATGTCATTTACTTTCAAAAGGCAGCAAAAATAAATGATTTCAGTTAGAATTTATGATTTCAGTTAGAATTTATGAGATGTGAAGGAATTCGGAGAAATGCTTTAAGGAGTTGTGGGTACATTTTATTTCACGAAGAAAATAATTTTTCATTTTATTTTTCGATTAAATAAGTTGCTGCCAGGAATTTTCCAAAATGTAATTGAGTTTGGATTGTTTGCATTGATCAATAGAACGACACAAAATATCCCGCATCGAAATTTTCACAGTTTTTACAGAGTATTATTAGATTTCACCTTTATTTAGATACATAAAAAGAAGAAAATTCCTTCGTTAAAAAAAATTTCTTCTTTCAATAAATTAGTGTGGAGAAAGGAATCAATGGTTTACTTTCAGCTGAAAATGCAAGGAAAGCAAGTTTTTACTTTTATAAAAATCTTAACTTGATTATTATTTTCAGTGGGAAAATATCACGATTTTTTATCCGAATTTATTCGATATAAGTTAAAATTCTCAAAACTCTTTTGGAAAAACAAATAATTTTTTTAAAAGATAACGCAGACGGAAATTTGAAATTAATTGAATCCAATCGAAATGTCTGGCTTTTACTTGATAGAATGTGTAATTTCCAATTCAATATTTACATTGATGATTAATATAAGGCTTTTCAACAAAAGAAATGTAGGGTGATGCAAACATATGTAAGAAATGTGTATAATATGTATAACTTTAATTTATTAAATATTTTCATGCCATAGAATCTAAAATAATATTCAGTCGTAGTATTAAAAACACATCAACTGCTGAAACTATAGTTCTAAATTCCATTTCAGAAAAATAATTCTAAGAGCTTCCAGATGTATCAATCCACCCTATAAAAGATTGGAAAAATCCAAAAATTATTATGATAATTATTTTGAAGTAAAATTAAAATGTGTATTTAGAAGCCACACGACAATTATTTGGCACCATCACCCATTTCAAAACTTTCACATCAAAACAGCGAAAGACGTTTGATAGATGATAAGCTCAACTTGCACAAGTCATCATATTGGGTAGGTTGACATTTGAATTGGGCTTCCAATCCACAGCTCTCCCATGCTAAAATTGAAACTCTTCCACAAGACCATCACGGACCACTCTGTATTCTAAATGATGTAATGGAGAAAAGTACAGCGTTGCATATGTGCTACAAGGAATTCGTAATAGGTATTCTTGGATTTGTGGTTGCTTATTCGCCTGCTACAGAACTGAACTCACTGGATTTCTTTATCTTGCGACACTCTAATGATAGATCGTTTCCATAATGGAACAATAATGGCTTGAGACCTCATTCGAATGATGGGCCGCATCACTGTACGGGCGATGGTACATAAGTCGCTCATAATGGAGACTATAATGCAATCACCGAATGTCTGCCTTAAATTTCGAAGTGACTCGTTCATTCAGATTATATAAACACTAAAGCAGACGGTGGAAATTCATTAGGCTATTTTTGTATACAGGAAATAGTTAATATGTGAATATCTACGGATAGTTGATCATGGATTTCTTTAATTAAAATAATAATGTTTTCATTTTTCTCCAGAACGAAATGATTGCAAATTCTAGGCTATATGTAAATTTTGATTTTGTTATCTTCTTAGTGTCACCACTTTTATTTTTGGTGCCAAGATTATTAATATCGTGTCTATGAAACATTTGTTTACTCAAATTACATATCCAGTCTCACTTGAAAATAAGATTCTTTCAAATTCGTAGCCAGAAAGAGGCCAATTTTCTGCATAAGTTTCAGAAATAATTTTGAAGTCATAATTCGTTCCCTTTGTGCTAATATCGAAAATGTCAGGAACTAAATTTATTCCACTTGTTATATCAGAGAGACTTTTATTCTTAATTAACAAATGGAAATAATATTTAAGAAAAATATAGACTAATGCATAATATGTTATTTACTGCAGTTTATTCCCAGGAACGAAATAAAATATAAATAAATAATTTCTCTTAATATGCCTTTACTAAAATTTTCTGAAGACTAAGCAAATCTCTTTCGTTCAAAATTGGTACAAATAAATGCATTTCATAAAGCACCAGTATAAATCTTAATTACGCGTTATGCTTTCATTAAATATTTAATCGAATAATAAAGCGTAATTTTCAACTTTTGAAAAATATAATACATGGTAATCATTAATAAATTTATTCACAAATTTAGAATAAAATGATTTAAACTCTAAGATGGAGATTGTAAATTTATTTGAATGCTTAAGTATTTTAGATGAAAAAATCAGATTATCCCAGAAAATAAAATCATTCATTCAAAATGACTAATATGTTTATAGATGGTAAAATGGTCTTTTAATAACATAAAATCTTATCAAAGGCATTTAAAGAATGTATCTAGCCTTCCCATTAATTTATCACGAATTCAAATTATGGTGCCGTAATTAACTCTTAATTTGTTTAGAGCTAACCAATTGTTTTGAAAGTCTCCCTTATGTATTTTCTGCAAAGCTACTATCCAAAATATATTCAATTCTCGATGCGACAGTTTTATTCCTGATGAATGCAATTTATCACGTCTTTTCAGAACTGTCTTCCTCAATTTGTACAGTTCCGTTACTTTATTTTTCATCATATTATTCTCAGAAAGAAGTGGAATTTATTTCATACATGTCAAAGCATTTTATAGCTGAAGTGTTATTATTTCTTGAAATAAATAAATAAAATATACTAATTTCAACATCTAAAAGTTAATATCAATATAATGAATCAGACTACTTCTAAGCTCGCATAGGGAATTAAGATGTTGAATTAGAAATTGAAGCAACGATATAAAATTAATTTTAAATGATTGATTACCTTCCTTAGTATTTTATTCTGCTGTCTCAACTTATAATTAAGCAATTCGATGTCAAATTAGTATCCGAAGAGCTGTGATTGATATATGAGAAAAGCGGACACTGACTTAAAGATTTTGAAGTTATTTAACCCTTTTTATTTAAAAATATGAAAATTGATAGCTGTTTGTCGTATTCATAATTCAGAGCACTTCGGTACGCACATAGAATATTAAGTATATAGAGTTGTTTAGTTATTAATTGCGACATCAGTCTAAAATGTAATTCAGGAAGACAATCAATTATTTCAAAATTAAATTACTTGTTTTTTAAAATGTGTAAAAGAATATAAGAAAGTATAAGAAGAAGATAGTTTCGTGGAGGCAATGTTGTTTTTATTTATTGATATAATCATGTGCAGCAACTTTGAAAGGCTAAACATTATTTGCCGTTATATTTCAGATATTTTTTGAATGAAAGTTGCAAGTAACATTGTTAATCAGCTAATACAAATAAAGTCTACTGCTTGATCATTGTCATTATGTCATTATTTCTATTGCAAGATGATCACCTCCAAATTAAAAAAATCAGATTTCAATCAAAAATTCGAAAATTGGCTTGGATTTTAAGCTATTACATAAAATACTATATTTTGAAATTTATTTCATATTAGATTGTGAAACGTTATTCCGGTTTTTGAGCTGATTCAAAAGGTTAAATGGTTGTGATGTTTAACGGAAATTGTTTAACGGCTTTATTTTCTTTGAAATATTATATGCTACTTAAAAATTTATTCGTCCTTTAAAATCGCATGTAGATAAGCTTTTAATTGGAGGATGCATCTTTGCATATTTCCAAGAGAAAATTCCTGATTCATAATTCCAAAATATTATGAAATACATGGCAATAAAATTTCTGAGAGAAAAATAAGCAACGTTATTAATAGATAAGAGAAAGATCATTAATCATTATTTCTTTAGAAAAAAAACTTCCAAATGAATACCTGGAAGATGTGCGTGCTGTTCTAAGTATTTTTAAAATAAAATACTGGTAACTATAGAAAATCCACCGATACAGAAATCAATAGCAAAGTCTTTAACTACATATGTAGCAAAAATATATAAAATAATAAATCAAGACTTACAAAAAATTTAAAAATATTATGTTCACCAGCTTTTTCCCAGGTATGTGGCTCAATGTTGAATAGCTTGTAGAGCCCTGCATGAAAACTATTCAAAAGGGGATAAATGGAAATACATTCTGAACCTCAATGAAGTATCGGTTAACTTAAATGACGGAAGCAAAAATAGGCTTATTTTCGACGGAAAATGTCTAGAAAAACATGTATGGTTAAAAGGGTTCCATCAATTGCAAAGAAAGTTTCATTAAAGGACTTATGATTGTTGCAAGGCAATCATAAGATGACAAGAAAAGTGTGGGGAAATGTTAAAATCAATTCGACGTATATCAACAGAAAGTTCAATATATACTTCTACATTTCTTAAAACAGAAAAAATATTTTTATCCCATTAAAATGCTTTTGATATGCTGAATAAAGCTCTTTCTAAGAGTAAACCCTTAATTCTCTGAAATCTCCTAGAAATCAGGCTGCAAACTTATAAACCAGAAAAAGACTATCTCATGGAATAATTTAAACATTAATTAAATGAACCTGAAATCCTTCTAAAATATGTAAATAATCTCTGATTTTAGATGTTTTATTTATTAACTCTATGTCAGCCCTTTTCACACAAGATGATAAATTTAGCAACGAATAATTGGGAGCAATCCTCTCTTGACATTCTCATGTACTTATCATGACTTGTTTTATGCTAAGCGTCGTAGAAAACTGAAAAAAATGCATTCAAATATTAATGCGTTTACAATTTTAGTCTTAAAATCACATACTAAAATTAACCTTATTCCTTATTTCATTTTCAAATGATCATTCTCCCATTCATATGGGCATACAGAGAGAAATCACATCGGTGAAGTTGGTAAAAAAAGTTTGGCACATATCTGGTAATAAAATCGTGTGTCAAAATTAAGCCAACTAGCGTATTGCGGTTTTACTATGTTTAGAAATCAACTGAAAACTTGAAATTATTCCCCTTAATTCGAAAATTACCTTTTCTGGCACAAGAAGATTGAAAAGTGCAAATTCATTTAAGTCCAAAGCTTTAACGATTACAATACCTTCTTTTTGTATATGAAAAAGCAAAAACTGATTACTCTAAATAGGCCTATCTTTAAAAGAACGAATATAAAGTCGATCGAAGAACTAAGTTATCTTTCTTCTGTTATTTCATTTATTCTTCAATGTTTATCATCTATTATTTATTTTCATGTGAATTCTATTTCATTTTTTTGAAAGTAACAAAAATGTTTACAAGTATTGAAAAATGTTTCTTCGTTAAGTTTTGAGATCTAATAATTTAGAAAAAATTGTTTGTTCATGAATGAAGATTTCAAGCGTGTTCATTTCGTTCTAAGTTCTGGTGGAAGGAAGAGCTATGATATCAAATATTCTCCAAGTTCATCTAAATAAATTACTGTAAGATTTTTCTTTATTTGTCTGGATTTAATACAATCTTTTTAATATTTAAAATGCAGGCGTTCTAAAATGAAGCAAGACAATATTTTTATTTCACTGCGACAGATTAAATAACATTTTTCTTACATTGCGCATAATTTATTATTCTACATTAGGTAAAATGTTCAATAATAACTGCAATTGAGTGCATCTATTTTGAATATATAGGATAATCAATGTTTCAACTAAGATACTAAATAATCTCCAAATTCATCTAAATATAATATTAGCAAGACTTTTCTTTATTTCTCTGGATTTAATACACTCAGTTTTATATTTATAATGCTGGGATTTTGAAATGAAGTAAGATAATATTTTAATTTACTAAGACGGAGTAAAATACATTTTTCTTAAATTGCTCATTAATTATTCTGTGATAGGCAAAATGTGCAGTATTGAATGTATAGGATATATCTTGGGAATAAAAATAAATTGTGAATTCAGTAAATATTTATTTTGCTATACTTCTAGAATAGAATGTTTTTATTTTTGATAAATAAATTTACAAGAATTTTAAAAGTTTTTTTCCCTTAACTTTTTTTTTTCAATTTAAATAGAAAATAATGTCTGATGTTAGGCATTTACTAAACATGTTACGAACTCTGAGTTCAAATTCTTTAATGCAAATTCGTACGTAATTTGTGTTCCAAAATGGAGATAACTTTCACATAAATTACAATCTCCTTCTAAGCTAATTAAAGTATTAAAAATGGCTTTCTAAAGTAACATTTTTATTAATGTACTAAAAGAATAAAAATTGTAGTGAGAGCAGGAAAAGAGCCTTGAAAGAGAATATTTTTAATCCTATATCTAGATATTCAAATTTGAAAAAAGGAAACATTTTTATATGTATTCTAAATACAGCAAAAAATGGTTGATATTGATAATGTATTTAAATTCTTGCTGAATGTATGACAGTTGTTTCCTCTAATATTGCTTGTATCTGAATTTTTAACATGTATAACTTACAAAACCTCTTCTTCCAACGAGTTTTGCTTTACTTTAAATATTTTTATAAAATGTGTTTTTAATATTTTAGTACCCTAAATCATGAAATTCTCCTTTAAAAATATTTTAATTTTTCAAATTCTTTTTATAACTATTAAGATATCTTGGAGTAAATTTACCTGAAAATTATAATAAGATGACGTCAATTATATTAAATAAAAACTTAATAAAATTCAGAGAATTATGGATAACTAATGTATAAAAATGGTGAAATAATTTATGATTGGGAATACAAACTTCCAGAACTTAAAAAAAGTTTGTAAAAATTCTATTACAAGATTACAACTTTGTAGACATAAAAAAAATCTAATTTAATAAAAATATGTTATAAAACAAAAGGTTGTTTTCGAATTTTTGCTTTTAATACATGAACCACTCTTTTAACACTTTCAAATCTGGCTTCCATTCAGAGCATTCTAAAGGTCAGAATACGATAGAAAACAAAATTCAAATGAAATGACGCGATAAAACACTCATTAACTAAGCAGAGCTGAAAATTCGTATGCTTCCAGGAAGGCATTTTAATTGGGAGTTCAGTCCTTTCACAACCTTTCAATCACCCCGACGACTCCTTCCTCTTTCTTTGCTAATTAACCCTTTCTTCCACTCAGGAAGTTTGGTTTGATGAGATCTTCCTGGAATTAAATTGCTTTTGCCATATAAAGTAATTACATACGGTATTTAAGAGTTTCTTTGCCCTCGGAGTTCTTTATAGAAAAAAATGTAATTTAGTTACATAAAAAAAACTCCTGTCCTAATTCTTTAACATCTTTTCGACTTCATTCGCACTTTATTTCTATTTTCTTTTCACAGATTTCTATTAAATTATTTCCCGCACATTAGGTGTCTGCAGCATTTTCCCAATATTGTTTTCGAACACTTTTATTTAACTTGACTTTTTCTGTTTGTAAAGAAGAAATTAAGTAATTGATTAATAACTCGTTGTCTGATTTGTCGGAGGTTTGAAATTTTGTATGTTCTTGATGGTGCTACACTATTGTAATTTTTTCAGAGCTTAATAGTCATATGAATAGAAAATAAATTGAAGATTTCAAACTGGTAATCTGATGGTACTGTGCTTTAGAATCAAAAGATCATAGAATTTAAAAAATAATAAAATAATTAAAATGAAAAGGTCCACTTTTAAAGTGTAATGAGCAATGTATTCCCAAAAATGTTTTAAAAACACACTTTTTTAATTCAATTTATTTCAGGCTGCAAATATGGGGGAGAAAACACATTTTGGGATTTTACGTTTTGTAGGACTTTCTATACTTGCCGTTTTGTTTTTGATCCCTTAGCTTTTGCTTTATATTTCTCATAATTAATAATAAAAAAATCTTCTGTAAATATGCCACCTAACATGTAAATATGTCTTTTTTAATCCATGTCTTTTTATTTTGTAGTATAAGAAATATGCAAAGAGAAAATATTGTAATTTTCAAAAAATACAACTTCGGCATTTATGATTATCGAGTCCCCAGGTTTTATACTTCTCCGAATCTGAAAAACACATTTTTGAAATTACGTGGATTTGTCTGTGATCCCGATAACTCAAAAACGTTTTGGGCAATACTGATAAAATTTAGTACGTGGCCTTTCCCTAATTTTCGTAGATTTCAGCAAATTTTGAATGAAATTCATTCACAGAAAGTTTATCACTGTTTGCAAATGAGCATGATAGTTAAGAAACGCAAATAATCAGATAAATGAAATTTGGTACTCAATTATATAATTTAAAATAAAGACATTCCTAAACTTTCGAATTTAATGTGTTTATAGGCTGATAGTATATAAAAGAAATCTCCATGATCGAAAAAAGATGTAAATCCAATAATTTATGCATGTAAACATGATAATTCGAAATTGCATGAACACAGACAAATGAAATTTGGTATGTGATCATGAGACCATATTTGTAATTTTATGTCTAATTGTAACATCAGTTGATCTGAAAAAGACATTTGAAAGGCTTTCCGGTTTTCTAAACAAGATTAAGACGCACAGAATGCTCATATGAAAAATTGAGAAAAATTAGCTGTTTTGTCTTTCGGAACCTTCCTCTAGGTCCATAATTTTTGAGATGTCGGAAAAAGAAATAAAACCTTTATTAAGAAATATGTGGGAAAGTTTCGGATAGACCAATTCCCGTTGGTTGTCTCCCGCATATGTACAGCGTACTCCAAAACAAAGTTCCCGCAGCGTTTTCACTTGTATCGGGTAAGCATGAAATGACTCCATGCACAAGATAATCCATAAACTTAATGTATTAAAAATACATTTCCTAAATACGAATTTTTTTTAAATAACAGGTTTTCGAAAAATTTTTGGATTTTTTTATGTCGGATATAAAACGCTAAAAAATATAATAGCAGTCTATTTTACGATTTATTACTAGAGATAACATGAAATCAAAGATATTTGTGCTGATTTAATGACATTAACCATAGTCTTTGATTGAGTATTTGAAAAACGGCACCCATTTTGAATTAAATTCACAAATTAAGGCTTGTTTAATTCAATAAAAATGATAAAATTTAACGAAGAAAAAATTCAGGATAATCAAGTTATTCTGACTTCTAAAAAGGCAATCCAGGAAAGATTTCCAATAATTTTTTTATTAAATTCAACAATTTATTTTATCACTTTTTAATTTTTGTTTTCTAAAGAAAGTTCACTGGCAAAAAACCTTAAAAATAACACAAAAGTGACCGTCTTCGATGAAATTAAATTTCGAATGATTTTTAATAAAAAAAACACGCTGCTGCATTGTCATAAAAAAAAGAAATAACTATTTATAATAAAATATAACCTCCAGTTCCGATAAAAAGGATTACTGACGGGCAAAAGTTAGGTATTTTAAATCCATATACTGACTCCTCACATACTTTCATGGATTAGTAATTCTGAATAATGTTACATCTACTTTAAGACATTTATTCTTTTGAATGGTTTTGTACATGGCAAATGCACATCGCAAATTCCCTATAAACAACGCAAAAGTCTTCGAAATTAATAAAGGTTAATAATCTTAAATGTGTTTTGTAAAAATGTAAAATTGAAAGAATCAACATTACAGGTATCATCCATTAATGCTTCTTTTAAAAAAAATATTAGCTTAAACATTTTGACAACTAATAAAAATGATTAAACCCATTCTATATTGTACAAATTGAACACAAACATGCTATAAATTTAAGTATTATCATAAATATATGTGAAGATAGAGTAGCAAAAATTTATATGGAGCATTTATTGAGGTCATTTTTTGAAGAACTAGTCTCAGATTTACGAGATTCTGGAGTAAAAAAGTTATTTTTATGGTTTATAATAATGCTTTAACGTGTCAGATAAATTTATATTTTGGCACGATAGATTTTAAATAACGAATATGAATGAAAGAGGGGGGGGGGGAAATAAAACTATTGCATTTAACCGGAAACTAATTTATTGCAAGAATTTCCCTTTTTTTTACCAGCAGTTGCTATAGGAGGATTTTCTCTATTCGATGCTGAACAAATGTTCTAAAAAATATTTTTAGAAATTATCACGAAAATAATAAAAACGCAATCTCTCTCTCTCTCTATATATATAAATATATGTATAGTACAAACTTTCCAACAACTTCTGATATTGCTTCAGAAAATGGAAATTTTTAAGTTGTGTCCTAAGAAAGTACTTTTAGAGGAAAGCCATTTCCTATAAATGTATCTGTCTCATGCAATTTTTGCAGGGAGTTGGCGCCTCCACGGATATAATTCTTTTTGAGCAATTTTTGCCAAACTTATCAATCCCATGAAGCTTTGTAAATGTTTGTCCCCCCCTTTTTGATGTCCTGTATTTTAAGAATGCTTTTCCGGTTTCCATTACTAAAAATGGAATTCTAACTTTTGCTATGGAGAGATGAGAATTATCTTGCTTTCTCATCTGGATTTCATATCAGATGATATTGTTCATCTTTCAATATCTGGTATTCTACTTTATCATTTTTGTCTTTTTGCTTTTTGGGGAGATAGTTTTCCTTTAAAATATTCAAGATTTATTACGCTGTAAATCAAAAAGAGTTAAAACATGGAACCAAGCTATTTATAATCAGTGATAGCACTTTTTTTTATTAAAGACCTGCTCATATTAAAAGTTTTAAATTATAATTACTAATATGGAGCCTCACTTATTATACAATTGATGCTTCGATATAAAAATTTCAAAACCAATCTTTTAGATTTTTAAATACAAGACAAAATAATTGTTAATAATACTAATTCTTCCCATTTTCTATTATATATTTCTAATCGTTATTAAATTTGGGAGCTGCCTTTCATAGAGAAGCATATAACATACAATTATCGCTGCTCATAGCAAACCATAAAAGAAAGAAATTGATCTTTGGAAGGATCTTATTTATCGATTGCCATTCATGAGACATCTAATATGAAAAGAAACTTGTCTCATTTCAAATGAAGAGGCTGGCTTTCGTGAATTTGTTATAAATGAAAGAAAGAATTATTATATATGTTGCTTGAATCAACAAGGCATCATTGACAAAATAATAAAATCTATGTATGTCTTATAAATAATATTTATTTAAATATTCTTGGCTTTCTAACATTTTATAAAAAAAACTCGTCTCACATTTCTGAGATCAAAACTGACCGAGTCATGAAACTTCGAATTTCACTATCTTAGGAAAATCAATGGCTCCCCCTGAAGAAATGCCATGTGAAGTTCGATGAATCCCCTTCGAGTCTATTAACGAAATCATTTTAAAATCGTCTAAAATGATATATTAGAGCCACATAACACGGTCAATTGTAATCATAGAATACTGGAGTTTTCTCCACTTAAATTTTTGAGTGTCAAGAAAATTTTATTAAAATGACAAATACGATCGAGAAATTGAATAAAAAATCTAATTTCGTAATATTTTCCACATTAGATTTATTAACTCAATATATATTATCTATCTAAAGTATTTTCCAAATGGAAAAATATAGCTGCTAATAACAATTTAGATGTAAGTTAAGGGTCATGATTAAAGTAGATGTCCTGCACACACACACATACACACACACACACTGTAATACATAAATCGGCAAATAATTTCTGTATAATGTGTAAATATTATTATAAAGAACTGTTAATCAATGAATGCAATTCCAACATGACTTACGATTTAGGTAATACTAGTAAAAAGGAACTGGACAAAAGGATGTTAGTCTTCGCAAAAAAAAACTAAAATTAAAACATTCTCTTTAAAGTACCCCTATTTGTTTCCATCTGTAAAATTTCATAAAACCCAATCAAATTTAGATTTGTCATCTGTAGTACAGGCAGTTATAATTACTACATAGGGAAACATTTTTTCGAATACCTAAAAATTATCCTAAATAAAATGGAAGACGAAGATAGCTTTGGTATTAATAATAACAAAAATGTTTTGGAATTTTTAAAAGGTAACAGAATTTATAAAACTAATATTTTGATAATATAATGATGAATATGATGATTTTGAAAATTTATATAACAACCTGCCCCATGAGAAATTAATTAAGGTCTGTACTCTTATATATGACGAATATTTAAATGAAGATATCATTAATAAATATTATTGGCTGGTTTTATGAAATTTTAATACTATCGAAAATTATGTTTTCAATGGTATTAATTTTTATGAACAAGTTAAGGGTATTCCAATGGGTACAGCTTTCTAAAGTGCTTTAGCCCATATTTTCCTACATTATTATGAGAAAAAATAATTAAAAAGTACTTAATAAATGGATGGAGATTTGTTGATGATTTCATTTTGATTAACTTAGAGAATACCAATATTGTTACTAACTGCTATCCTAAATAATTACTTTTAACAGAAACAAATAAAAATCATCTTGAAGCTACTTATCTGGATTTGAGAATCGAAATTGCTAATGATGAAACAATAGTTGGTATTTATGATAAAAAGATGAATTCAGCTTTAAAATAATTAAACTCTGTAATTATCACTCTAATCTTGACTCTAAAATTTTCAAAAATTGAATTTTCTCACAATTTAATAAAATTAAAACAATTTGTAATAACAAAATTTCATTTATAAAAGCAACAAATAGTTTTATTAAAAATTTAAACAATGATTTCCCCCAAAACTACTGCAATATCAATATTTTAATGAAAAAAAGAAATGATGAAATATTAATAAGACAGATGGCGGTCATAAACTACATTTATCTTTATTTACACTGTATTATAATTGGAACAGCAGTTGGGGGGTGAATTGATGAGATTTCTTCTTCTGTTGCTGGTATGTTCTTTCTCTTTTTGTTTTGTTAATTAATTAATCAGTTGGTTTTTAAAAAATTTTGGTTGAATATTCTAATGTAGTTTTATTTTATATATTTTTTTCATTTGGTGATGTTTTTATGCTGCTTTGTTTTTGTGTTTTTTGCTGTTTAAATTGGCATGGCTCTTTTACCTTAATTTTCGGGTCATGAGGGGTCAATACTTATACCGCATAATATACCAAATCTCCATACAAGACGATTTTGCATAGGAATCGGAAGGTGAAGCCAAAATTTCCTATATATATTTCGAAGCAGATCATAAGCTGTGAGGTTAAAATTTATTATTTTTTCAAAGATATGTGATTTAATAATAAAAAACAACAAAATGTCAAATAATTAATTGAAAAATGTATCTATTTGGAATCTAATGTAAATGGTAGTCTTTATGACCCATTACTTATATGTGAGTGCATTAAATATTCCTTTTAAAGATGTTTATTACGTTTGTTTTCTGCTACAAAGCTTTGAATATTTAAGACAGATGTTTATACGTATTCAAATTTATGTTCATTATCAAATGGATTCTATTTGAAATATAAAACAGCAGCAAAAACATTCATAAGATTGAAACGAAACCAATTACACTCTTATGATAAATTATTCATTTGTAAATTTTCCATTCTAATAAATGGTAATAACAGGAAATAATTTGAACTGAATTTTTTGATAAAGAATTAATCATTTGTAGCAAATCATACTTACTTATAATGAGAATTACAACAAGGTCTGAGCATTTCGAAATAATTGATTTTCGAAAAACTAATCTCGTATCTTTTTCAAATCCAATCTACTAAATATATAGAGATTGAGAAAGAATACAGTTCAGCACTTTTGCGATTGATTAGATTAAATACAAAACAAGAACAAAAACTGTTACCTTGGAGACTTTTAATGGTTTTGCTGTTCGGAAAATTTTTCGTATAGCACGATGAAAGGAATAACAAACAAAAAGATTATTTCGATGAAATCTCTTTAATTTCAATGTTTGTTGAAGTAAAGGGCAAATAGAATCAATTTTTGTCCAACCAACATAAAAAATTTAAACTCTTGAGTCACAAAGGATCATAAAGTTACAATGAGAGCAAAATGTCTTTTATTTAATTTCGGTTTTTCTTACAATATAAATAATTAAAATTTTCTTAGAAATTCATCTCTAAATGTATATGTCATTTAAAGAGAAAATGGGATTTAAAATGAGGAAAAATGTATGAAAATTAGAAAATTTCATTTTACTATTTCATTACCAAAATCTATGTTTATATTCAAGTAAAATAGCATTAAATTAAATAGTTCAGTAAAATAAATATCAAAAGGGTCTAGAGAAAAAAGGACAGGAAAAATAACTTTCTTAAAACAATTTTCTAAATAGCTTTTAATAACTTTGAAATGCTCCAGTTGTCTTAATTTTTGAGAAAATTAAATTAAATTGATAATAATGATTTCGGTTTGACATTTAAAGAAAACAGGGTATGAATTTTAAGTTTAGAATTTATTTAGATTGTTAGAAATCAATTTTACTGAAAAACATAAAAGTTTTCAAATTAAGTCTCAAGTAAAAATTAGGGACTCTTGAATAAAAATATTTCTAAAAATTTAACATCTGTTCTGGAATTACAGAATCATACATAATTATGATTAAAATAAATTTATATTGGATAATATGGAAAAAAATCAAAATTAAGTTGCATGTAATATTTTGATTTTTTTATGGATTATGTATCATTAATTTTTTAAAAAAGATATATTTCTTTTGAAGCAGCTTTTTTTACATGCATTTGGTGTAATATTTTAATAAATGTGAAAGAAAATTTCATAACCCTAAGTGAATATTTCTCGATAGGGCCACTGACCCCTTAAAAGCATTTTTAACTATAGATTCGATGATAAACAGCTTTTTGTTTATTTCTTTAACTTTAATCTATACGATCACAATAAAAACAATGAGTTTAAACTCAAATCAGAGTTATTAATAATAGATTAAGTATAAAAATATTTTATGATAGATTATAGGAACAATAAGTAAGTCAAAATTGATTATTTAGAAAGTATCAACATGATATTAAAAACTGCTTTCTGTTTTGTTTTGATCGAGTATTTAACCATCTTAGTTACAAAATCTCAACAAGAACAGTGACAATAAAATTGAAAATCAGGATAATTTATAATGCCTTTCATATAAACAGAATTTTTAATATAATATGTATAAAGATGATGCAATAGATTATATATTAGGATAATATCGAGCAACAAATACTATGTGGTAGTAACGCTTTTAAAACTATAAGCCTTATATAAAATAACATTTTTTGTTATTTTCTCCTTTTTCCTTTTCCTATTTTTTTCTCCAAACTTTAATCTTCACAATTTCGTGAAAGAAGATTTATACAGAATTCTTTTCCTTCCATGATGAATAGTTAGCGAAATGTATAAGATGTTAACATTTGAGAAGCAGTAAAAACAGTACTTTCAAAAATTAATATTTCAGAGTATTCTACGTGAAGCATCGAGTAAATTTTAAATTCCAAATATACTTTCCTCATTATGAGTTTCTCTTATGTTCTGATTACTTAATTGCTAAATTTCAAAGTATTCAATGAAAAAAAAATCAAACAGATTCTTGGATGCCATTAACTAATGAATTCAAAGAATTCTGAATATTTTTAGATCCCTGAATTTTTCATTGTGAAGATAAATAATATTTTTGTTAATGAATTAGAGATGTTTATTTGAGAGCAAAATCTATGAAAGTATTTAAGTATCCCCAATCCTAATAATTTGACAGAGTTAAGGGAACTAAAAATAAATTTGAATAGTATTACACAAATTATTAACCTGAAGTTTGTGTATATATAATTATACAAATTAGTCGTAATTATTATTCAAATATTCATATGAATTGTTAAATATAATGTAGCAATTATCAAAGCTGAAATTGGAAACAGGATTCATTAAGTTTGATAAGCAATGAGAGCACGATATTCTGGAAATTATGAATAATTCAATTTATGTGAGAAATGAAATATATATCATCCTTAATTATCGTAGATGTATTGAAGGGCACAAATTAAACATGAATTCCCATTATGTTTAGCTTATATGAACTTTCAGCAGTTAGAAGTTTGGGAATTCCATAAAAAATAGTTATAGTTTTGAATTCTATTAAGTGATTTTATAAGTAACAAGAACAAGCTATTATGGAAATTTTCAACAATTAAATTTAATAGAGAAATGGAACATACGGAATCATCAGTGAATTTAGTCATATTTAAAAGCACAAAATAATTAAGTCTTTTCATTTTGAACATTTATGTAATAGTGTTTCGTTTATATGAAACTTTAAAAGTCAATATCTATGGAATTAAGTAAATAATGTTTATATTTTAAAAACTAAATAAGAACACATTATTCTTGAAATCATTAACACTTAAATTTAAGACAAAAGTGAAATATATTGAATCATCAATTCAGCTAATCACATTTAAAAGTACAAAATAAGCAAATCTTTGTATTTTGATTACTTATAGAATATTTTTCATTTATATAAAATTTTAAAAATCAATATGGAACTCAGTAAATAATTTTTCTTAAATAATGTTGATTTTATTCAGCTTGAATAAAATAAAGGGTATAATGCTATTCAGTTTTAATGGCATCGTACAGAAGCGATCTGCTCACATAAAAAATGCTCGGGAACTTGAGGAATTTCAATAACCAAAGTCTGGGGGTAGAACAAAAATTCAAATAAAAATGTTTTAAACGAATATATGAAACACGAAAGATGGATAAAATGTAAATAGAAATTCACTGACACATGCCACTTTAAATGTAATACTTTATCCGTGGAAATTTATTACCATAGAATGGGTTCTTACTGAGTTGCAATTGAATAGGTAATAGGTAAACGAAGGCCATTTTTTTAAAATCCAGAATATATTCCAAGTTGCCATTTCAAGACTTAGAAATAAGTCAAAAATAGTTTTATTATTTGAAATTAAAAAACGCAAATAGAAAGAGATATTATTAACGAATATTTGATATAAAAAATAATTCCTAAAGTTGCTTTTGATATCTAAATCTTTCCAAAATTATCACTATAGGGAACTTATAATCTTGGAAAATCTAAGGGATGTACCTTACAAATCTCAAACTTTATTTATAAACAAATTTATGTTAATTATATATTATACCAGTTTACAATAATTAAATTCATATAATACAAAAAAGAAGAAACGATAAATGTCAATTAATCATTAAAAAAATTTTAGTCTTAAGGATTTGGATATATAAAGAATGTCTCAAAATTAACGCGTGATTTGAATCTGCCATCATGCATACAATAAAATGTTGGCAGCCCTATTAAAAGAGCGTTACACGATAGAGCAACGTGTAAAAGTAAGATTTAAATTAAATAAGAAACACAGATTTTTCTTTAAATTAGTGTATTTTTATTGAATCATAAAGTACCCAAAATAAAACTATGTATGGTGTAACGCATAGGAAAAATGGTCCTCACAGCTTTGCTGGCAAATACGTAGTCTTTAGTCAAAATTTTCCAAGACCACTTTGCATGAATGTGGCAGAATTTCGTTGATGCAGATTTGAATTTTCTCCTTTAATGCAGCATCACACGATCTAGGGGGCCAATTCTCACATTTTCGAACTGGCCACCCGATTTTCTTTTCTTTTCTTTTTTTTTATATTCTTCAACAATTACAACACGTTGTTCTATCTTGTAACACTCCATTTTACTAACCCTGAACTATCAGATGTCAAATGGTTTTTAAATAGGATTGCCAAAACTTTACTGCATGAATGGGGGCAAATTCAAATCGTGTTAATTTTGGGACATCCTTTATTATCTGGTTTGTTTCTCAGATCAAAATAATTCATCAAACTGCATTTACTGGTGGTGCCTAATGTTTGTCTTTATTGTGAAAAGCTCTGTTTTATCACAATAATTTGAAATTCAACGGAAGATATATTATATACATACAATTTAATAAATGCAAAATAAAATACCAAAAAGTGATGCAAGTTATTAAAAAGCAATAAAAAAATTTCTTTCTTAAAATAATGTTAGTGTGATATTAGTGGACCGTTTTCTAATTGATTAGAGACTGTTCTATTAAGTTAATTAAAATTAAAAAAATAAACACTAAAATGGCGCATCACTAAAATTTGATGCTTAAAATTTCTTAAACATATTTCGATATACTAGTACAATCTATCAAAACAGTAATGGTGTAAATGTTTCAGAAAATTTTTAATTCTCCTGTTTTTAATAATTTGTCAATAAAAATGCAATTTAAGCATCTTTTCATATTTCTTGACTTTAACCTAGAATTTTCATGCAGTTCGTCAGCTGAGATACATGAAAAAATGATTTTCTTTCTTCCTTTTATAAAGAAATATATATTTATAAACCATTTCATATTTCAAAGAAGCACGTGAGACTTTAAAATCTTCATTGAAATTCTTTGCACGTCACCGGTGCTGATTCAGTTATTGTTGTGTTTCCGACAATCAAAAAGTTTATATTGTCAGAGGGATCGATATCACTTGTAGATACGGTGCAGCTCTTTTTCAAAAGCGTTTTTTCAAAAAGCTTTTTTTTTTCTTCTGTCATTGTAAACACGGCCTATTTTATCTGACGAGTGTTTATCTTTGCATAAAAATGCCTGAAAAGAATTTTTCTCAGAGCAATGTATTTTACTCCATTTTTCGGAACTTCGACAGTAAAAGATGAGCTTGATAGAAAATATAATATGTTTTATCCTAAATATTATTTCTAAAAATAAAGTAAAACTACCAGATATGTAAAATTGGGGGAAAATATACACAGATTTCAAATAAATATTGCTCTACTATTGAAGAGCGAGGAATAAAGAACACCTCCAATAATATACATAAGCCATTTTATAAAATGTATACTTTTTATATACTTATAAGGCGCTAAAAATGAAATCGATCATTAAGATCTAATAAGTTCCTATTATATATGAACTTTTATTAATTTTTGTATGATGGCTTTAATAAGATATTAATACAAATAAGATTAATTAAATACCTTTTTTGATTTATACAATACTTTAGAGCAAATTATAAGATTCAAATTAATGAAAATTGCTGTACATTATTGAATCTTATCTTAAAAGTTTTCAAAATACTCAGAGATAATAACAGAATTTCTTTCAAAACCACAGATTCAGTTTGCTTCAAATATGGTTTGGGAGCAAACCTTTTTTCCCTAGACATTGCATAATGTTTATCAAATAATTTTTTTTAATCTTGTGAATATGGAATTTAGACGAAATGTTTTGTTTCATTATCAAACTCTTTGATCTGACTATGCATTAAAGTTCAGAAAATTTTAACATTTTGAACATAACATATTGTCTTTGCTCAACTTCGAAACTAAATAAATAAAAATAGAACAAAATCACATAAATTAACGAAGTTTTGCTTATATTTATATCTTTCTAAAGCGTTAAAAATACAATCGATCATTGCAATCTAGTATTGGTACATTTTATATAAACTTTTATTAATTTTTGTACTATGATTTTAATAAAATGATATTATTGCAAATAGAATAGTATAAAAAATATATATTTCGATTTATACAGTAGTTTAAAGCAAATTATAAAGTTCAAAGCAATCAAAATTGCTAAACATTATTCAATCTTATCTTAAAAGTTTTCAATATATTCAGAGATAATAAAATGATTCCTTTGAAAACCACAGATTCAGTTTGCTTCAAATATTACTTGCTTTCCTCTGTTGGACCAGCTTACGCTTTACCATTCGTCTATTCAAAAACTTTTTTGCTGAGAGCTGAAAAATTCAACAGAATGAATTGCCATTTTCGCAAGTGTTTCAACATTTTCAATTCAAAGATTCTCGACTCAAAATCAGCATTTTCGTAGGAATTCAAATCTTCTTCAAAGTGGAGATTTACAACGCCTTAGTATATGTGAATATTTGACCATTCACTGAATTTCTGTTCTGTGATTTCAATTAGAAATATTTTTATTATTTTAGCTCATAGAATATATAATTATCTCATTTATATATTTAAAGTTTATAGATGGATATATAATTAATAAATTAACTATATAATCATCTCAATTATACTTTAAGACAATAATGCTGCAAATGGCAAGACTTGGTAGCTTGGTTTTTTTTTTTTTTTTCGAAAAATAGATGTAACAACAGGTTAAAGAAAAGTAGCTGTATTAATTGCTTTTTAAAAGAAAGTTTTTTTGGAAGAAAATAAACTAACCAAAATTCTATAAAAATGCATTGGATTTTCGAGAAGCAAAATATTTTTACGGAAGTGTATAATATGCAAAGACACAAATTGCACTTTAATATTCATATATAGCTATTTAATATTGGTAGCATAGCGGAGCTTCTTAGATTTTATTTAAAAATAAATTTATCTATGTGAAAAATGTACCTCTTCTTATTTTCAAAGAAATTTTTTTAATTGAAAAGCTATTAAATATTTTTAAAAACAAAGCCATATTTACTTAAAAATTCAGATTGGTAAGAAAATTTACAAGGCTTTGTAATGAGCAGTATACAGGATGAATTTGATATTTAAATTTATTCCAGCTTTTCAACATGTTTCTGAAACTGTCTTGAAGTTTTTGTAACAGAACATGTTGAAGTTTTTCGATCAAAAATCAACGATACTACATTAATTTAATATAAAACGCTAAAAAAAGAATTATTTATTTGTTTCTGAGTGATATAACTTTCAAAGAAATTGAAAGATAAAATGTATTAAATTATCATAATTTCTTTCCATATAATTAAAAAAAATATTTATTATATAATATATTATATTATATATTATTATTATATATATTATATATATTATATTATATATATTATATATTATATATATTATTATTATATATTATATATATTATTATATTATATATTATATATTATATTTATAAAAATATTTATTATTATATGAATATTAGGTGAAAAAGGGAAATATTACTAATGAAACGAATACCCTCTAGTCAATTGGCCACATGGTTAGAATTGAGAAAGAATAGGAAAGATATCTGAGAGTTAAGGGCTCTTGGCAACCCAATATTGATTTCATCAGATGAGTATCTTGGTTACAATTTGAGCTATGCAAGTATCTCTTGAGCGAATATTTTTCATTTATTGTATACCACAAGCCTTAGATCTCATCTGCCGGTAGAGCATTTTAGATAGAATATTTACCTTTGACTTTGCATGGTTTGATTATCTACTAGAATAGTTTTCCTATGCTGTTCTAGACTGTCTTGATCAGCATTAGTCATCATTAAAATTATTTGTAAAGAAAGCTGGAAGTTGTACATAAAATATCAGAAATGATTTGAACTATGACTAAAACTTATGATTATTCATGGTTTATATCTTCTGGAACAGCTTTTCTATGAGCTTCTGGGGTGTTTTGATCAGCATTATTCATCATTAAAAGCATTTGATAAGAAAGATTAAAGTTGTACAAGATTTTGAAATTTCAGAAATAAGTTGAACTGTGAATGAAACTTATGACTGTGCATGGTTCGATTATCTGCTAATATAGTTTTTCTTTGCTGTTCTGGGCTATCTTGACCAGCGTAGTCGTCATTAAAATTATTTGGTGAGGAAGCTTGAAGGTGCACAAGGGCTTGAAATTTCAAAAATGAGTTGAACTATGAATGAAATTTAATACATCATGACTTGGAGACGACAGAAAAGAGATCGCTTGATCAGCTGTTCCCTTTGATCATTAAAATGTTTAAATAATTCAATTGTACAGAGACACATTCCATCAAATATATGATCCAATTGATGTCTAACTGCCTGTCAAGCTTTGAAATATTGGCAGCATTCAATATTGACGTGGTATTTTCTTTGAGATAATTACATGCGTTGTATGGTATATTTGAACAGCTCAAATTTTTTTTATCATTCAGTATCTTTTCGTCGCACATTATTTTTCTTCGAAAAGTGTTTAGAGTAATTTTTGAAACTTAAATATTTGTGCGTGTTTTAAATAAATCAAGATTTGAGTAGCTTATTCTAAAGAAAATATACTTATTATATTCAAGAGTCACATTTAGTCTTATGTTCTGACCTATGAAAGATATGGTATCACATTTAAATATCCTTGAGCTTGTTTAATATATTCTTCTGCAAATTTTATTAATTTGGATATTTAAAAAAATCAGCACCACTGAAATAAAACGTATAGATTCCAAAGAGGATACAAATAGGATAAATGCTTTTTTTTGTTTAAAAATAGTAATTCAAAGAGGTGCGAAAGTAATTCAATAAGTCTTTTTGAAAGTACTCACTATATTATGATTTCCTGTTTGTAGGGTTATTAATTATGTTCAATAAAATAAATAGCCTTAAGTAGGGGATCTGAAATACGAAGAATCTTCTTTTAAACTTCAATAAAGAATACTTTTTTAAGTGCTAAAGCACACAATGAACACATAAAAATACAATAATCATTTTGATGATGAATGATGGGCTCTATTTGTTGATATCATTTATCATCAAAAAGACTTCTCTTGAGAGCAGCCTCTTAGCTTGTTGGACTTTTTTTACTGTTTTAAAGAGGAGGCTTTGATTTCATCGAGTGAAACAAACTGGTTCACCTCAATTTCCTTTCTTTACATGAAAAGGCAGTTCCTTGGCTTTTAGCCACTGGACACGCATTTTTTGTACAAATCTCATATTGGTAATTCATTCTCTTCAGAGAGCTTTCCCGGTTCTCTGAACATTTATAGTTCTGCAATGAAATTTTTTTTAAAAAAAGGTCGTTTATCGGTCAAAAATACTCAGCAATCAATCATCTTGAACAATCTCTTCAGAGAATGCTTATACATGTTTCAAAAGAAAAGCAATAAAACGATATAATAAGTATAAATCTTTCTGACTGCTTTTCTTTAATGTAAGTTTAGATATATGTATCAACTTTTCTGGTTAATGTATTTCTGAAAAAAGTATTTCTAAATTTATGTATTTCTGAAAAAAATATTTCTCTATTTATGTATTTCTGAAAAAAATATTTATCTATTTATGTATTTCTGAAAAAAATATTTCTAAATTTATGTATTTCTGAAAAAAATATTTTGTATGACAACGCATGGCCTTTCACCTCACCTAAAAACACAAAAAATATCTTCACAATAGCTTAAAAATTACTTCAAAACTTATTGTTCATCATAATGTATTCCATTTACTTTCATGTCGAATATTATTATCTTTTATTGACGAAGTTGTTTGTTGAAATCTTTATTTCCTTCATTTCTCAATTAGAAATATTTCGGAATGCAACGGTCTTATTTATAAAGGTTTTAAATTCCATTTGTGCTTGAGGGTTTATCTCGATAAAATGTATTGTTTTATTCCATTTTATTTTATTTAGGTTTTCAGAATTTTTTATCATCACACTGCAAAAAGTAAATGAAATAAATTTTATAAATAAACTTCCCTTTTCCTCTGAAATTGTGCTATGCATTGGAAAAATGCGCTGAAGCTTTTTTTTTTTTTTTACAAAAGCGTCAGATAAAGAAACAATATCTTTTCAACTAAATAGAAACAATGAAAAGTATTGAAACTGTAGCACTAATAATATAAATAAATAAAATCAATTTGAAACTGGGTTGTTAACAAGTACATACATCTATGAAATATATTTTAAAAAATGGTTATACAACAATTATTATTGTTATTAACGAAATCTGCCAAATATATTCTTTAAAATTTAGAAAAATTAAAAGGTAATTATTCCTTTTCTTGATTTTACAGAAATATCGCAGAAATTATTAAATGTTAGACTCATCTCAAATTTAGAGCAAAGAAAGATATTATAAACGTATGCCTTCTATCGCCAACGATATTGCCTCATTTAGAAACTTCTGCATTGTTAAAACTTGTAAATATTTGTCGTAAGTTGAAAATATTTGATAATCAACAAAACTCTTTGTCCCATTATTTCTTGATAGATTATGTGAAACTCCTTATCTATACGTTAACAGTGTTTTTAGAAAACTGTTGCAGATAATAATGGATTGCTATTTTTATTATGTGAACTGAATTTTTATTTAAAAAAATTAAGAAGCAAGTGTTTTACAATACAAAACATTCAAAATCTCAAATAATATAAAGGAATCCTTATTAAAGCTTGAAACAATAATAAATAAAGATAATTTAAACTATAGAAAAACTGGAAAAACACGCTTACAATCTACAATTTTTTTTAATGCCACAACATCAAAATCTAAATATCGATATTTGTTTCAATAAGATAGCTAATAAACCTAATTTTTACACGTAAACGTATTTCAAGTTGAAAGGACAAACGTGGAATTAGATCTCTAACAGATCTGTTAGTATCGATGGAGAAAAACATTCTTAAAATTTCAGATTAACAAAATTTCGTAAAAAATTAATATTGTTTCCCAAAGTGATTATACTTTCTCAAAATTGATGTAATGCAGCAAATTGAATTGATATACTGATCAAATGGGATTTTTATCACATGATGATTAAGTAATATTAAGGAAATTGCACTGTTGTAGAATTCAAATACGCTTGAAAAAAAATTCATAGATTATGTGTTCGATTATGATAATTATTCAGATTTTTCAATCATATTTTCTGGACCACACTGTTATTTTCCCCAACAAAAATAGTTGCTTTCCAATTATTTAGAAATCTCAAGTTTTATTAAGGAAGCAAATATATTCGCTATAAATCCAGTAAATGTTAAAACTGTTCATTTTTACAATGGCTTATAGAGGTATATTAAGTCATGGTTTAGTAATAAAAATACAGTAAATCATTAACATATGGAATGACTATTCATACATGAAACTTCGCAAATTCATCTCATACTATCTGCTAACATTACTGGACGCTTTGATCCAAAATGAAAATGAAGTACCTGAAATGCTAACGTTATTATGAACGAAAATTATTGTATTAGAATATTTAGAAATCTCAAGATTTATTAAGGAAACACATGAAATTACTATAAATCCAATGAATGTAAATATTCATTTTTTCAATGGCATTGAGTGATACATTAAGTTATTGTTTAGTAATAAATATGCAGTAGATCATAAACAATTTAAACTGTTATTCCAGCATGAAATTTTATAAATTCATCTCACACTATTTGTTAATATTGGATGCTGAGATACCAAAATAAAAATGAAGCACTCGAAATGCTAACTTATTACAAATGAAACTAGTTGCATTGATGAAATGACAATGACTAGAAATGACACTATTTATTGAAGAACGGCAAGAAACTACTATAAATTTAATAAATGTGAAAACTTTTTATTTTTTCAAGGGCATAGAAATCTATATTAAGTCATAATTTAGCAATAAAAGCAGTAAATCAGAAACATTTTGAACGACTATTCCAGCATAAAGCTTTAGAAATTCATCTCACACTATTTCATTCTATTATTGAATGCTAATATACCGTAGTAAAAAGGAAGTACCTAAACTGCTAACGTTATCATTAATGAAAATAGTTGCATTAAAATATTTTTAAATTTTAATCAAAGAGATATTTTTTATCAAAGAGATATTTTTTATCAAAGAGATATATGCAATTACTATAAATCTAATAAATCTAAGAACTATTAAGTTTTTTAATGGCTTAGAGATTTATATTAAGTCATAGTTTAATAATAGAAGTGAAATAAAGCAGAGAAATTTTGAGCAAATATTACAGCACGAAACTTAATTAATTTATATTTTATTTTTAATACTCCAGAAAGAAGTTTTATTATTAATACATTTATCTCAAACTATTTCTTAATATTATTGGATGCTGAGATACCAAAAAATGAAGTGCCTGAACTACTGTTATCATAAATAAAAATAGTTGCATTTAAGAATCTGAAGGTTTATTAAGGATACACATGGAATTACTATAAATCCAATAAATCTAAAAACTATTCCTTTTTTTTCAACATCTTAAAGATTTGTGTTTATTACTAGTTTAGTAATAAAAATGCTGTACCTTAAAAATATTTTGAACTATTTCTGCATGAAAATTTGCAGATTTATCCCACACTATTTGTTAATATTAATGGATGCTAAGATACTAAAATAAAAATAAAGTACCTGCACTTTTAAAGTTATTATAAAAAAATTATATGAAGAACTTTCATGCAGCATAAAAAAGTTTTCTTCTAATTTTTCGTTTCCCTCCATTTTATAATATTTTTGGGTGGATTTTTTTATTATTATTATTGATTTATTTTCAGTTTTTCAACGTGTTATAAATGCAGTTGTATATGTAATTCATCTAAAAACCGAAAAAAAAAATAGTAATAGGTTCGAAGAAAAGAGTCTTTTCAAACACTCTATAAGATAGACTAAAATCAATACCGTGGACTCATCCGTAAGCATCTTCTGAATATCTGTAAGCTGATGCTTTGTGCTGTATAAAAGGAGGATGATGTTTTGGTCAGATTTCTTTTCAGTAACATCTTTTCCTACTTCGATCTTCCGTAAATGGAAAACAGTGTGTTGTAATAGCCTCTTCAGCTCCATTTTGGCTATTAAGGTTTCCATTAGTATAAGTTATATTTGGTAATGTGATTTGGGATCATACCTGTTTGCCCAAACATCGCATAATGTTTAGAAAACAACATTTTTTTAAAATCTTGGGAATTTTGATTTTAGACGAAATGTTTTGTTTCACCATGGAACGTTTTGACCTTGCTATGCATTATAACACCGGAAATTTTGAAAATTGGGACGTAAACATATTAAATTTTGGTACGATTTCGCAAGAGAGTAAATAAATAAGCATTAAATGAAATCAAGAAAAATATTTCAGTATATTTTACCCTTGTTTTTTGATTCAAAAAGTATTTTGAGTTTTAATAAATAAGTCCTAAAATGGTGAAAAAATTTGATTCCAATAATCTAAGAAATTTCACTTTTAGCTCTACCATCGTGTCGCCATTTCGGTATATGTTTTTATTCCCATTTATAAGTTTCACATGACTGTTTCAAAGGTTAACAATGCCATTTAAAATGTTTTTAATAAAAGTTTATAAGACTTATAGATGGTAATAACAGATTTAGATTGAAATTGTAAAAAGGATAGTTCTATGTTAAAAATACAATCAAAATAATTTTTTTTTACTTCGTAAAAATATATTGATTAGAAGGTGCTTTTATTTTTATTGCCAAATATTTATAATGTCATTTGTATCATTAGGAAATTGTTTGATTTATAATGGAAACATGTAACATATTTTAATTTTCTGAAAATTTTACGAAAAAATTCCTAAATTTTTTTGAATTATTTGAAGTTATTTAAAACATATATATTTTTTTAAATAAAAAATCATACATTGTAGGATTAAATCTAGAAATTTAAATTTAAATTTTATTATTTTAAATTCTAAAAATAATGAATAAAATTGATTCCGAAAATGTCAGAAAATTAATTTTTCTTATCTTCCACTAAAAAATAAAAAATAAATAAATGCAGTTTTATATAAATTTATGTATTTCTACAAGGACATATCCAATCAATGTCAAAATTTTAGGAATCATCAGTTTCAGGATTGCAACTTCATTTGCAATTTAAAAGTTCTATAAAATTCTTTAAAATCATAATAACGACCCACTGTGCAAATACGAATATAAAATGAAACATCTAAATCCTCAATGTTTTCATTAATCAAAATCATGTAAAGAATTATATGTTTTTCTCATATGCCGAAGAAAATATTCAGGGTAAAGGTTTGTAATAAATTAGGCTGTAAAACTAGATATCTTTTCTTGGAAGCTTGTAAACTGTCAAAGAAGATATTTAGTGAGAATTCTTTGGTTTCAGAATGAACGTTTAAAGGAATCCTTGACAGTGATCTATGATGTGTTCGGCTTACCTAAAATGAAACACATAAAAAATATATTTTTTAAAGATGGGAACATGATTATTAATTCTTTTCATTGCAATAAATTTTAACAGAAATAGGCAAAAAGGCTTTGCATTTTGTATTATCAACAGGTTATAGATGATGTGACTATTAAAATGAATTTTATTATAACTGTCTTTGAGAACCATTGAAAATTCTTATATCTTTGTTAAGAAATATTTTTAAAAGAACCCCCCTTTCCCCTCCAGAAAAAGGAAAGAGTACTTAATTAGAAACATGCAACTCAAAGGAACGACTATCGTTATCAACTAATGAAACCGAATGCCACTGATTTTTAAGGGGCTTTGATGGACTGTGGCAAGGTTTCAGCATCAGAGAAGAGGTTTCGGTGTTCAAGGCCTTATTGTACCAAGGAATCACTCTTTGAGCCAACCCTGAACAGACTAAATCCTTCGAACCCAAATGCCTCACCCCCCAAGTCAATTTTTTTGCAAAATATTAAACAGGACTGTGTTGCCACAAGGTCATCCTTGTCACCTGACCATGGTTCAGAATTATGAGATAGCTTCAAAATAACCCTTATATATAATCTTTATGTTTACTATTTGTATGTGTTACATACACGCTGTCCAAAGAATTTGCCTAAAAATACGAAGGATTTTAGTTGTATTTCTCAAAATCCCTTTATTTAATTTCGATGTCTATAACTACAATGAAAACTTACGCAAGACAATGTCCATCATTTCGCAATCAACTGTACAGTTCAGGATCTAGAGTTTTTATGAAACAAGTGTTGACTCGCGTTGAAATTAAAAGATTTCGGGGCTCAGAATTCATAAGTTGCAGCAAGAGAATTATTTCCTTGAGCTTATGGAATTTTTAAAATTTTCTCTTTATTCTGATTAATTGAAGAAAATTTCAATGTTGATGCGTATTTGTACGTCATTATATCTGATTAGCAAGAAATTACTTGATTTGTGCTAATAATAAGTTCTTTTATCGAAAACTATGCAACTAAGCTTAAAGGCTTAGCAACTTAAGCTCTAAGCCAGTGATTCTCAACCTGTGGGGCGCGCCCCCATAGGGGGGCGCGAGCACACTAATGGGGGGGCGCGAGAATATCCAAGAGAAAATGTTATTTAAAAAAAAATTGATTAAGTGACTGAAAGGAAAGAACACACACACATACAAAACAAAATGCATTTCGATATATTTAATAATTAACTTATTAAATTAAAACAACTAACTAAATTAAAAACAAATTTAATAATTATTAGTTACTTCCTTCTGTCTATCTTGCAAAGCAAAGCGTTTCGAAGGAGGGTTTAATATTAGAAATAGACACTCTCAGTTCTTTTTCTATATTTAGCTGAGATCTATATTTTGTCTTCAAAGAAGCCACCGCAGAAAATCCAGTTTCACAAAGGTAAGATGTTGAAAATGGTAGTAGAATGCGAAATGCCCTTGTTTTTAGTGCAGAAAACTCATCATGCACTCCTGCGCAAAATTCAAGGAGTGATTTATTACTAAATTATCTTTTGGTTTCGCCGTTTCCCGTGAGGTCTATGAAGGTTTCTTCCTCTTCAATTGAGAGTCCCACGAGAGTATATTGAAATTGATCCCTCACCCACTTGTAACTTGATATCAGTTTGTCGTCAGCAAGAAAGTACTTTTTAAAATTCTTTGCTAGCATTGATAAATGGTTTTCAATGGCTACAAAAACAACTTTTACATGTTGTTCTTCAGCCTTGTAAGTTTTAATACAATCATTAAAATTTGCCAACATTGTTAAGTTTTCTTGCTTTAAATTTCTGCTAAACAATTCCAAAAAGAATTAACTTTATCACTCGTATCCAATATATGTGTATTTGCACCTTGCAGTTAAAGATTGAAGTTATTTAACTTCTCAAATATGTCGACCATGTAGCTCAATTTCATCACAAATAAACTATCGCTTAAATTCTCAGCTTCCGGTCTGTTTTCCTCCTCTAGGAAAACGACGATTTCTTCTCTTAATTCACAAACATGTTGCAAAAATTCCCCTCGTGATAACCATCTTGCCTAGCAATAAAATAGCAACGCTGAATCTACTGCACCCATGTCTTTACAAAGTGAGAAAAAGATTCTTGATTTCAGGGGTCCCATTTTTATATAATTTACTACGGTTACAACCGCAATTAACACAATATCCAAACCAAGACTCATTTCTTTGGAAGCCAAAGCTTCTCTGTGGATCATGCAATGTGTCCAGACGTACTGTGGCGATTTTTGTTTCACAAGTGCTTGAATACTTTGGAATCTTCCGGACATAGAACGGGCGCCATCGGTGCATATTCCGACTCTATTTTTCCATTCTATGTTTGCCTCGTTTATAAAATCATTTAAGATAGCAAATAATGCGAGTGCTGTTACTTTGAGTTCTATTGGTTTGCAGAAAAACAATTCTTTTACTACTGACAAATCATCACAAAATCTAACATAGGCAATGAAATGAGCACCTTTATTAATGTCTGTTGCCTCATCCCGTTGTATTGAAAACAATTTGTCAAGTAACTTCAACAAAAGCTGACACTCTACATCCTCAGCTATGAAAGCTATTTGATGGGCAACAGTATCATTTGAAAGAGGTATAGACTGCAATTGTTTTGCAAAATTATCTCCAAACATAATTTCTACAATCTCAATTGCGGCTGGCAAAATAAGCTCTTCACCAATGGTGTGAGGATTTTTACATCTGAGCAAATGATACACAGGGGCATTTCTTCTTCATTTAATTCAGTACTAGTGAACCCAAAATTTAAGTATTCTTGAGAATATTTTTTTGATTTTATTTTCGGAACCACGCTCGTCTGTGTACTTGTTGATGCTTGTCTATCGTCTAATGCTCACTTAATCCCGCTTAAAAATGTATCCATGATTCTTCATAAGTCTGCTGCTATGAATATTTAATACGGTGAATTGCAATCACACGAAAATATATATAACATACACATTCATAAAGATTCAATAGCGATAGAAGGATCGACTCGAATGAGACTGTCTGGAATTGAAATTGGCGTCATAGAACTTTCTCCTTTTCCCTATGAGAAAACATTTGTTCACATCTGTGCACGCTCCTAATTTAACTTTTAAGCTGACCAGACAAATTCCAAACAAATTGAAACTTCTCGCGAAACTGTGAGAATGCCCGACATGGCGGGACGTAGGAGAAATAAAAAGGCATAGGATTCTTATATTTCAATGCTGAGGTTCGGTGTTGCCAAAATTTATGTATTCTTGGTAATTTGTAAAGTTTAGAATTAAGGTTGTAATGTAGGTTTAGCGCCAAAATATACAAAATACATTATTATTGTATACATTTTATTGTATGCGGTGGGGAGGGGGGGGGGGCGCGATGAAAATTATAATTGGAAATTGGGCCATGAATACTAAAAGGTTGAGAAACACTGCTCTAAGCTTAAGCTAAGCGAAAACTAAGCTTATTCAGCAATTAATTCTTTGAATAATAAATCCTAGCCCTTATAAACAAAAAATTATATGTTTGGATTATACTTGCCATGTTAATATTATCGTATGATTGTACTTATATTAAATAACCCTAAAGTACCTACTTATCATTTAGTGCTCTTGAATAAAATAAATTTCAGAAGATAATAAAAAAATGACCTCATTATCATGGCATTGCTGTATTTTTACTTAGTGTGTAAATTGACAAAATCAGAGTAGTGTTAACCTCTGATAGGGGTGCCATCAGCTCACGTCTGAGAAGAGCCGTGTTTGACGAATGGCCCTAAAGAAGCAAGGTAGAAAAATGGCACAAGAAGTTATTGGAAACCAAAAAGTGTTCTATAAATGGCACTAGAGAGAGAAAAACAATTTCCTCGGGAAATATGTGATGATTGAAAAAAAAAAGTTTGTGAAGATCCATTTGAATTAATCAATTACCAATTGCTTTTCATTACTTTTAATTATTTAGTTTTTAATTTAAATTTTATCGTTGCACATTTTATAGAATTTTGGAGTATTTTCTTCATTACTGGGAAAGGCTACACGTGATACATCAAAGTTAAAGTAAATTAATCAATTGATTAATAATTAGGATTGAAAATATTACGATGATTCATTGAGCATTGTCATCAAAACATACAAGCGAACAAAATTTTAGTATTCTAGAATATCAAACGGAGAGTGACAAATCTGTTAGAATAATATATTTTTACAAATATGAAGTAAATTAAATGAAATGAAACTGTGGAAGAAACTTGAAAAATCCAGATATTTAACAAATATGTCAAAGTGATATTTACGGATTCTTCTTTTCTTTTTGAATGATGCAATTTACACAATACAAAATTTACATTGATAGAAAGACAGGATAGCAATTAAATATTTTGAAACGCAAAAGAAATAAAACAAGAATAAATAACTTCATTGTGTTTTGAAAAGAGATTCGAAAATTTAATGAAACAGGTAATAATGCTTCCGCCGCTCTTTACTTATAACTGGGTGAGGAATTTGAAATTACACCATAGATATGTTTGAAAGCCGGGGGCATGTAATTATGATGTTTTACTGTAACTTGTTTTAGCTTTGACTGAAAAAAGAATTCGAATATAAAGAATCCGAAAGGAAAAAAAAGATCATAAATATAAAAGCAAAATGCACTTAAGCTATACATTTTAAACCGTTCGTACACTTACACCCTCTCACCCCCCCACACACATACATATATGCAAGATTTAAATACCGCCTACTTTTTACATTTTAAAAATTACTTTCATACTTTCCTCTCCATTTTTTTTTTGAAATTCAAACTGCGTATACTATTTTGATTGTTGCTGTATTTTCAAATTTAATTTCTTAGATTTAATGAAAATCCAAATTCAACATACTGTGAATCCTTTTTCAGTAATTCAAAACTATCTTTCACCCAGTTCCTTTCCTTGTAATTTGTGGACCCTGATTACATTAAAATTCTGTAATGCATGCAAACTTTGTATGCTCCTTAATTCTTTTGGAGATCAGTTGTAATCGTGTGTATGGGATTTAGAATTTTTCGATAGTAGGATGCAATAAAAGGGCTTTTCTCGTCCTCTAACTTTCAAAATAATGACACTATTGATAGTCTGCGGTGTATATTCAGAATTGTCGATAGTTTTCTTACGGTTTAACGGTCTAATTGCCATATTTGGCTACGTCACGTTAAACGTATGATAAATAAACAAGCTCATGATAATTTCAATATAAGTTATTTATCTTAGAATCAAAATTTTCTCACTTTATGAATCCTTCCACAGTACTGAAACTATAAATATCAATTTTCTGAAGACAATCACCGTACTTTTCAATTTTAATCGCTCGAATTTGAAAAATAAACGACCTGTTTTAAAATCAAATTTTAAGAGGCTTATTTTTGCCTTCTCTATTTTTATTTTTGAATTCCTCTTTTTTTCTATTTACGAAGCATTTAAATGTGACTGAAGAGTAATTACATAAAATTTAATGTAAATTAATGCTACAAATTTGCATGCCGAAGTGAAACATTTCTTAAATAAACTAAGCTGACTCATAACTCACATCTTGTTTCATTTTTTTCTGCCCTTAGAAAATGAAGAGAAATTACCTTCGACTACATTAAAGTAATTGCGATTATTAAACCGCTGCAACTACATTTAAATTGATTAAAAATAAATTATATTTTCGACTTGATTATCTTTTCTTATTAAATTTCAAAGATTTTTAGCTGACCTAAAATCAAGATATATTCTGCCAGTATTTTTTCACTTTCTTAGAGTGTCCTTTGTATATTTTTGCAACAAAAACTTTTTTCTTAAAAGTTACCACAATGAAGATTTTTTAATAAATCTTCACAACCATTTTTAAATAGAAATTATATAACGGATGTAAAGTAGAAATCAAACACGCAAAGAAAGTGAGCAGTTTAATAATAAATAATAACAGTTCTAAATAAGTTTTAGTTTGTTTATTTATTTATTGACTTTATTTTATTTTATTGATTTAACTTTTCACTTTATATGATACTATCGATTAGGTTTGAAGTGATTTAAAGTTAATATGCTTAGATCTTCCTCACAGAATAAAGGAGAATCTTTTCATGATAATTTCCTCAGACGATACTTAAGTGTTACCACCATGAAAACTTAAAAAATATATGAGAAATACTTTTAAAACCAAAATTCGAAAACAATTGTAAAGCAGAAATACATGCATATACAAATGTCGTCAATTTAAAAATATATTCAATACTCTGAAGGAATTTTATTATTCGGCTTTCTTGTCTTTATACGATTCTATCGATTCCTGTTAAAAAGCATGAGGTAATTTAAAGTCAATTCGATAAGACCTTCCACATCGAATAAAGAAGGTTTTGATTTTTTCATTAAAAATTTGCTTCAGTCGATAATTAAAAGTTGTCTTTTCAAAAATCAAAGCAATATTTTTTAAAATTAAGATTAGTAGACATTTATAAATTAGAAATGAGACTATAGATAAAATACGAGCGTATCAAAATATATTCACTACTCTAAATTGATTTGTTTATTCGATTTGTTTGACTTTATACGATAATATCGATTCTTGTAAGAATGTGTAAGGTAATTTAAAGTTAATTCGATGAGATCTTCCTCATCGAATAAAGAAGATTTTGATTTCCCCCCCCCCGAAGAATTTCCACTGGTCGATAGTTAAGAGTTACCACCATGAAAACCTTTCAAAAAAATCCGAGCACAACGTTTTAAATTAAAATCGAATACAACTGCAAAATAGAAATACGTACATACACAAAATGTGAACAATTCAAAAATATATTCACTACTTTGAGTGAATTTTATTATTTGATTTGCTCGGTTTTATAAGATTTTATCGATTCGTGTAAAAAAGTTCTGAGGTAATCTTAGAGCTAATTCTCTGGGACTTTCAGCACCAAATAAAGCAGATTTGTGTTTTTTCCCAAGTATTTGCCAGTCGATACTTAAACGATTCGGCCTCAGATATTTCCATTTATTTCATTTTTTACAGCCTATCCTTCCCTTAATGGTTAATTTGGAGATTCCCAATAGCTTTTATCCTTCCATGACTAAATTACGCAGAGACGACCAGAGACGTGCCTCTAGGAGTTTTGTTTTATTGGTTGGAAGGATACTGATTTTCTTTTCTTGTGAGTGTCGTTGTGAGCTCGTCGTGACCGACGGCTATTCCGTGCCAACGGCCGTGAAAAAGCTCAAAGATATCAGCAGTTACTTCAGAATTTTATTTAAAATGATGTTTTGCGACAAAAAAGCGATAAAATAGATAAATATATTTCCATTGTAGCTATAATAATTTGTTTTCCGCTCTTTCGCATTTCATGTGCCAACTCCATTTTATTTCGGTTCTGAGCAAAATGTTTTGTTTAAAAATATAATAATGGGCTAAGTAAAAGGTTTGGTCCTTGATCCTTCGGATATTATGGATATCAAGCAATGATTTATGCGTGAAATAATTATCCTCACTAATGTTAGACCTGATTCGTTAATTAATTTCCTCGAATTTAAATTCATCAATCGATTTATTCTATCTAATTAAAGTTTTAATGATTTTTTTTACTAATTTCTTTAAAACTTGTTTTAAGATTACATAATAATTAAAATAATGAATTATGAAACATATTAATTGTTAATAAGTAGAAAGCAACGAAAATAATAAAAAGTTTGTAAAAAGCAGTCTTCGTTAGCGTATTAAAATGCAAAAAATTATAGTTTAGCAGAAATTTGGGAGTCAAAGCAAAAATTATAATAAAGCTTTTTACTTTAATGAAGCGATTTAGATTAAATTAAATTTTTAATTCAGATCCTTTTAATTACCTACTATTTTTTAAATATTAATGCCTTTACTTCAAATTTTTATATTATTGAACACAAATTATGAATAGATTTCTAGGTATACATTTATTGACATTAATATTAATTTTTTACTGCATTATAAAGTAAACAAATGAGAAAATTTAGCAATATCACACTTTATAAATTGTACAATAAAAATAAATGAATGCTTATTTCAAGTACAGTTTTACTTTAAACATAATCATAAGCATCCACAAATCCTGAAATTTCTATTTTAATTTTTAAAAAAATCTTAAACATTTTTAAAGCAAGAAAGTGAAGAAAATAATAAATAGAAGAAAGGCTATTTAAAATTGTAATTAGTGAATGTATTTCATTTGTCATTGGTAATGAAAATCTAAATAAAATCTAAACTTTGAATATACAACTTTGAAAATTTGATACAACTAGTAAAAAGAAAGAATAACAAAATAGCTAAATATATGTAAATTGATATTTTTTCCATTTTTGGGGAGATAATTTTTTAATCTTACATTTTCAAAATAACTTTGTTTTCATAAAATAGTCAACAAATAATAAATTTCATTTTAGATTCAACAGCATAAAATCTACGAAAGCCATTCATAAAACTCACCAGAAAAAAAAATGAAAGATCTCAAAAAGCGTTCCAAAGATATGGGCTGAATCGTCAAAATAGCCAGTCACACACCATGTAAACGCCATAAAATATTAACATATTCTCACAGTGAGAAACAAAAACTCATTTCAGAGGGAAACATCGCGACCAATTCACTAAAGCCTTAAGTTTGCGAAATAAGAAAAAATTTATATTGAGGGATAATTCATTCACCCAGACAGCTCTGGCATTAAAATTTATGAAGAGTAAAGTCAGTTGATGAAAAAAAACGAGCCAAATTCTATGTGGAAAGGATAATTCACTTAAAGTGATTGTGTAACCTGGCGCAAAGAAGACAAAAGAAATACCATTTAGGAAGAAAAAGTGAAATGAATAATTTTTTTCTTTCGTTTTGAAAAATACAAATTCAGGGACACTCTCTTGACTTATGAGTTTTCGGAATACAATAGCAGTGGGACCACTATTAGCATAATACGGTTGTAAAGATATTGAAGTGTGCAATTTCTGGAGATGGGAACGAAATAGATTAATTTAAGATTTTGCTTCCATTTTGTTTTCTAAGAGGAAAACATAGGTATTTTGTTAAAAGAAATTAATTCTGGGAAACGCGACATTGTTTGAAATTCGAGCAAATCTATTTTCAGAAAGACTTCATAGATAAATTTAATTTTTGAACTAACATTTCGAAATTGTATCTGTCCATTTTGAGTTTGTCTCATTTCGAAATTCGAATAGAACATATTTCAAAATTGTCTCTAAAAGTAATAAAAATATTTCTTTGAACGTTTCGAAGTGATATGGTCCCCATTTTTGTACTTCTAAGTTATTCTTCAGAAATAGAGGTATTTTCTTTTTACTGAATGGGGTGTTTACGATGTGCTTATAAATATGTGGATTTAAGAACTGCTGTTTATCTTTGAAAAGCCATAATTGAGTAATAAAATTATTTTTCTTCTAATAATAAAATGTATCTAGATTTAAATATTTTTAATCTTAGCAAGAAATTTGCTTCTGCAATGCCCAATATTTTTGAAATATTGCAAATAAACAAATTGCTTTAAGAAACGTTTAGAATTAATTAAAGCTAATTGCATAGATCGTAAATGATTACTCAAATCCACCGGAAAGCATACTGAAAAAATGAGTTATAGGAATGCTGCGATAACGTAGAAAAGAGCTGTAGTAAAATCTCAAACGTTCTTCACCGGCTACCGTACAACCGTTACAGTAGAAGGCACCTCCAATCATCAGTAAGAGTTAACCGAGTCAACATCATTTCACTTTCACCAAGGTGATGAGAATCAACCATCATACAGGAGGTCTCGGGGGGTTGAGGTGCCCCCCCCCCCCCCCTCTGAGTGGGTGCATTAAGAAAATCTAGTAGCATTTTTAATTTCACAATTCTAACTTATTTTCCCAAGTACATATGTCTTTTTCTTTTTGGTGGAATGTTTTCAATGTTTCTATAATTACAAAGATTGAAGTTCTAGGGGTTAGCTTTTCAAAGTAACAATGAGTTAAAAATTTAATGCTATAAAATATTCTAGCCCCACGCAATATTAGTATTTTCAAACTTTTAGACACAATGAGGAATTTATCAATGATTTGTGAAATATATACACCTGAATACTGCAATTTAATTTTGATTGATTTTTATCATAATGAAGCACTGCTACAGTTTGAACTTTTTTTAAAATTTGAATACACTCGTCAGCATTTAATATTTCTATAATGCGTGTGCATTTGGAAAAAATTGATTACAGTGAAACCCACTAGTTTTTTTTAGCTAGTAAATATATATAATGTTTATTTTATCTTAAGAAAATATTTTAAATGTTTTATAGTAATGTGTGCATCAAATCTTCTTTGATATTGGAAATGTGTATTGTATAAATTTAATTAAAAAAAATTAAAAATGTACTTTTTACTTTCCCACTGAAAAATAATTTCTTAATACTACATTTTTTATAGTTCCTTATTTATAATTTATTATTGTAATTATTAAGAAATCTCGAAATTGGTTCCCCTCCCCTCGAAATTGCTATGTGACAGGAGCCAATCTAAATAAATCAAGGTTAAATTAAATAAATCATTTAACTGATAATTATGTTATGGAAGTATTATAGAAATGAACTGCATCGAGAAGAATAAGAGGAACTAAATATTAAAACTCTTGAAAGGAATGGGAAATAGGAATGAATAGCAAAATTTCTTCTTTACAAAAGCGACGCAAATCAGTGTTGAAATAATCTCATGGATATTATCTAGAAATAATTTTAGTGTTGAAGAAAAACGAGAAAAACATTTTATGAAAAAGTTAAAATATATAGTGCAAGTTAATTATTTTTCATTATATATGCTCGTCTGAAAATATTTTATAAAATATTTCAACGTATACCAAAGAATTCGATTTCTGAATATTCATTATTATATTCACAAACTTATCTTATAAAGCAGCGTTTAATGCATCTTGCATTTAATGTTAGAAAGATAAATGTAACTAGTTTGGTAGATAGAGTAAATGCTTAGACCTCAATAAAGTATTAGAGATAAAGTATTCATTTGTAATGGTGGCACTGAATTCAAGCATTTCTGTAATTGACATGGTTACTGGATTTTAGAAAACTGATGATGGCTAGGTCTCTAACAATTAAACGAAATGTGAATAGTACTGTATGCAGCGTTAAGCAATAACGCTGCATACAGTACTATTCACATTTCGTTTAATTGTTATTTCGTTATTGCTTAACTCTGAAATGTGCAGTGCTGTAATATGTGCATACTTAACCGTCATTTAATTTTCCTAAACAAATCAAGTCTTATGTCGTTTTAAATGAGACATTAAGTCCAGATTTATTTTTACAATAACTAGAGAATTTTTAAGAAAAAATCATATAATTTTAACAAATATTGCCTCTTATCTGCTTACGTGTCTGTTGCGTTTCTTAGAGATCATTTTTTGTGTATGATTTTACCTAGGAAATAATTTCTTGAGTATCAATAAATTCACAGTATAAACAGTAAAAAGTTTTTAGCCTATAAAGTGCATTCTTTGACTCTAGGTGAAAATGCGTAGTTTGTTTGAAGAATTTTATCATCAATGGTATTTATGAATCAAATACACTTTTTTATAACTTCTATAAAACTAATTTGCCGATAAAGTCATTTCATAGCCAGAAGGGTTATCAAATAAAAATATATCAAAATAAAAAGTTGTCATTTTCATTATTGCCCTTATTATGATAAATTATTTTATTTTTCTTGTCTTTTAACAATCATTTCATCATTATTAGGGCAGTGTCATTCCAAAATATTTCTCAGCTTATTAAGCTTTTTTTTATAAGTTTGTGGTTTACGTGAGGAGTCTGGGCATAAATCGAACGGATAAAAACAATGATCTTTCTCAGGAAACCCGCAAAAATGTTCTAAAATGATTTTTTGCGAAATATATTGGAGCATCTAAAATAGTTTTTTTTATTTCCTTTCTTGTATTCACATAGAATTACATAGTTGATATTCCAACATAAACATAAAAATGGTATAGTACAGTGTTTTTCTAACCGTAAGATGGATGAGGCATTGATGGTCTTTTTCCTGAACGCACATAAAAATAATACACAGCTTTGAGCCTAATTTTCCTCAAACTTAAATATAATCTGACTTTCTATCCAATCAATAAAAGATTTGTTTCGTTTATCTGATCATCTATTTTGCTAACCATCCTGTGAAAGGAAAAAGGCAGCAGTGAAAAGACAGGAAATATTGAAAATTCACTAATTACTCCAGTTAATTACATCGAGACGACAAACTTTCTCTTGAGCGGCGACAATCCTCTCAAATGGCTTTTCAGACAATCTTGTAATTACCAGTAGGAAGTCATTATTTGGGATCTTAAAGGAGAGCTGTAAACTTTTGGGGGGGATTTCAAAACAATGAGTTGAAAAGAATTCGGAAAGACCAGCATTTCCTAGTGGTCCGTTCAAAGTAAAATCAGTTGGGAATACCATGCGACTAGAAATCTAAAAGGTTAATTTAAACAATTGTTATATATACACACGAAGATATTTTAAACATTAGTTCTAATGGATAGTAACTTGCTCTACATAATGTTTCGGAAATAGTAATTTTATATCTTAATCATGTTATTAAATATCAAGCTAAATCTCTAGAAGTTGCGGTTGGAACTAATTTATATTGGCGAGCAGATATACAGATTAATTGGCAGGCCGTGGTGGCCTGGTGGTAAAGTCTCGGCTTCGGAACCGGAGGGTTTCAGGTTCGAGACACGATTCCACCGAAGAACCGCCGTGTGAGGGGTCTGTTGCACGTTAAATCTGTCAGGTCAAATGTCCTCCCGCTGGTGTGGCGTGGTGTGGAGAGGGGGGTGCCAGTTCAGGTGTCGTCCTCGTCATCTGACCATGGTTCAAAATTACGAGGTCCGTCCCAAAATAGCCCTCGTGTTGCTTTAAACGGGACGTTAATATAACTAAACCAAACCATACAGATTAATTGCATCATTATTCGTAAAAAGACGAATGAATATCAATTGACTTACTTAATACCTTGATCATTAGTATTCTAGCTTTAATAAAAGCTCGAATTTTACCATTTACTTTTACACATAATATCAGCTTCTTAATTAAATTATTAATAAAATGCTATGTTTTCTTGATGTTTGTTTTTCTGCATTGATGATCTGTTTTAAAGCAACACTAGGGCTATTTTGGGACAGACCTCCTAAGTTTGACACCTAAGCTGGCAAACCCCTCTCTACGCCATACTAACTTGATGACGTTTGACCCACAATGGATTTAACAAGCATCAGACTTGCTTACTCGGTGGTTCTTCTGTGAAATCGGGTCTCGAACCTGAAACTCCTATACCTTACCACTAGACCACCTCGTCCCATGCTTCCATAATATTGTATATTACAGAATATAGTATCGAATAAAAAAGGAAACATGATTAAATTATTAATTAAACGCTATATTGATTTAATTTGAGATTTTGCATCACACATTTTTGACTATTTATTATATCCATGATACACAAAAAAGGTAAGACAATTACTGTCTACAAAATAATCAATTAATGCTTATAAATTTTAATAAAACAATGAATTTCAAATGATAATTAGTCATCTAAGCAAGACTTAGAAAGAAGTTTTAAAGAATTTAAAAAATAATTCTATCTTTCTTTTCCGGGAAGTCAGAGGCTTGGTTATAAGATGGCGGCTTCATTTGACCGCGGTGGCATGGCTGTGATATCTCGGATGCGGGTCTGGAGGGCTTTATGTTCGAGAACCAAATCCGTCAAAGAACTATCGTACAAGCGAGTTTGGTGCACTTTAAATCCGTGAAATGCCCTCTCGCTTGATGTTTGGAGAAGGGATTTCAAGTTCCGGTTTCGTCCTCTTCGCCTGATCTCGACTTAAAATTAAGAGTCTGCTAAAAAATAGCTCTAGTGTTGATTTAAAACGGGACAATAATCTAACTAAACTAAACTCGGCTTTATTGCTTGAAACCCGATTCTATCGAAAAGTGTCCATGTATTCTAGCTGCGGCTGTATCTGTCCCACATTGTGACAATGATGGCGAATTTTATTTCACCATTTGCATCAAGGATTTAGTTTAGTTATATTAATTTTCCGTTTAAAAGCAACACTAGGGCTATTTTGGGATGGACTTCGTAGTTTTGAACCACGATCAGATGACGAGGACGGCACCTGAGCTGGCACACCCCTCTCCACAACACGTCAGTGGGTGGACGTTTAGCCTGATGGATTTGGCATGCAACAGACCCTCTCCCACGACGGTTCTTCGGTGGAATCGTGTCTCGAACATGAAGCCCTCCGGTTTCGAAGCCTAGACATCACCACTAGACCACTGCGGTCCACGATTTTATCAAGGGGAAAAAAATTCAAAATTACAAGGTGCGTCACAAAATAGCCCTCAAGAAACTTCAAAATGGGTATTAAATATAGCTAAGTTAATCAATCTCTTCTCTCGATCAGGAAAACTCTATTGATGGAAAAATAGTTAAGGTTGCATGAGACCAAAATTTCAAATACTTATTTTTCACTTTGAATTTTAAAAATAATAGTCAAATAACCATCAAATTATTTATCGGAATGCAAAATTATTATATAAAATTACTGTCTTTCATGTTTTTGTAGGTAGTGTGCGTATGAATAAAAATCAGAGTCATACTACTAGCATATAAAAATTTTGCTTTCCTTTACTTTAGTTGTAATTAAAGAATTCTGATTCCCCATTCGCTTTCAACGGGATTCTCGCAACTAAATTTTATCTTACATCATTTAAAAAATATTAGTGTTTTTCATTCTATTCTACGAATAATAGCTTAACCTGTTTTAAAAGAAATTGCAACGCAAACTGTGAACAGTTTTTGAAAACATGCCGTGGTATTCCTATCTATCATTATAACATGAAATCACTTTCAGCCTACCGTTTAAAATAAATCCTTAAAATATAATCGCTGTTTTGAATGAACGAACATAATTAAATCTGATTGCATGTCTGAAACTAAATGCATTTGCCAAAAACTTTACCGTTTGCGAAAATGAGTGGAGGGAAAAAATAAAACTATTTTGAAAATGGTAATGACAGGGAGCGTCTCGAAACTTTTGTTATCTCTGGTAATTTTTGAGATGAGTGGATTCAGATATTGAAATGCCTTCTAGACATGAAAAGCTCAAATACACACTGATGGAAACAGAACTCGTGATTATCTTTGAGCGTTTCACTTCTGGATCAATAACTGCTATCAGTCGAGATCTGATATTGTTTAAAGTCTCTTGGAATTTTATTCCTCTAGTTTAAAATGGTATCGGTAGTAACTACTTTATATATATTATTCTTGTTCGAGGTATTGTCTACGATTGATTAATATTTTGTGTTTTTGCTTATTTTATATTGCTTAGTGCCAAACACGCAAACTGTCAGAGAAAGGCATAGTTATATATATAGAATATATACGTGCTTTATGCATACCTTTATTACAAGAAAACTTTATTATTATAAATTATCTTTATAATTGATCAATATTGCTATTACATTTCGTTCCAAAACTGTGTTAATAGTTGTTTATTTATTGATTTCTTACTTTAACTGATAATTTTCAAAGCGTATCTCTATGAATGAGATTTTATGTCAAAAGATTGAGAAATAGTACTTTATATTATAAGGTGATGATAATGAAAAGTTAAAACAAACAATCACTGAATCTATCCAAGAGTGACGAACATGCAAAAATTCGTACTGAGACATTAATGTGTAACTATACTAATTAATACTATTTTGATTAGAAAATAGGAAATTCGATACGGATTTTGTTTCAAAGATAACTTATAGAATAGAATGTTAGCCTTTCTACTAAACCTATGATTTTGTTCTTACGAAGAAATAGTTAAAATTTTATAATTAAATGGATAAGATCTCACAATTCTAACTCTAAATAAATATTTTATCATTCTAACTCTAAATAAATATTTTATCATTCTAACTCTAAATAGATAAGTTTTTAGACTTCTAACTCTAAATAGTTAAGGTTTTATAATTCTATTTATAACTAAATAGAAAAAAAGTTTTATAATTCTAACTCTAAATAAATAAAGTTTTATAATTTTAACTTTAAATAAATAAGGTTTATTTCATTTTAACTCTAAACAAATGGGGCTTTATAATTTTAACTCTAAATAAATAAGGTTTTATAATTCTAACTCTAAATAGATTAAAAATACTTCCCTATATTATTTCAGGATAAGGTTATACCCCATGATCTCATTTGTCTTCTTAATTCGAACTGACCAACCAAAGATAAAGCAAGAAAATTTAAAGAAAAGACATAATTTACTGATGGCGTTCTAAAACGAGATAATTTTATTATACGACATTTTATAGAAACACTCTTTCCTCTTTAGATTATGGAAAAAATCTTTGGATGAAGTGTTTCTACAACATAAAGTCGAATGTATATAATTCAAAATGATTTCTTACTGAATAATTAAATAAATGTAAGAAAATTAATATAAAGTGCAGTCTGACAAAAATTATATTCGTTAAACTTTATGTTATATATTTTTAAAAAATATCTCAGTATCTTCAGAAAATAGAGCAATATGAAAATAGCAACTAAATTACTCATCAAGAGTTAAAAACAATGCAGCTTAAAAGTTCTTCAAATAGACTGTAATGTTACTGAAAGGTTTCTGTCAGTTCAAGTTTGTAAAATTAAAAGATATATTTGAATTACTCCAGACGGAAGTAAAATGATAACCGTATCTCTATCAAAACCAATTCTCTCTGATTTCTTTTTTTTTGAATAAATTTGGGAGACCTTCCAATGCTTTTATAAAGGATCTTATTTCAATTGGTTCAAGATTTGGATTTGATGAAAAAAAAAAGTTTATTTCTGAATACTAAAAGTTTTTTTAAATATTGCGAAGTTTATCTCAATGACTTGTAGAAGCCGGACCAAAAAGTAATTCCAATAGTGCCGATGGCATTTTTTTCTCAAGAAAATTAATTTACAAACCAACGCCTTGTTCCAGATTTAATAAATATTTGGACATAATTTTTTTAAATTTGAGATCACTTTGAAAGAAATGTTTTTGACATTTAAAAGAGAAAGTAATTAAAAATTTTCATTTGTTTCAGAAAGCGCAAGCTGGTTCTTTTATTAGGAAAGATTCGGAAGGTAAATTCCAAGATTAGAGAAACTAGAAATATTTTTTTAGCAGCTTTCAAAATCAGAATTGCGGTACAAAATCACCCAGACAATTATTGAATTTTAATGAGCTTTACATATTATTACAATTTATTACAATAAATTAATGGTAAATCATTTATTATTTTTCATTGAATTAAAGAAATACAAATTTCTAGAATAATTACTAAATATGATAAAAACGAAACAGATGAAATGTGCCTTCTGTCAAAAACATCCAGTTAAAACAAGGAATAATTTAATTACTGCTACTATTAAAGAGAGAAATAACTGTTTCGTGTTCGCATAAAAACTAGAAAAAGAAATTTGGCTTCTTTTATAAATCTTGGAAGTACTTCAAAGCAAATCTCATTATAAATAATTATTTATCTGGAAAATATTTCTCGCAGATATATAAAAGGAATGATTATAAATAGATTTGTCTTAATAAATTTTAAAAACGTGTAAGTACAAGAAAATGTTTCTTTCTTTTTTTTTTTTTTTTTTCAATATTGAGACTAAAAACGCTTTTTAAAGAGGATAAAGCAGGACTTCAAAAACATGCTATTTAATAAGTGGCATGTGTTTGAGGGCGGAATATTTCAAATTATAAATAAATAAAGATAAGGATTTATAATATAATAATGATTGTAAATTTAATACATTACAATATAAAGTAAAATTTTAAAAGGGAAAATTGAAATTACAGAATATCTCAAAGTCCATGACAAAGCTATTAATTATTCAATATTTTCTCCTGTAAATACGCTTACAAATCCACAATTTTTTCATTTATATGTAAATATTAATAAATTATTTTATGATATTAAAAGGATTAAAATAAGTATTTTAATCATGCATACAGTCAACATAAAGTATTAATATAATGTTTATCGAAGTTACTATTTAAAAAAACGATTTCAGCATCTCCGAACAGTAATACTGATTTTGAAATAACAAAAATCTACAAGTATGCCATTCTTCCATTATGTCACCATTTGAATTGAAAATCGGCACTTTTTGAAATTATTTCGCGATTAATAATCCAAGAATTAAAAAATACATTTCTATTGACGAGCTTAAGAATGCCAATATCAGAGTTTTATTAACACTTATAAAGGATTGCATACGCCAATTGTTTTAATATATATTTTAGATTTTCCATTAAGAAATCCTCCTGGGGGGGGCAGTGCGAAATGAGAATGAGAAGCTACTGCCCTGACGGTTGGTTCTCATCACCCTGGAGGGTACGCAAAACGGTGGAGGTCTGGCTTCTCCCATCAATGACGAGATATACTTCCTTAGGGAGGGTTTGTACCGCAACCCATGATGGCCCTTATGACTCAACCATAGTTCCCACCAGAGTTGCTGTCGTGATGGTCAGGTAATTCAGTATTATTTATCCATGTGCCTTCGAGAGGGTCGAAGAGTCAATGACATAACTTTCCATTAAAAATCATAGCTATTAGTTTAGTTGTTGTACCACTTAATTATTAAGGATTTACCTTCCTTAGCAGGAATAATCTGTATAACTTTTATCCATTCTGTGATATAGTTTCCAATACGGAATTCTTATATTTCCATTAAAAATAAAGGTAAAATAATTAAAAGTTTAACCCTCAGTGGAAGCAATCCAACTTCTAAGCACTCTTTGGATATTTTCCATTACAGTTACTATATTATATACCATTAAAATGTTTTACTCGGAAAAGGGACTGCACGTATGCTATACCAATAATTCACAAGGACTTTCCCTTGCTCGGTGGAAGTAATAAACTAACTATCCAGTACATATAATTTTCAAAATAGAATTCTTGTACTTTCGTTAAGAACAATAAGATGATGTACCAGTAGAATTTTCAATTATTTGGACGTGATGGTACAAATCATATCGAACAAAGAACCTTAGTTTCAATTCCTCGGTGGAACTAATCAGTTTAACCTTTGAAAGAATCTCTGTAAATCGATTGAAAACCCTGTAGGTAGTCTTACATAAAACAGTCCATTATATTGCTTCATTTGTACTAGGAATAACTATCACTAATGAGAACAAACATAAATTTGTAAATACAAGAATGTTTGGAAAGTCACAGTATTTATTTCCCAATTATTTTTAAAAAACCAATCTTTTTATCCGCCAAAACCGTCATTTTAAAGAGTTATAGTGCAGTATCAGTACGTAATTCAATGGTAATAGAGGATCAATTCTGCAGTCAAATCATTTAAACATAATTTTGTCTGTAACCATGGAAATGTTATTCATTAATTCTGTTAACTTTTTCCTGTACATGAAGACAAATTCACGAAAAAAAGTATTTCCCTTAAATTTATGTTTCAACTTAAGTAGTTTTGAAGGTCCTAAGCTATGCTATCTAAACTTTTTGATAGAAATAATCCTCCTTTACAGGAATTGATATTGGAGATAAACAACTCTTATAACAGCCTTCTGTAGAAAAGTGCTTCTTAATGGTTTGTGGCAAGAGCAAGAGACAGTTGCCAACCTGCTACAGGAAAATAATGAAACAAAAAAATTAAAAGATACATAAGTTTTCCTTTCGATTTCGTTAAAACGTTGGAAATATTCCAAAAAACAAGGATACATTGTGGATTTGATACAAAATTTTAGCAGTAAAAACAATAACACTAATCCTATTCAGTAAAATGCTTTTAAAAAAGGTTTATATTACTTTTAAACTTTAAGTAATTCCGGAAAATGAATGGCTTTTCTTGCGGAAAGCTTTCTGAAAGAAAATTCTACCAACATATTTATGAATAGAATTTAACTTACATTAATTTCTTTTACATGGAGACATTTTAATCAAGGGAAAAATATCTAAATACCTTTAAAAAAGTTAAAATTTGCAACATGGGAATAAGATTTAATCAGTTTCTTGAAAATATTTTCTTCATTTAAATCACCCGAGGGTATTCTTGTTCGTAATAAACTGAAAAATATTTCGTTGAAATCTTTATATTTACATGGATAATAGGAAATAAAATAAATTTATTGCTAACTGCTTTAAACTATATTTGTGGTAATCAATTGCAAAAAGAAATAATTAATATATTTTCTTATCATATAATGTACTTTGTAAAAATCACATTTATGAAATTGTCCCAGTAAGATAAAATATAAGGGTGACAATGCAAGGAAAAAAAATCAAATGTCTTTTCTTTTTTTTGGGGGGGGGACTTATGAGTTTCCACATTATATGCACAAAAACTAAAACTTCAATGGAATGTTTCATTCATTTTGCTCCGAACTTTATACCATATAATCGTTAAACAGTGACAGAAATCTATTCAATTCAACATCCATTATTTTTTGTTGTTTTATTTTATTTCTTTTTAAAGTGAGAATTTTGCTGCTCTGTTATTTTTTCCATAGCTAATAGGTGTTCAAAATGACTGCGTGGAAAAAAATTGGTCCAGATCCAAGTTCCTTCTGATTTCATGTCTCCGCTCCCGACACCCATAAAAAATGTATTTACACATGATATGCGTGATTCCCACATAGCTCCTTCTGTTGCGACAACAGGAGCATAAAGAAACCAAGAAATACTGTTCCATTATTAATCAAGTCACTCTTCTGTCGATGGGACTCTGCGCAATGGCTCGGCAACTCGCCAGAAAATCCACAAAAGAGAAAGATTAAGACATGGCAGAAAAAAAAGATGCCACCTATCAGCAAGAATTTCCCTTAATCCATATTCACCTCACCCCATAAAATTGTTGCAAACTGTTATCTTAAAGTTGGACTATAATTTAAGGAAAAATTCAGTTAACATTATAATTTATATGGGTGTTATGACTGGCAAAGCTCCAAAAATTGAGAGAAATATGAAAATTATCAATTAGTTACCTGCAAAAGGAGGTTTAGTAGTATATTTGGTTGAGACTTTATTGAAAGAATAATATAGGATTAAGACATTACAAAAAAAATGTCATCTATTAGCAAGAATTGCCCTTAATTTATATTCAACTCTCCCGATAAAATAGACGCAAACTGCTATCTTAAAGTTGGAAGAAGGTTAAAGGAAAAAAAATCAGTTAATTTAAGTGGGGGCTATGACTAGCTAAGTTCCAAAAATAGTTAGAAATATTAAAATTATTAATTAGTTGCTGGCAGCAAGAGGTTTATTACTAAATTTGGTAGCGACTTTCCCTTATCGACATAATATATGGATGCTATGACTGATGGAGTTCAAGAAATTGGAAGAAATATCAAAATTATCAATTAGTTACCTGCAACAGGAAATTTTATAGTACATTTGGCAGCGACTCTTACTTTTGTTAGCAGAATATATAGAAACTCTGACTGACGAAGTTAAAAAAATTCAGAAAAATTCCAAAATTATCAATTAGTTATTTGCAAAAGGGGGTTTGATTGCATATTAGGCAGCAACTTACCTTTATTGACAGAATAATGTAATCTCAAATATGATAATTGGATTGCAACTACAACAGCCTTTTGGTTGATATGTACTATATAAACTAATATGCATTACATAGTTTATTTTGATCGTTAGACCTTAACAGATGCTTAAAAACATGTAAGAGAAGTAAAGTTTTAAAACATTCTTTAAATCATGATTAATAGAAATTTTTGGGTAGATATGTATGAATAAAATCTAGCACAAGCTTATAAATATGATCAGATTTTTTAATATTTTTATGACTAATTAATAAAACTTTGCAGCATATTTTCTTTTAAATCTGTATACTTCAGAGCTACAAAACGATTTTTCTAACTTTTCTCCTTTCCCTAAGTATAGTAACTGAATGTATATTCTCACATTATTTTCAAGACAATAGACACAGCAAGGCAAGGAAATAATTTATTGTCAATTTAACTACTTGAGGCTTCAAGAAATGATTATTTAAAAACGTGGAGCGTAAGTAATAAGTAACATAATTCAAGTATTTGAATAATTCGTTTTTTAATGCTTGATATTGAAAAACATTAGGCATAACAATTTAAGGGAATTGTCAATTCCTTTCTGAAATATTTGATATTGCAAAATTCTAGGCATAACAGCTAAAAGATATAAATAAATCTCTTATTTAATACTTAGAATTTAAATACATTCAGCATAGAATTTCAGTTAAAGAGTTAGTTAATTCCTTTTATTTAGATATTTGACATTGCTAGACATAATAATGGTTTAAATAATTCCTTTCTTTTATGCTTAATTTTGAAAGACATTAGTCATAACAATTAAAGGGGTAAATTAATTCATTTTTCAAATATTTGTTTATAGCAAAATTCCAGACATAAGAACTCAGGGATTTAATTTAATTTTTCCTTGAAAGTTTTATATTTCAATAATAAGCAAATGTAAAACACATTCTAAACTAATTGACAAAAATAAATTTGAATCATTAACTGAGAATTTTACCGGAATTACTCATGTTACAAAGTACAGAGAGAAACTGAGTCGAAGAAATATAAAATAAGAAAATCCAGTTTCATTTGAACAAATATTATAAGGAGCGAATTCCGAATCAGAAGCTAATGAACGTTGTCATTCTGCTTTGCAAAGGCAATAACTTTTTGATTCCTGTTCCAGATGTTCTATTCAACATAGCATTAATATTCATTTCCCTACCACGTTTTTCGCCGCTATGGAAGGCCATGCTTCTGTTTCCTCCTTTTCCTTTAGAATTTCCTATTTCTTTACAGGAAAGATCTTTTGCATAATAAGGATCAATTGGTAAAAAGTTTCATTCAACGGGATACAACTTTTGCATAATTTCCAAGCAGTGCCTGGAAAGGATCTCAACGGTGTTTTGTCTTCTTTCCATCTGTAACTGTGAATAAGATATTCCAATAGTCACGAAAATTTCTTCACGGATCGTTGCAAATTCACTTCGATTCCCACAGTGGATTAGCTGTTTTTTTATTTTCTTTTCTCATCAAAGAAATGCACACCCGTTTTTCTCTTCTTTTACCTGGTATATTGTTCGTAAAATTCGATACCTAGAGAAGCGGGGAATCATTTTGGATTGTAAATTTCAAGCCAAAATAAACTATTTTCATTTCGTTTAGATATTTGTTTAGCCTTATTTCCATACATCATAAGTAGGAATTGCCGTTAAGCAATATCTCAGATGAATAAATTTCATTTCGTCTAATAAAGGAGCAGTTCCTGCTTCCATTAGAATAATTTTTAGCTTCCTTTGCTTGGTTTGCCATTTCGTTTCTATCAAAAATCGTTAAAGTGAAAAAGCCTCCGTATAATAAAACTCACGCAATTTTTATGGTATTTAATTAAATTCCTCCAAATGGAATATCTATAAAGTATACTTTAGTATACTTTATAGATATTTGTATACTTATGGGTTAGACCGAGAAGGGACACAGAGAGTGGATTCTTTTTTAATGTTTTCCTATATTTGTCGGCTAAGGAAGTTAAAAAAATAATTGATTAAAATTTGAAGAATAAATGTTTTAAATTTGCCGCAATTAGCATTTATCTATGATTTTCAGACCTCAATAATTTTATAGACTATTGATCTTGATTATTAAATAATTAGCATCTGTGATGAAATATAATACAATTACACCATGCTCTCTATTCGTCCATTTTACTATGGGACATACAGCATCTTTCTGTTATTAGTGTAATGAAAGCCAATTGTCATGTTGCATTTGTTTATTTAAACACCAGAAATCAATTTAGAAAATTTGGTTATATTATCGCATGTATTTAGTTGCTATAAAGAAAAATTAAAAACCATCTAATGACAATATCTTGTATTATTTCTAATTAATTTTGTATTTATTTATTTAATATTTAATAATTTGATCTTATCTTCTTGATTTTTATATCTTTTACTATTGATTTTTAATAAAAAGATGTACATTATTATTTTGAAATAGTGTAATAGTGCCAATGATATTATGTAATGGTGAAATCAATTCTGCAGTGCAGTTTACCTATAACATAGACTTTCTTAATAAATATACACACAGTGATACTTTAGAAAAAATAAAGTATTCTATCTCAAGATGTCTCCAGACACAACATGATTTGCTAGAAATATTACAATTTGTAAACATTTCATCTGATTCAATTAATTATATATGTATTTTTTGATAATATCTTACATAATTTTGTTTAGTTATATTAACGTCCCGTTTAAAGCAACACGAGGGCTATTTTGGAGCGGACCTCGTAATTTTGAACCATGATCAGATGACGAGGATGTCAACACCTGACCTGGCACCCCCCTCTCCACATCACATCACACCACACCAGCGGGAGGACGTCTGGCCTGACAGAAAAACATGCAAGAGACCCCCTCACACGACGGTTCTTCGGTGGAATCGAGTCTCGAACCTGAAATCCTCCGTTTCCGAAGCCGAGACCTTACCATCAGGCCACCGCGGCCCAATTTTGTTTAGGAAAAATAGTAAATATGTATTCAACTGCCAATAATAATAATTTAAATTGTTTTTATTTATTAATGAAGCTATTTATTTCACTTTTTGTCCCCAGCTCCAATGTACAACTGAGAATTTGTTGTACCTAAGGAATTTGTAAATATTGAAAAACCTTATCACACCCTTTATAAATGAAATCTAATCTTTAAAATTTGAAATTCCCTTCCTATATTAATTTTATAGTGCTAAGAGCTTAACTAATATATTTTCACTTTATAAAATCAAATAATGCAGCAATTCTTCAACAATAAGAATTAGTAGGCATTAAAAATTATATATGATATATTTGCAGTTTATTTCTCTCTTTGAATCATTTAATAATATTTACTGTTGTGAAAAATTTGGGAGTTCAATGCATTTCCGTGATTGAAATATTTCAAAAAGAGTTATTTCCAACAAATACAAATCTTTGAAATTCATTCCCATCAGCAGTGGTGTTTCATTATTGATTGTTATAAGGAGGGAATTCAAATAAGGTTGAAGACCTTCCCCAGGAGATTAACGATTTAGAGATATATCTTCTGTTTCCAAAGTTCGGTAAACTGAAATAAAAACAATTTTACCATTCCGAATTTGTGCAGTAATAGGATAACAAATTATGAAGAATAAATAAATAATTCATTTTCAGTCAAACAGCATAAATCCTTTTCTACATTCAAAAATTCTGGATGCCTTTAGCTTACGTACTATAAGTTAAGTCATGACATAAAGGAAAAAAATAAATGCAATTTTTTTCAAAAATGTATACTGATAAGCAGCGAGTTATTTCAGCATGTTGAAGATATCTTGTACTATATGTTACTGAATTTTCCATAAGTTACTGCAAAAATGTTATTGAAGTATTTCATAGTTAAATGTACAGTTTTTATTGACCAACAAATACTTCACTATTACACTGTTAAATATACAGTATTTATTGACTAACAAATATTGTACTATTGCAAAGTTAAACGTACAGTATTTATTGATCAATAAATTTATAGTCAATTTATGAAACGCTGTTTCCACTTAAATCTGAGTATAACATTTAAAATGTAATTTCTCATTGTCTCATGCTATGCCTTGAAACATCTTTCTTCCTTTTTGAAAAGTGCTAAGAGTTTTTTCAATTAAATAAGAGCTTATTATGTGAAAGTGAATTGATTTCATAATTTGAGATTCAGCTATTCAATAAATTTTATAATAAAAGTAAATAACAATACTCGCAATGTGTGAGTAACGATAATTTTATTGGGAAATACAAAATGAGAAAATTCATTCTTTATAAGAAGAAAATTGTAAAGTCTCATTTGGATTATACATATTCGTTTGTAGTGTTATAATAAGTACTCATACACACGATGATTTTTATGGACAATGGTGCATTTTTTTACAAAATGCTAAAAGACCAATAAAGGGCATATTGTTAGTATTATCAATAATTTAATTTGTTATTTCCTTAATCTTAAAACCAAATGACTTGCCCTTATCAAGAATAGGAAAAACAATATTATAAATATTGTATTCATTGAAAACGGCATACATTAAAGTATAATGTGAGGAAAAACATGCAAAGGGCATTTAAACTATGATTATATTATTTAAAATATTATATTTTCAATGATATTGATTAGCGTCTAATCCCTTTATAGTTTAGTGGTTTAAATATTTATTTTTAAGAAGTGCACTTTATTATATAATTTATTTCTATCATTCTGCTTTCAAACCATGAGTGTTTTCTTTATTTTAGAAGAATTCGAAAAGTTATGCCCTACACGTGCGAAAATTGATTCTAAAACAAGTTAACTTTTTCAGTTGCTTTTATGATTCGGCCCTTAAAATTATGCGGCAGAAATGACTGATTAATACTCCAGTTTAAACATTTGGGGATATATTTGTTTTGTGTTTTATAAAATTTTTCTTTATTTTGCTTAATCGCATTTTTAAATGTAGCTTTTTTCTTCTATTATTCATATCAATTTATTAATCCTTCATCTGATCTAATTTTGAAGCTATAAATAATCGGTATAGCTGGTTTTTGTTTCATCTCTATCCGTAAGGATTCTCTTAAAATCATTTGAATTATTTTCTTAATTAATTTAAACTTATTCAATTCAGTTTTTATATTAATGGGGCAGTTGCAGGTGTCATTGTTTAAACAAAATTTAAATAAAAAATATTAAGAAAATGTTTTTCACCCGTTTCTACCATCTGACATACACTGAAATTAGTTTATATTGTTATCTGTTATTAAAAATTCCAAAATGAAAATTTCCACTAATATTAAAATGTATAAACATTGCCTTCGTACTTTGATTAGGATTTTAATAATTATTTCATTGACCGTCGCTCATGCCATTTGAATTATGCTGGTGATACACATCTACCATCTAAATCAATGATTCCCAAAGTGGTCTATATCGACCCCTAGGGGTCTATGACAACCTTCAAGGGGTCTAAGTCAGCGAAAAAAAAATTTTGGGGTCCATGAAATGAAAATGAGGATCCAAGATAGTAAATCTCAACACATACACTGATAGTACCTATTTACTCAGAACTAAGTACAAACGAAGAACTTAAGGTTCATTTTAAAAACGGATATCAGCAATTCTGGCTTCTTTGCAACATACCCGTTACTTATCCCGTATTATGGAATATACCGAGGAAATTTTTAATCTCCTTTCCATCGTCATACCTAGTGGAAAAGGGGTTTAGCGCTGTTACTAATCTCTTAACGAATAAAAGAAACAGACTGGACATCATTAGCCGAGAAGATTTAAGATTAACCCTTACAAAATTGACGCCAAATGCTGATAATTTATTGTTAAAGCATCAGGCTCATCCTTCTCATTAAAAATATTGACTTTTTGCTTATGTTAGTTTATTTTATGTTTATTTCATGTTACATAGATTTTACATAACAGATACGAAATTTTATTTTGAGTAGTATAAATTTAAATTCAATTAATAAATGTATAAATTAACATGTGTTTTTACTTTAAGTTTTTAACAGTAAACTTCACTACAGTTAGAAATTTACAGGAAATTAATATCAGGTAAGTAGGGGGTCTATTCAATACGGAAAAACATGGCAAGGGGTCTACGACACAAAAAAGTTTGGGAAACTCTGATCTAAATGAATGGTCTCTTTCTATTATAGCTAAAAGATAAAGAAAATCACTTATTTGGAGAGATTTTATGAATCACAGGTATGAGTCATAGTATCAAACATGTTATATTTTATTAATGATTAGAGGTTGTGAATGACAAAAAAGAGTCAAAATAGACAAATCATTTATATTTATTATTGATTATTTCATGTTTGAAATTCCTTCACTGAGAACTTTATTTCCATATTAAAAATATATATTATTATCTGTAAATATATATTATAATATATAATATTTTCCTATTCGTTGTATAGAATTTAACACGTCATGTGCACGTATCGTATTATATTTTATATTTTTTATTTCATTCCATATAGGGGTTTGTCATTTTTTTTTAAATGTTTTGGAGGAGCTTAGTCATAGCATAGCATCAACATTCCTTTTTTAAAGTCTTCTAAAAATGATCGATGTGAACTCTTAAATCACTTCAACATCTACGTGGTCATCAAGAGTCTACTGTCATTTTCTCTTGGCATTTACCATTTTATGACAGGATTCTCAACCTCACTCCAGACTTACCCATTGATTCTATTTTCGGAGGGATTGAACATGAATTATTTCTTTACAAATATCTAGTTTTGCTTCCATATTTGTGAATTGTTACATTAGATAGCATCTTATTACACCTTATTTGAAAATAATATTATAGTCAAGTATTTCGAATATAGGAATGATTAACTAAAAAATAAATGTGTCGGATACAGATATTTTTTCTAAAAAAATTAAAGATTCTCTGCATTTAATAAAGAAAGCCTTTTCACATTTCTTAGTAGTCAATTCTTTTTCTTAAGTCTTTAAATAACCATTTTTTCTTGTTATAGTATACTAAAATATTTTTAGGATTGAGATTGGATTAAGAAAAGTAGTTCATTTATCTTATTAGATAAATATATTTTGATTAATTAATTAACAAATAAAGGCACACCATTTTGTGTGATATAAGGAATTGAAGCATCCAAGCTTCTGTCTTACTGAAAAAAACTGTCAGAATTTATGCAAACTTAAATAAATTTACAGAATGGTTGAGGAATTTGATGGGGATTTCCCATGACCGTAGAAAGAGTTAATTGAAAATGCAGTTTGATCTTTATGAAAACAAAAAATAATTAAAGTAAAAAAATAATTGTGTTGCTCTTTAAAAATAACTAACCTAGCTATTAATATAAATCCAGCAATATAAAACGATTTCAGGCTTTCAGTACTTGAATTTAAAAGTAGCTAACTCTTTTTTCTTAAATCGGATGAGAAGACTGAAAATATTTAAGAAAGGTAAAAATGACAGTTTTTTCGAGTATAGCTGTGATTATTACCTTGGTATTTGATCGACTATTCTTATTTAAGCACTCTCTCGTCACATATAATTGCGCATAATTAGAGCATAATTATAATACAAATGATTAGTGTATATGTTTTAGCGCCTGTAAGCAATGCTACAGTCTAGATTCAAGTGAATTTGCTAACCCTAATTATAATAAAACGGGAATTAACCCAATTATGTGATGATCAATAAATCAAGCATAATTTACTAGAAATGTTGTAATTTTAGAGTCTACAATGTATAAGCAACTCTATATTTGTCTGCATGTGTATTATTACAATATTTGCTATTGAATTGTGACTTTTATTGCCGATAGTTTTAAAATCTTGTTAGTATTTTGTTGAAGTAATAAAGCGAAAATGTTATCTAAAGATGGTTTTAAAATCTTGATAAATATTTCGTAGCAGTAATAAAGCGAAAATGTTAGCGAATAATAGTTTTAAAACCTTGATAAATATTTTGCAGAAATAGTAAAGTTAAATTTTTTGTATAGCTAATCAAACAACTTGCTCAATTATTTTGATATCACTATACGAAAATTCAATAAAAGTATGACTAATACATTCAAATCTAGTTTAAGTTTCTTATCTCATATAAATGAAGCTAGGCGTTTTCAGTAGAAATAACTATTACTTCGCATTTTTATTTTAGACATCATTTTTTGCTTAACAGTATATTCATGCTCCTGAAATCATTTTAAAAGTTTTGTCAGAAATTTAAGCTAATTTCATTGCTTTTTTACAGTGCTTCTTTAAAATTCAACATGAAGAAGAAAAATTATGCAGTCAAAATTAAAAGAGAAAACATATTTTCTGCATTCTTAAGTGCATTTCTCATCACTTTTAATTAAAACTTACTTTGAAGCATAAAAAAAAGATTTTGATGCATGGGCTTATGAATGCTAAATAAAACAATTACCAAGTGATTAGAGCATCACGATAATTCATATTTAGCGTGTTTATAAAAGCTAGATTTTTAAAGCTCTTTTAAATGTACAGAGAAATAAAGAAGTAATTTTCTTACCCATTTCAAATAAGAGCTCAAGTTTTATATTCACATTTTCCTGCGTTATTTTTTGTTTATTCTAGATGTGATAACATTCCTTTTTCATTTCCCATTAAACTTTTTCAAAAGCTTTCAATTTTTTCTTCCCTACTTCATTTTATATCATAAAAATTAAAAGTTTGCATCTTTTATGTAAGATTATCTTAGTGTTTAAGTACAAAAATTAATGTGTACGAAGAGAGTGTCTTAAAAATTGAAAGTTATCTTTTTTTGCAACATGATATTTAAAAATATCTTAAAAGCAAATATTGGTATTAAATTTGAAATTGAGTTTATCGTCTAGATCATTATTTAAGGAATGAACCATTATATCGCCCATATGAATACTCAGGTAACATTTTTTCCCCATCAGATAATTTCTAATGCTTCTATGTAAGTGTAGTTCTTTTCTCAGTCAGCTTTACTGCTTTATTTTTTTTATTTCACAATTTTTATTTCATACTATGAATCCTTCGAGAAATATATTGAAATGTGTTCGTGTTCCGCATTTATGATACTCTTTTTTTTGATATTGACTTGCTTAGAATATAAAATGAAGGAAATTTTAATCTGTTTATAATTCACTTCCAAACATATCTGTAATTTTTACAATTTTGTGTCCACAATGACAATATAGCATTTTAATAGTTTTGGAATTTAATTATTAGTTAGTCAATAGATATTAACTAAATTTCGATTCTGCGTTAAGTGTCTCCATCTGGCTGTAAGCTTAAAAAAAACTGATTACAGTATTCGATAATATGAGATATAAAAGCTGAGTTGAAAATAATATGAAAATCTGGAAATTGCAAATTGAGCGAATAGTAAAATAGAAAAAGTTTTTAAACATGCTTTTTCTAGTGTACTATAGCGTTATATAAAGAAAATTATAATTTTTGATCAAAAATATGAAGGTCAAAATCGTACTGCAAATCGTGGAGTGATAAAAATCACAATATATGAAAACTATGAAAATCAAATGGAAAATAATATCTAAAAAACCATTAAGAATATAAATATAACTGAAATGTGATTCATATTTCAAATTGTTTAAAGAAAAAATCATTTTTATAATTTCAGCATCCATATTTTTTTAATTGTTATTTTCTACTTTATGGAACACTAATGTAGGTTTTTTCACTTATTATTCATGCTTAACTAAATAACAGTTGCATTTGTAAACTTAAAGCAGGTAGTTTGTAGATAGACCTCGTGATTTTAAATAGAATTTCAATGACGAGGATCAAACATTACATAGCTCTCACTTCTTCAGTTTGCACATTATCGACAATATACTGAAGTGAATTAATTGTTAATCTTATTTTATAATGAAAGATATTCATTTTTTTACTGTATTTAAATATATAAATTAAAGTTAATATGAATTTGTTTCTTTTATTACTGAATTGATAACCTATGCTTACACTTCAAGAACTGCTTAAAAACACAGAGGAAAATTGATTCCTTAGAAACCCAGATTTTCATCATATTTTTACTCGATACTACTGATATATAGAGTAATTTTTAATTAGAAAATAAATATAACTAAATATTATATTTTATTTATTTGACTATTCCAAGTATTCATTTCAAATATTCCAAGCGTTCAAATATTTCCAAATATTCATTCATAACAAGCTGATTCAGGTTGAATCCAAAACTATTCCTTTATGTCTGACAATACGAATTTATTTTTGATGCGAAAGTTCTTTTGTGTATTATTGACAGAAAGTATGAGAAATGTGATTCCAATATCTTAATTTTTCAAATATAAGACCAATGTGGGTTCAGTAGTGATTTTAAAGCTTTATAATAGTAATCTACAGTTTTCTCGCTACAATGAAGGAGTTCAGACAGAATGATTTATGTCTCTGTAAAATTCTCGTTGAATTAAATGAAAAGAAAAGCTTGAAAAAATTATGCATCAATTAAGTTATAAATTCCTCTACATAAGTGATCTAAAATATGGTTAAAAGGAAACGTTTTATTTATTTATTTTTTGCAAACGAAACACTATTGTTAAATATTTAATAATCAGTATTCTTTTGAATTTTGTTTATTAAAATATCATGAAATTTTGAAAACTGACTTGAAGCCAAATTTATTTCATATAAAAATATCAATCTGTAACATTTATAGTTTGGCAGTAATAACTTTCATACGAGTGTCTTATTACAGCAGCTAAGTATTTTAGAAACTTGAATAGGTTGGGTTTTTACGGCAGACAAAACTCAAATTTTATTAATTACTTGAAAAAATGCATATTTGCATTGAATTTCTTCACATTGAATTATTTCATGCATATCTTATTAAAAAATCATTTATCACATGATGATGATGTCGTATCCACATTACCACGGAAATGGGGATGCAGTAGCTTCTAAAGGTAAAGACCCATGAGCATCTGAAGGCAGAGGTCTGACTTCTAGCTCATATGAAGATGCCACATACTACATTGTACAACCCTCTTTTAAAAGGGAGGGGGGATCATATACCTCGAAGATAGGACATAGCGAAAGAGCATCCATGCCCAAACCAGGACTAGAACCCGGGACGCCCAGCACACGGGGAAAACACACTATTCCTTGGCCAGAACGGCTTCCAATTTTTTATTCTAATTACAATATTTATAAATTTGCTTCACTATATTATGAAAGTAAACATAAAAACGAAATTCAACTTTTTGAGACATCATGCTGAATAAATAGACGAAAAAGTGTTAATATAAAAAAATTGAGGGAAATATTACTCACACTGATTGCTTTCGATAATGAGAAAACTCGTAGCATCTCTACTAAAAATACAAGCATAAATAAATAAATAATTTAAACTTCTGTGAAGAATGCTCTCCCAAATTAGAATTAATAAAATAATTTCTTAAAATTAAATTTTTATCAAAATACTACAAAGTTTAAAATATTTGCCTTTCAACTTTTGCTTCTAGATTCAATCATTCCTTATTATAAATAATATGTAATGCTGGAATAATTTTCCTCAAATTAACAACCAAATGGGGCCTCAAGTGTAATATAAAAATTTAATTCATTTAACTGGTTAATTGATAATTAAGAAAAGAAAATATTAAAAGAATGTATTGTCCTTAAAAACATGCAAATGTGGAAAATTTGAAAACATTCTAGCATTGGAAATTAAGTAAAAACAAGGAAAAAACTTTTTTTACTAACATGAAACAAGCCAAGTTAAATAAAATTGTATTTAAAAAAATATATTTCTTTGAAGAAATAGGACAAATTTCCTTGCCAGTTTACCTAAAGAATAAATTCAGTCCCAAACTGCTGAACGTCGTGAGAATTAAATAAATGAAGTTTTCTTTCCTATCTAACGTTTTCCGAAGGAGACAAAATGTTTTCTGTGCTAATGCCTTTATTTCAAGAGAGAAAAAAGGAGTTTTATTATTTCCCCATGCAACCTTTAATCATTTCAAGGTGCTGTGTATTCCATTTGCTCTAAACAAGAGAAAAGAAAATTGTCTTAAGGATTTAAAAGAAGAATGACTAGGGGAAAGATGAATTGGAAGATTAATTAATTAGGCAGGTTGCATAAGAGTTTCATTATAAATAATTTTTGAACAGGAACAACAATTGATCACTCTGAAGAAGCTACAAAGAGTGAGTCTTACTAATTTCATTTCATCTTTCTTGGTAAACATCTAAATTAGATCTATTCTTCGGAATATCGATTTGGGAAAATTCGCTTCCTTTTTCCTGGGTAGAATTTCTAGATTCTAAATTCTTCGAGTTTTCTGCTCCTTTTTAACATAAGTAATAAGCATTTATCTTAGTCGAATTTATATATATTTATTACTTTTTATATCTTTAAAATGTTCACTTTTCTAAGTATGATAATTGTAAGCTTTCAAACATTATGAACAAGCTAAAGGATATAAAGCCAAGGAAATAAACAAACTGAGTTTCCATTATCTTGAAATATATATCTTTTCAAAGAAAAAAAAACAGACAATCTCTTGAATGATATGAAAGTGCTGATAATTTGTAAGAAATTTTCTGAAATTTGATATCCTGCATAACAAAAGATTTAAGCTACACAAAAGTTTCAAAATAATCCAATTTCTTAGTGGCTATTGTGGCGAAGCAATAATAAGTCTCAATATTAAATGTTGAATATTTTTTTGACATTCAAAGTAAATATATCCATTTTATCTTTTTCTTCTGAAATTTAATTACATTAAAACTACAATAATTATAGAAATAATAATAAATTTCTACTATATTATTCTTAGAGGTATATTTTATGTTATTTAGATTTTTTTAAATGAAAATAGTTAATATATTTTAATTTCTTTAAACAAAAACTCCCTGTATATGTTTTATATATATGGAAAAATATGAATAATTAAATATATAAGACATCAGCATCAATAAAGTGCTCTTCATAGAATCAGGGAAATAATAATATTATTACAAACTTGTAGAAGTTTTTATGGTTCCATCAAGAACTGCACTTGACAGTATAATAAAAAAGAATTAAAAAAAAGAATTATTTTTGAACCAAAAATTATCAATTTATAAAATGAAATCGAAAATATTTGGTTATTTAAAACGTTCAGAAGATAGCAACGAAGATCGAAAAAAGAAAATTATAAAGACAGAATAACAAGAATTCGAATTTGAAAAATCAGTTTTGAAATTGATAATTTTATTTTGTCATTTAAAGTTATTTATAGATAGTTTTTTTCTTTTGTATATAGATAAAATAAAGATATTCTTCAAGCTCTTAGAGCTAAAATTACAAAGAAACATAAAAATTTACATAATTTTGATGCCATATTCAAGAAAAGGGAAAATAATTTACTTTATACAAAAATTATTTTACTTTAGACCTGAATAATTTCAACATGAGTGATATTTTCCATAGCAAGGTGCAACATTCCCAATAATGTGTCAAAAAAGTCAAATGAATTAAAAATGACTTCAGGCGAAATATCAAATGCCACAGTAGAAATCATCATTACTTCGAAATTATATCAATAACTTGCCATTGGGTAAATTCTTTTTTAAAAGCAACATAAATATATGATTACTGGCTCACAAGCACTGTCATAAAACATTAAACGGGATTAGTAACGGAACAACATAAAAAAATTACCATCTGACAGACTGAAAATTCAATCTGTGTTACCGCAAATTACCGTCACGCAATGGACTGGCGTGCCATATAAAATATTTTCTACCTTAAAATTTGGTCCGTAAAAACTTTCGACGTGAAAGAGAAATTTGAAAATACTTATTTGGAAAATTATTTGATTTATTAAAATTGGAAACAGAATGCCATACAATCAACACATTTTTTTGTACTAGAGAAAATTATATTTCTTAAGAAAAAAATTATTCAGTAATGCTAAATTGCACCAAAATTTCTTGATGATGCTTCACTTAAGTGCAGCAAATTTCCATCTCATGTAAGGCTTCTCCATTTTTGGTTATAAAATATTCAAACTACCGTTGAAATGCTTCGGATGGACGAACGTGTTTTAAAAGTGCCGAAATCTTTCATAAATCTGTAAAAATGTCAAAATAAATTTTGAAAACACAAATTTAGCAAATGAAACAGCCCGCAAAAGCCAAACATACGATTTAACAATGCCCTTGTTAAGTTCTGTTTTGAAAACTTTGTTGCTGCGTAAATGCGTATTTTGCGAAAGCTACAATTTAAAGCTAAGCTTCATTTATACCAGAAATGGTTGTAAAATCTGAGGAGAAATACACATGCTGTAGGAAACCTAAACACTTATCAGTACTTGGCAGCTCGCAGAAGTTTAACAACGCAATTTAACAAAGTGACCCTTATCAGATAAGGAAAAATAAAAACTGCTCGAGTTAACAAGGGAAAAAACTGCCTGGAGCTATTATTATTTTATTTCCTCAAAATACACGATATTTTTAAAAGCAAAATTGGATTCCGAGTGGAAAACTTTAAAAAAGTTTCACTTTTTAAATGATTTAAGAAATAGTTTGGCGCTAACGAAAAGAATCTATTGCGGAGAGTTTTTGTCCTTCTTTAAAAACAGCTGCGAGTTTAAAAATGTAATTTTGTTTAACCATCGTCAGAGGAAAAATATTCCATTCATTTCTACGTGTTTCAAAGAATAATAATTCCTTCATCTATAAAAGGGTTCAGTAATTAAGCTTTTAGCTTTTTCAAGGAAGATGGTATCTGTGTTTAAGAATTGCAAAAGAATGAGCCCAATGGAGTAGCGCTGTTAAACAAAATTCTTTTGTACATGGCAAACATGAGCGTAATTCTTCTTTTTGTATTCTTTGCATATAAGCTTTCTAGATATTAATTGTTGCAAATATTTACTTAGAAGATTAAACATCTTTATAATACATTTAAATTGCAAAATGAATAAATAATATGACAAAATCATAATAAAATATCGGATAATATTTGTACACTAGTCATAATTGATAATATGATGTGTTAATTATTTGGTTTAATTTAAAAATACTTTTGCAGCAAAAAGAAATAATAGTCGGACTTGTATTTGAATCTTTAAAATATTTTAGCATATTAAAATGCTTTGCATCTCATGCATTTTGGCGTAAAACATTCTTGTTCCTCAGTTTTTTATTAATTAAATCATGTTAGGTTTCATCTTAATTTTTTGATAAATTTTAAAAAATTAGTTTTGTTACAAGATAGCACATTTAAATATAAAATAAAAACAAAATTTTAGCCTTTAAAAAGGATATAAAAAAGCTTTCTTTTGTTTTCTTGTTTTTTAAATATTGTTATCGTGTATAAAGAAAACTAACTGCTTCATATTTGAAATACCCCTTTATCTGCTTAATAATGCATAATTTTATGGCGTAACTATCAATTTTCTGTAATTTTTGTTTTTTTATTCTAATGAACGGAGAATAATTGGGAAAAAACAGCTTATATTTGGAATATTAAATTGCTCTATTAATTATTTCTTTTATAAATATCAATATATACTACTTTTTATCTTTAAAATTTTTAGTAACTTTTAGCAGCATATCATCAAGTCATTATCATGAAATTAAATCCTATTTCCTTCATAAATAAATTCGCATTGAGTTATCATTAACTTCAATTAATTACTAATCTTGTGTAATGCGATATATTTCAAGTTATTCCTTAAAATATTTTCCCATCAGCAATCGGTTTCAATCTTATCTCATTAACTTATAAAGTTAGATGCTTTAAAGTAATTTAAATTTTGAGACCGACATATTAACTTCTTTGAGTAAGACTATTTTATCAATAATCATTTTTATTAGCTTTATGAAATATTTCAGTATCATCATAATCATAAAACTAATTTATTTCACTAATGTTGAGAGAGAGATTTATGTTTTAAGGATGCAATAAAAGACTAAATTAGTGCTTCTGAAATTGAAGCTCCGTACTTACTAATGCATTTAAAACTGAAGATCGAAAGAAGTTTGGCAATTAGAATTTCTTTAAGATTTCTTTAGATATGAAAATATCATTAAATAAATCTCTTAGTTTGAATGATTCGTAATAAAACTAATAAATCTTAATAAATTTAATAATCTTCTTAATAAATTTAATTTAATAACCTTTTCTATAATTTTCACATTTAAAACTGTATTCATTTTCTGATATCGGCACTGAAAGTGCAAAATGTATTTCTAAAATTTAGTTTAGTTGAAATCCAAGAGTCAGCACTTCTTCATATAAAGAAATGCCAAATTGCCAAAAAGGCAAGATGGCTCTTATGTTTAGTGATGTCAAATTTCATTAATGTTGTTTTTTAGAAGTTTTTAAGAAATCATTTTACGTACATATGAATAGACAAAAAGACAGACAAACAAATGAAAACTTCGTTGATGGATTTAATATGAAATTTAATGGAAATATACCGTTTAGATGTAAGCACAACATATCAACTTTTATCTGTAATAGTCGCTGTCTTTTTGGGCAATCGTAGTTTAAAAAGATTGACATAATGCAAAAAAATAATGTATTCACAGAAAGATTGACATAATGCAAAAAAATAATGTATTCACAGAAAGATTGACTTAATACAAAAAAAATTTTTTAAGACATATGTGGTTCTAAGATGCATAAGTTAATTAACTATCGAATTTTTATATTATTGCAATATTTTCTTTTTGTGTATTTTATATACGAAAAAGTAATATGTTGATCTTTGATTTAGATTTAGATTTATTTTAAAGTAAATAAGATCAATCATTTGATGGATTGATGCAAATTTTGAATAAATAAAGCTTAAAACTACTTTAAAATTACTATTTTATTATCTCTTGATGAGGAAATATGTAATATTTTACATGAGGAAATATATAATATTAAATGTAATATTTACATTGTTTCAATATAAATCGTTTTTAAACTGATGTGTTCAATATTTTAAGATTGATGTTTTAAGGAGGAATGAGTCCCTTACGGTAGATACTTTAAGTGATTTACATCCCAAAATTCGTTTTCCTTCAAAGCAGATTACAACTTCACACGTAAGAAATCGCAACCATTTGTTAGAGGTTGATAAAACATGCTGCTTATCAAGAACCTTTGAAATAACCGAATATTCCTAAATTTAGCTTATATAAGATATATACAATGAATTTTTGGGTCTTATCATAAAGAGCAAAAAATATGGGCATTTTATAAATGTAATGAACAGATAAATCAGTCGAAGTATTTTTATTTCCTACTTTTTCAGCTCAAAATTGAGGGATAGAAGTTATAAGATTTTTGTATTCCAGCTGCAAGATACGTGTTTATTTTTTCCGAGGATAGAAATAATTAACAAGGAGAAAATATAAAATATAGTGTAGTCTGACATTTTTTTGAGCTGATAAAAAGACTTGCTAAATGTATAATATCTGCACAAGTGAAGGGCCCTTTTGTTTCAAACAATCTCCCTATTATAGCTAGGCTATGTTATTATGGAATTTAAATTTCATTCAATTAGAAAGTAATGGATTTTTAAATTTGTCTCCCGGATTTCACAAATTTGTACACTAGTATATAAAAATTAACTTTTCATGATTCTTAGTCTAGACTAAAGTTATTTATTGATTCAAAAAGAACAAATATAACATTAAAGCTATTACAGTTATAAGTTATAGGTTATTACTAATTTCTATTTTTAAGATTTTTTAATAATAAAGATTTCACTCGTGAAATTACAACTTCAGACATATAAGGTTAATAAGAGGATTATTATACATAGGTAGGAGAATATTAACTTAGTTTACAGTTTCATTCTTAAAACCAAAAACTACACACACATGCCTGGATGCCCACAAAAATATAGACGCACGCACGCACGCGCTCGAAATTAGCTAAATCACCAAAAAAATAAAAATAAGGTACCTATAGGGTTACAAAGAAATATTGTATGGAATAAAAGGAATTGAGAGAACTTATTAACTTCACCTTCACGTGAAAACTTCTGAAATCTTCGCATTTTGCTGATTGAGCTACTGCCTGTTAATTTCAATTTTCCTTTCAAACTGCTAAAACTTTATTTAAAATATTAAAAAGTAATTAAATTTTATTAATGAATTAATGTTAAGAAAACTACTATATTAACATAAAAAATCTGAAGCATACATATATAGCCATAGTTATAGTTAAAAAATGCTTTAAAAATTCTGTGGATACCAGACGAATAAAGACCAGAATAATGAAATTTATCTGATGAATTCATATGGTTAGATTTTTTATTTAAAAATGAGTTTTTATAAAAATGTTTGTTCACTTTATCTCCGAAAGATTTCTTTTCAATTAAATTTCTTTGATGCAGTAAAATAATGATTTAGTATTATCCAAATTGTCAACGCTTTCGATTCGTTAATTATTTTTTGTTACTAGAAATACTTGTATAATTAACTTTTTTTCTTTTTAGAAATATTTGGAATCTAAAGTATTTACTGGAATTTCTTATGACTTAATTGGAGAGTTTGCTGTCCGCAAAATGACGACGGTCTCAGGAAATAGGATATTTACTGGAATTTTGGATTCTATAATTATTTTTATATACCTTGTTTTATGTTTTTATCATTAGTTTTCTCCTATTATTTATTTTTTATCTTACTTCATTTCTTTATTCTTCATTTTCTTTATTTCAAGCAATTATTTCAACTTTTGTCTTTTTCTAATTGTTATGGATTTTGCAAGAATTTTCCAATTCAAATATTTTCAAGCTAATGGTTACCCTTTAGTTTAGAAACTTAAGTTTCAAACGATTCTTTTAGGATTATTTTTCTCAAATCAAGTAAAGTTTTTTAATTGACATTTGATCCCTTTTTAAGTGGTTTTCGTAATACGTAAAAGTCGATTTTTTAAAATCATTTAATAACTTAGACCTTTATCCTAGGAAAACTTCAAAATCACAAAAGTTGAAAAGAACAATTTTAAGTTAACTCCGCAAAAGTATAATTTTTCTAGTTTTTTTTAAATTGCTGTTAAAATTTTTTATTGATCTTTAAGGATTTTTTATTACCAGTATTTGGTCGCATAATGCATAGATACACCCATTTTGAATCAAAGATGATTAAAAATATATTCTGTAAAAGAATCCGTTAGTGCAGAAAAAGGAACAATCCGGATTTTGCTGCATTCATTTAATTTGCATGAATATGTGAGTTGACAGCCTCCTTCTCTGAGAATGAAGATAATTCACACGTCGTCACAGTCACAAGATAGATATTGTCATGAATTTCATTTAAATTCACAGCGAACTCTTGAATTGAAAGTAAAGCAACAAACTCCTTATAGTACAAAATATGGATTTACTCTGTTTAAGAACACGATTGCATTTATTTTTACTATTAGTATAAATAATCTGATCGCGCAAAGTTTGATTCAATTCTCAAATACTGATTGAATACTGATCGCCTTTCTCACCGACTTTTTAGATGTATCTGTTCTCAAACTCCTAAGATCTTACCAATAAAAGCTCATATATTTTTAACATGAAAGATGCGTTCCACAACATTACGCTAAACTTTACCTAAAGATCTTTTCTTTATAGGATGATACAAATAAAAAATGCGAATTTAATATGTGGGACACAGAAAAGAACACTTTAGTATAACGTTTACTTTTACTATTGCTCTAAATAATCTGATAATACAAAGCTTAGTTTTATGCGCAAATACTAATTGAATACTGATCGTATAATTAGCAATATAAGAGAAAACGAAACTAATTATGGAAACTTAATTTAAAACTATCTCGGACTCGAACAAGACCAAAATTTAAATTTAAAATTCAAAAGGCAATCATAGTATTTAGTGTGCGCGAATGCAGCTACTACTAAAATACTGATGAATCACATAAATTAGCAATACAAGAGAAAACGAAACCAACTATGGAAACTGAACCAAATACTTCGAATTC